>OX465266.1:1488785-1628851 GCA_949987775.1 Aproaerema taeniolella
GGGAACGAAGTCAATTATAAATAAAAGTGGAAATATAGTACACTGAATATTTTATTACTATCCAAAGACATAAATATCACCTGCCAGTTCTAGAAATTCTTATCTCTACATTTACCAGTCGACCTTCGATACCCAGATTGGTCAGTCCATTTCACAAGGTTGTCGACAAACAGACAACCGGACTTTACTATTAGCTATACCGGGCTCACTATTTAACTTTACGGTATTTGAGTTATACTTAGGTAGTGTGGAAGAACTGTAGAAAAAAAATCATTTTTTTTTCATTGTCCGTGACCTATATACCGGTTGTTATCGATTGACTACAGTCGTTAAAACCAAGTCAGAGGCTATTTGGCGGTTTGAAAACTCTGACACCAGGTTTAGACAAGTTCGCCACACACTTGACTATACCTACACTTTTATTTGATTTTATTATAAGATGGGTTAACTCTTTACTTCAATCTTGACCATAAGGTCAAAGATGAGGTCGACGATGGAGCCCGTTAACCCAGAAAATGCCTATAAAGGCACTGGTACTCCCACGCACCGACGGAATACAGCAAGCTGTTTGGCGTCGGATGTCGGTAGGAGGGTGGTCGTGAACCAGACGGCCCTTTATAGAGCCTACCACACCGCAGGAGACCATAGGACAACACCTCAGATTCAGAAAAAAATATGAAGTGTCGTTGCCTGGAATGGATGAAGTGTCGTGCCTGGAATGGACACCCACGGAAAGAGATGGGGTGGTGTTATTCTCAACCGATCACCACATGGTATTAAACTATAAGAAGAAGGTCGGGAATCGAACCCGCAATCGTCAGATCAGTGGAAAAGGTCACCACCGACTGATCTAACAGGTCATTAATGCTCTAATGTCCTACAAAATGAACTATTATTATGAAACGATGATTAATTACATCCATTTATTTTTACTGGCATATTCGGATCATTTTAAATAATTATCATTATCATTAACAGTTGTTATTATTGGGTAAGATAATAAAATAATAATTAGAATTCATGTTTTATTAAATTGAGCTATTAATTTTATAATTTTAGATGCTGTAGTCATAGAAAAGAGAATCTACATCATTGATTCCCAAAGTGGTCCAGGTGGACCCCCAGGGGTTCACGGGAGACTCGAAGGGGGTCTACGTTGGTGTGACAAAAAAATGGGGGTTCACAATTTGTATAAGCGGGAAATGGCGGGAATCCACAAAAATTTATCTGTTTTCGATAGTGAAAAACTAAAATGCTCCTAGTGCTGTGAGTAAGATGTCAAAAATGTAAAGTTGGATGGAATAACTTTTTTGACATCCACTAACAGCACACTTTTACTTTTTTGACATCCACTAACAGCACAATCAATTAATTAATAAACCAATCAATTCTCGCTTTTTTTCGAAAACTATTAATTCGTGGTTGAAACTCAGCCGCAACGCAAATTTTCTTAATCAGATCTAATCTTCACATTTTTTGTCGAGAGTTTTGGGAATATGGTAGAAATTTCCACCGAAACCAGCAAAATTTTGAAAGTGGTCTATGAGAAAAAAAGTTTGGGAACCTCTGATCTACATCTACAGTATTCTACAGTAATCCAAATTAACATTATAAAGAGGAAAGATTTGTATTTTTGTATGTAACGAATAAACTTAAAAACTACTGGACCAATTTCAAAAAATTTTCCACCATTACAATGCTACATTATCCCTAAGACACATAAGCTACATAATTTTCCCGAATTCTCACGGAAACGAAGTCCCGAGCGGGATAGTAGTAATATTATAAACAGGAAAGATTTGTTTTTTGTATGTAACGAATAAACTTAAGACTACTGGTTCGATTTCAAAAATTCTTTCACCATTAGGATGCTACATTATATGATAAATTTACGGGACGGAAAGCTAGTTTATTATAAAACAAAGTCCGCCGCCGACGCGTCTGTCTATCTGTCTGTCTGTTTGAATGCGATAAACTCAAAAATTACATTTCCACCAATAGACAAAGTGGTTCAAGAGGAAATTTATGTTTATAATTCATTCCCGAAATTCACACATGAACAAAATCCCGGGCAGGCTGCCCAGCTAGTTTTTATATTAAAAAAAAAAAATCTGCGTTTTTGGTAATGAATGTTAGGGCGAATGAAAATATAATTTTAAGTGATTTTAAAATGTCAATGGTTTTGTTAATGTTTATGCAATTTAAGACACAACAAAATGTCAATTATGAAGATGTTGTGTGTAATTAATTTAAAATAAGGTAGCAAAAGTTAAAATTGCTTGACATTGTTGTTATACTTCTTCTTACCAGCCCATATATGTCCCCACCAAGAAGACGAGCCTCCCTTCGAAACACGAAGGGGATTTAGGCCATAGTCCACCACGCTGGCCTAATGTGGGTTGGTGGACCGCTCGTCTTTCGAAAACGATTTTTCTTGGACGGACGGGTCTCTACACGATGTTTTCCTTCACCGTTACGCAAGTGATAATAAGAAATCTGTACATAAATTCGAAATGACAAGTTTAGTAGTACAGGCCCGCACCAGGATTTGAACCCGCGACCTTCGGATTACAAGTCTGGCTCATTACCAACTGGGCTATCACCGCTAATACGTATAAGTGTTGTTTCACTTATTACTTTTTAATTAATATTCACGTATTTTTTTATATTGGACGAAAACATTATTCTCTGACATTTTTTATAATTATATAATTGAATGAGAATAATGTTTTCGTCTAATCTAGTTTAAGGATGTGAATCAGCCTAAACTGATCAACTTTACCCAAAGAAGCAGGTCAAAGTATGAAAAAGTATTTTATGCCGTGTGGTGATCGGTTGAGAATCTCTTTACGTGAGTGTCGTAAGAGGCGACTAAGGAAACACAAATAAGACCTGCCTCCTAGTAAACACTTAATTTTTTTCTGGTGCCGTCCTATGGTCTCATGCGGTGTGGTAGGCTCTGTAAAGGGCCGTCTGGTTCGCGACTACCCTCCTACCGAAGTCCGACACCAAACAGCTTGCTGTGTTCCGTCGGTGCGTGGGAGTACCAGTGCCTTTATAGGCATTTTCTGGGTTAACTCGCTCCATCGTCGACCTCATCTTTGACCTTTATGGTCAAAATTGAGGTCATGAGTTAACCCACCCATCTTATAATTAAAAAAAATATTTTTTTTTTGAAAATTTTATACACCTACGGGCTTTTTGGGGAAAGGGAAAGTTGTTGAGTTTTATTTTAGGGGGAATCATCCCCCATTATTTATTTTTGACTTATTTAAGGTCATCTATTGATCTAGTGACAGAAACATTTGATTCGAGAAAGCATATTTTTTTAAAAGCATTATGATATAATTTTAAAGGCATTTGTTAATTAATTGTTAAGAAAAGGAATTAAATAAATAAATAAACGCTACACACTCAAAAGCCCACACTAAGGTTTTCCCTTGTGTCGTGGGTCCCTTGGAACACACATAAAGACAAACACAAACACCCATGACCCGAGAACAAACATCTGCTTTTTACACAAATGTTTGCCCCGACTGGGGATCGAACCCAGGACCCGCCGATCAAGAGGCAGCGTCACTACCACTCGACCAAACCGGCCGTCGAATTTAGCATCCAGCTTTTGTAAACATATTACAGTTTTCTACTATGTCACAACTATAAGTGTCTTACATAACTTAACTGTTAAATATATTAAAATAAATAACAAATAAATTAACACCCTTTCCTTTAAGATAGCCGACGACGGCCATGTTGATTTAGATTAAAAAGAAACGCTAATTCGTCATTCGTTACTTTACGTTTATAGTATTTTAATGATGAAAAGCGTGTAAGAATTATTCATTTTGATATTTATGTGTTTTATGTCAAAGAAAATTATGTAATACGATTCTTTGTAGTACCGATTGTGAGTTGTGTCACGTATTTTCAACCGACTTCAAAAAAGGAGGAGGTTCTCAATTCGACTGTATTTTTTTTTGTATATTTGTTACGCGATTACTCCGGCAATTATAAACCGATTTGAATAATTCTTTATTTGTTCGAAAGAGTATACTCCTGAAGAGGTCCCATATAAATTTTATCAAAAATGATTTAGCAAAAAACAACAAAAACCAAAAATACTACAAACTAGAACATCATCTAAATAAATGAATGACATTTCTGCTTGTAGTTATCTGCTAATAAGCATTGTAGTCCACAAAAAATACTAGATATCTACTTTGTGCGAACTGTTAGGATTGAAGTCGGTGACTCATACGTTTTTAACGTGGAAAATTATTCAGTACTAGTTAACGTAAAGATTGAAGGAACGAAAAGATAAAAAAAGATAGGCAGTAGCTTTTAAATGTGATAAATGTAAATAGAGCAATATCATAAACCAACTCATAAAGACGTGATTGAGATGGTTTTTAATTTTATTTGATCAAAATCGGTTCAGTAGTGGCTTCCACGTTGGACTGGGAGTGAAAGAAAAACTAAGAATGTACCAGCTGCCAACTCTTCCCAGGCATACTGTAAAAGTCAGTTATAGGGACGCGAGGGTTTTGCTGTATTGTGAGCGAATGGCTGACCACCTCTCACCACTACACATTTTGTTTCATATGTTAACTAGCTGATGCCCGCAACTTCGTTTGCGTGTTAATTTTTTTTGTACAGAGTACACAGATTGAAAACATCTATCTTACGTGATTTAGATTTTTACATACAAAAGTTTTTTCCCGCTAACTCCCGTTCCCGTGGGAACTTTGAAATATCCTGTTGCAACTAAGCTTTAAGTTTACTAAGGTACCTGCATGCCAAATTTCAAGCGTCTAACTTAAGCGGTTTAGATTTTTCATACAAAAGGATTTTCCCGCTTATTCCCGTTCCCGTGGGAATTTCGGGAATTCCTTTCTTAGTGCACCTCTACGGTACCTAAGCTACGTCCCTTCCAAATTTCAAGTGCCTACGTTTAGCCGTTTAGGCTGTGCGTTGTTATGTCAGTCAGTCAGTCAGTCAGTCAGTTTCTCCTTTTATATATTTAGAAGATAACCCTCTGAATTTATGTCAAACGTGGCATCAAGTGGTTTTAAAACCTCAGATGCTCTGCCTACCCTGTACGGGATTACAGGCGTGAGCGAATGTAACGTAATGTAGTTTAAAAGATTTTTTTTTACCAGCCCATATACCTACGTCCCCACCACCGAGGGGAACGGGCCTCCCTTCGAAACATGAAAGGGATTTTCTTGGACGGGCGGGTTTCATCACGATGTTTTCCTTCACCGTTGAGCTAGTGATAATTAGAAATCCGTACATAAATCCGAAAAGACGAATTTAGTGGTACAGGCCCGCACCAGGTACCAACTGGGCTAACACCGCTAGTTTAAAAGCTATGAGCCCTTAGATATATGTTTTTAATTTTACAGTTATAAATGTTTATTTTCCATCACAAGTTGATTTTACAAATAGTGTCTCAGGAATTACCTATAAAGCTTGAGGTATGTGTGTGCCAGGAGGTTCCACTCTTCTGTTATTATTATTGTTTTTAAAAATCTACCGAGGCATCCAATACCTTCACGCGACACTACTAATATAACAAAAAACAAAGAAGTAGGTAAATATGTTGTAAGTATGTTGTTATATTTTTTTTACCAGCCCATATACGTCCCCACCGAGAGGCACGGGCCTCCCTTCGAAACACGAAGCGGTTTAGGCCATAGTCCACCACGTTGGCCCAATGCGGGTTGGTAGACCGCTGGTCTTCCGAAATTTTTCTTGGAATAGCGGGTTTTATCACGATGTTTTCCTTTACCGTTGAGCAAGTGATAATTAGAAATCTGTAAATAAATCCGAAAAGACGAATTTAGTGGTACAGGCCTGCACCAGGATTTGAACTCACGACCTTCGGATTACAAGTCTGGCTCATTACCAACTGGGCTATCACCGCTATGTTGTAATTAAAATCGTTTAAAGGTTTCGCCCTTGTCATAATCTACTTTGCAACAACTAATATGAGTCTGTAGTTCTCCGTACGAGACACAGATGGCGCTAACCTACACGCACGACGTAATTTCGCCGCTTGACTTGAAGGCACGGCTCAGTTGGTTCGAGCACCCGGAGATCTGATCCTGGGGTCGTGGGTTCAAGTCCCATAAAAATTATTGATTCTTTATGAAAATTGCCTCGAAAATCTTAATCTATTTAAATTAGGTAGTCAGCGAAAACTAAGCACAAAAATTAGCTCACAAAATTGAACAACTTTCCCCTCGCCCCATACAATTTGTGCATAAATCCGAAAAGACGAATTACCAACTGGGCTATTATCGCTTTTTTGGGCTATCACCGCTTTTCATCTATTATAAATAAATGAAAATGTCTCGGGCGTCCTTTATACCACCTTTAAGATATTAAAAACATAAAAAGAAATGAAGTTAAGCAGATATGTAACAGGCTAGAAAAAAACCCATCA
Source organism: Aproaerema taeniolella (assembly GCA_949987775.1). NCBI lineage: Eukaryota > Metazoa > Arthropoda > Insecta > Lepidoptera > Gelechiidae > Aproaerema > Aproaerema taeniolella. Next base: position 1,495,234 of record OX465266.1, read on the forward strand.
AATTATCACCTAATTTAACGTGTAACACGGTATATTAACTATAAATTACCATATTACAATCACTTAGAAAGTTGATACTGTATTAATATACTTTTAATATTAAACTGTCTGTCGAGGTCGTCTTACGTCACTCTTTGGTCGTTTAATGCATTTTTGTACCTAAGAGTAGGTTGGGAACAGACAGGACAATTGTAGTGTAATCAGTATGCTATTTTTGTATTCAATTTATTAGATTTAATAATAAATTGTAAAGTTAATCTTAATATAAAAGACATCTACTTATACTAATATTATAAAGAGGAAAGATTTGATTGTTTGCATTGAATAGGCTCCGAAACTACTGGACCGATTTGAAAATTCTTTCACCATTAGAAAGCTACATTGGGTACATAATTTTCCCGAATTCCGGGCGGAATGCTAATTATAAAAATTAAAAAAGCAATTTTGATTTCCGTTTCGCAGTGCTACTCCAGCGTGGGGCGTGTGGTGGTAGGGATAGACTAGTTTTGTTGAATTGTTAGTCGAGAGAGCCAGTCAGTGTGTTTGTAACTTTACTGTTAATAAATCCTACCTCTGAAAGTGTTCCTGAGTTTTATTGGTCGTGTACGTTAGCACGAAAAAGCTAACAGTAGAGAGTAATGATTTAGAGCATTGTATATATGCCTTTAAGCCATTGATAAATTGTAAAAGTCCTTGTGTTAAGGTTAGTTTAATAACTATAAAATTCTAAATTTTGTTTAACCTTTAACATTTAGGGCCTCATCAGAAAAAAAATTAAAACTTAAAGAATGTTTAGAAATTGCTGTATGGACATAGATTCCTTTGACTATTCCGAAAGGGAATGACATAAGTCTCTTTTAAATTCTGTCTAAGCGGTGTTTTAATGTTTTGTGGTACAGCAGTTATTGCTTATAATTATAAATCTTAAAGGGCTGAACCAATTTTGATCAAATATTGTCAAGAAGCATCACGACCATATCAGCTTTCAAACAAAAAAAACTACATCGAAATCGGTCCATTTGTTTAGGAGCTACGATGCCACAGACAGACACACAGATACAAGGTGACCTAAATACCCAATTGGTGAAACATTTATCATTTAAATGTAAGTAAAATAGTGTAAAAAAGACACACACTGAGTCTCGAGTCAAGTCCCTAGTTTAGGTGCCTTCTGCGCTTTTCGTTCTGCGCTCATCTTTGCAGGTTGTCGGTTCTGCGCTCATCTTTGCAGGGCTTTACTCTATGACAGAGGTCACATTACGTCACAGATCAGTTACTGTGAACACAGATACGACAGCTCGTCGAAAGTGACAATTTCGTCTTTGGTCACGATTTTCATTGTTGTCTCGCGATGATCGATTATAACATCGATTTTATTACTCAATCGAGTAGACGGAACATTCGACATGGTGTTTGTGTTTACTTTGGAATCAGGGTTTAGGTTCGTTTTTATTTGTGAAATGAAATGAATTATTTATTTGCATTGAACAGGTACAATAAGGTCTTATTCTTACACTAGCTTTTTCCCGCGGCTTCGCTCGCGCAAAGAATTTTTTTAGTCACCCAATTTGACCCCTTAGGGAATTATTTTCGAAAAATCGCGAAACACGTGTTCGTTTATTTGCTTCAAGGTATATCTTGACGAAGTCTCAAGTTAAAATGTCCAAAAAAATGTTTTCTCAGTTAAAATGTCCAAAAACAATTTCAAAAAATTATTTCTTAGTGCTTGCCTATGTCATAAAAGACACCTTTTTGCCAAATTTCAGCTTTCTAGGTCTAAGGGTTTGAGCTGGACGTTGATGACCTCCAATCTGTATGTCTATCCGTCTTTCACGCCTAAACTACTGAACCGATTTCGATGAAATTTGGCACAGAGATAGATTATAGCCTGGGAAAAGACGTAGGCTACATTTTATCCCACAGTTGGGCACGATATAACCTGTAGTCCACGCGGGCCGAGCCGCGGGCGGAAAGCCCAAAAGACTAGTCTATAAAAGAAAAATATATTTAAATAAACGCTATACACTCAAAGGCCCACACTAAGGTTTTCCCTTGTGTCGTGGGTCCCTTGGAAAACACATAAAGACAAACACAAACGCCCATGACCCGAGAACAAACATCTGCTTTTTACACAAAGGTTTGCCCCGACTGGGGATCGAACCCAGGACCGCCGATCAAGAGGCAGCGTCACTACCACTCGACCAAACCGGCCGTCAATATATATGTAATATATTTTGGTTTTCCTTTCATTAAATTTACCAAGTTTTTAGAGAGATTTCATCCTTATAATTAACCCTAACGATCGATGCAATAAAATTACAAGGTGTAATTCTTACAGATTTAGTTCTATTCACGGGTGTGGCAAGTAAATTTTCGAAAATCTTTAAATGCAGTTTTCTTTCTTTTCAAAAATAAAGGAATGTTTTCTTTGAGTACAATTTTCTCTCTACAGTATTAAGAGTACTTTCCCTTCGGGTGGCATTAAAAAATTCCATTCTGTTTATACCGTCAAGGCTAGCTACGAGTAGGTAACAAGAAAAAATGCTTAAAACTTTAATCGCTACTAAAAATTCTCGTGTTTTTTCTCAGTAGTTTTCTTAATGGTGAATTTTTGTAGGCATGTTTGTATAAATAAAGTAATGTACGAGTATTTGGATATCATGTTTTTGTTAATACACACTCAAACGCCTAAAGTTAAATAAATTAACTTTTTAGGTGAATGTCGATAGACTTGGTAGAACACTGGAAATGAAAGATCTGTTTTTTACCCGACTGCGCGACGCAAAGGAGGGTACTTAATGTGTTAATAAACCTATGTGTAATGTATGTATATACAGGGCTTAAGGTATCTCTCTTTCAACCTCTCGGGTGGTTAATCAGTCCATGAAACTGAACAACTTCCCCAAGGGACATAGGTCAAAATACGAAAAAAAATATTTGATCTCCCATACAAAATGCGCTAGGTATATGCTGATGAAGTTTGTATGGGAACTCAAAATTTTGATCTCCCATACAAAATGCGCTGTATGCTGATGAAGTTTGTACGGGAACTCAATAATTTTTTTTAGTATTTTGACCTATGTCCCTTGGGGAAGTTGTTCAGTTTCATGGACTGATTAACCACCCGAGAGGTTGAAAGAGAGATACCTAAAGCCCTGTATATGGGTTTGTATCTTTGTGGCACTATCACTATTTAGACCAAACACGTGGGCCGATTTTGATAAATGATACGTCGTTGGATTCGTCATGACAACGCAAATGTCATAAAAAGTATGAAAATTTGTAAAAATCAAAATTGCCGATTTTTGACGCCATAATGTGAAAAAAAATATGAAAATCGACAAACTATCTCAAGTGAAGTATCGTTGAATAGGTATTTGAAAATCATCTAATTTTCTTATATCGTTTTTCAATCAGAATTACCGTTTAGGATCTTTAACGGTTTAAAGTTGGTTAGTAACGATTTTCACTTTTAATGCGGAAATTTTCAAATTTTTATGCAACTGAGATACATGTATACAACTAATGAGAAAATCAATAAAATAAAATAAGAAATAAACATTAAAAAACACATCAAAAATCTGGCGTCCTAATACTGGATTTACTTTTTTTTTCTTTTCAGTTTTAACTACGCAATCGGGTTTTTTATTATTTAAATTAATTTATTACATAAACAAGTCGAGCAATCAATTCAGAGGCACTGTCACTACCACTAAACCAACAAAAAATAACCGATGCTCTTACGGTGAGGGAATACATCGTGAGGAAAACTGCACCTTCACGAGACTGAATGTGGTACCATGATCCAATCCGGTCAGGTTTCCTTGTATTTTTTTAAATTTTTTTATTATTATAAGATGGGTTAACTCTTGAGTTCGACGATGGAGCGAGTTAACCCAGAAAATGCCTATAAAGGCACTGGTACTCCCACGCACCATCGGAACACAGCAAGCTGTTTGGCGTCGGACTTCGGTAGGAGGGTGGTCGCGAACCAAACGGCCCTTTACAGAGCCTACCACACCGCATGAGACCATAGGACGACACCTCAGAATCAGAAAAAAATGAAGTGTCGTTGCCTGGGATAGATTACTAGTAGGCAGGTTTCATAAAAGGTCATGGAGGTGAGATGGAAGCCGCTCCACTGTAATTACCTACTTGACCTGCCAAATCCTGGATCATGGTCAACCGTACTCTGAATTGGTAACGGGACCAAGCGCTAGGGAGAAGTCAGAAATTATATGAGTCAGTTAAATATACTATCTAAGTGGTGTTTTGATGTTTGTGGCAAAGCAGTTATTGCTTAACGCTGAGTCATGGCCTTTTTTAAATTGCTGCAGCACACAATTTCTTTTTAGTAGTAGGTAATTGGTTTTGTTTTTTGTAAGTATGTACTTTTGTTCTATTAATCTTAATTTTTGTTGTTTTTTTTTTATATATATGTGCGTTTATTAATTTGTTATTGTGGTTTGTGTTTTCTATAATTGTGTGGTGCAGGATTCTTAAAATAAAACATTATTCTATTCTATTCTATTCTTATATTTTAAAACGGCTGAACCAATTTTTATCAAATACTAGCATTCATTACCAACTGGGCTAGCGGTGATAGCCCAGTTGGTAATGAGCCAGACTAGTAATGCAAAGGTCGCGGGTTCAAATCCTGGTGCGGGCTTGTACCACTAAATTCGTCTTTTCGGATTTCTGTACGGATTTCTAATTATCACTTGCTCAACGGTGAAGGAAAACATCGTGATGAAACCCGCCCGTCCAAAACAATTCATTTTCGAAAGACGAGCGGTCCACCAACCCGCATTGGGCCAGCGTTCGTGTTTCGAAGGGAGGCCCGTGCCCCTTGGTGGGGACGTATATGGGCTGGTAGAGTAGAGAACTAGCATTCCGCCCGGGACTTCGTCCATCGGGGATAATGTAGCTTTCTAAAGGTGAAATAACTTTTCAAAGCGGTCCAGTACTTTCGGAGCCTATTTGATGCAAACAAACAAACACTAAAATCTTTCCTCTTTATAATTAGTATATCTATACTAATCTATCTAGCTAAGAACCATCTTGAATACGTCAGATTTCAAACAAAAAAACCGCATCGAAATCGGTTCATTTATTTAGGAGCTACAATGCCACAGACAGTCACACACGTCAAACTCACAACACCTCTCATTTTTGTTGGGGGTTAAAATCCACCAAAATCCCTCTTTCTATTCGCCACCGGTCCTCAAACTTTCAAACACAGTTTAGCAATCGCTGATCGTATTCAATAAATGGTTTGACCTGAATTTTAACTGGCTGTGACGCAAAAGTAGTATTATGTGTTTAACGTGTTGTAATTCGATCTGCGGCCAATTTTAATCAGAACTGTGAAATTGGTTCAAATTCCTATGATTTTTTTATGGCATTGACATTTTTTAATAGCTCGCACCGTATAGTTGTTAGAGTGTCTGTCTTGTAGGCGTCAGGTACCAAGTTTGATCCCGAGTAACAACAACATAAACAGAAAATGACATGGTCTTTAGATGGTCTTTCTCCATAGGTTAGATCGCCAGCGTCTCACCAATCAGACACAGTAACATGACTATTGTTCCTATTGGTACATAACATGACCAATAGGCCCTTTTTATGGGTCCTTTTTTTTAAAAATTGGAATGGTTTTGATTCCACTCCACTCCTGGGCAGTGCGCAATATAAAAGATGAAGAATGGTGCTCAGTTCGTATCCGAGGGATCTCGACAAGATAAGGGTGATACCCCGCAGTGCGTCTGGACGTTCGATAGAAAAAAGGGGCAGGTGGAATGAGCTCATGCAGCTTCTGAGCATATTCAGAAGGCTGAATGTGTAATCATGATCTAATCCGGTCAGGTTCCCCTATTAGCAGGGTCACGGAGATCAGATGGCAGTTGCTTCACTGTCCTAATCTGCCTAATCTTGGATCATGGTCAAGTGGTGTGTAATATTAGAAAAGTAAAGTGTGTTTGTACGTCTGTCCTTCCATCACGTCGTAACACTCGTAAGATATTTTTTTGCATAGAGATAGTTGACATACACAGGGCTTTAGGTATCTTCTTGACGGCCGGTTTGGTCGAGTGGTAGTGACACGCTGCCTCTTGATCGGCGGGTCCTGGGTTCGATTCAAAGTCGGGGCAAATATTTGTGTTAAAAGCAAATGTTTGTTCTCGGGTCATGGGTGTTTGTGTCTGTCTTTGTGTGTTCCAAGGGACCCACGACACAAGGGAAAACCTTAATGTGGGCCTTTGAGTGTGAAGCTTTTATTATTATTATTATTATTTCAACCTCTCGGGTGATTAATCAGGCCATGAAACTGAACATTCTCCCTAAGGAACATAGGTCAAAATACGAAAAATATTTTTTGATCTCCCATACAAAATGCGCTATACGCTGATGAAGTTTGTGTGGGAACTCAATTTTTTTTTCGTACCCCTGAAGAGACCTACAGCCCTGTATATAGGTAAGACCTATAAAATTGCTGTTTTCCATATATAAATTGTATACAAAATCTCGATAGTATAACCAAGTATAGTCAAGAGCAGGTCACGCTTTACACTATCAGTTTAAGCTGAGCTCTGATTTATACTGCACGCCATACAATGCAGGGCCGATCCAAAGTCCAAAGTGTCAAGCTTGACGTGCTCTTAAGTGTACCTATTAAAATCAGAAAAAAAAGAACCACAGAATGTATAAGGAAAGTTCTATCAAACTGAAAAAAACAGCAATTTCACAGTAAGGAAACCCAATATTAAAGTTAACAATAAAACAATCAAATGAAAAGCGTCTTACCAAATATCCTCTGCGGTGTAAAAAAACAGGGCCAAGTCCGAAAAAAATCCACAAAATAACTTCACACTTTTAATTTCACAAAAAAAAATCTCACTTCACATTTCTGTCTCAGGAACACTTAAAAAAATTATCCAAAATAATAATCATAGTAGTAAAAGAGAATGAATATAGCTAAGGCATAAAGTGCAAATTGTATGTACAGAAGAAAAATATCTCTAATGTTGCTGATAATAGATTCTATTATCCCCTTTTCTGGAGGAATTGGTGGTGGTTTGTAATCTTGCATTTACGTTTTTTTTTGTTTTGCCAATTCTGTAACAATTTTTTTTATTAAAATCTTTTTTTTTGAGTCTGGAAGCGACTTCTACTATGCCAACGAACTTCAATTCAATTCAAGACGTCGAAAATGGCGTCTCTAATCGTAATTTTGCCAATGTCTGACAATTTTAATACAAATCAAAATATACAGGGCTTTAGGTAAATCGCTTCCAACCTCTCGGGTGGTTAATCAGTCCATGAAACTGAACAACTTTCCCAAGGAATATAGGTCAAAATACGAAAAAAATATTTTGAGTTCCCATACAAACTTCATTAGATAGCGCATTTTGTATGGAAGATCAAATTTTTTTTTTGTATTTTGACCTATTTTCCTTGGGGAAGTTGTTCAGTTTCATGGACTGATTAACCACCCGAGAGGTTGGAAGAGAGATACCTAAAGCCCTGTATACCTACATAAAACATAACCTCTCTATACAACTTGTGCGATTGGCTGATTTTCCTTTTTTTGAGAATTCATAAACTTAGGTCCCTAAGGAAAAGTTCGCTAACTAATTTCAGTCACCTAATAGTTTCATACTTAAATATTATGCCAGCGTGGTGGATTATGGCCTAAATCCCCTTCGTGTTTCGAAGGGAGGCTCGTGCCCCTCGGTGGGGACGTATATGGGCCGGTAAAAAAAATATATTAAGGAAATAGGTACGAGAATATGTATTGGGTATGCAATTTTCTATGCTCTAGCAGGATTTCGCATCTAATTTTTGGTTTATGTTTAAGGCCTTAATTCTATAAGAGACGTAAAAAAGCAAATAAATCATTGAATAATGACGCTATATACTTGATTTTGTGGTTCTTGCGTAAAAGTAATAAATTAATAAAACAACAGGTTTGAACTAAAAAGAATGTGACATTGAAACTAATTTGTCTACTACGTACGTACAGGTCCTTCCAATTGGGTGTCCAAAGTCATTCATATTTGAACCTTATCTCAAGTAAATAAGACACAGTGTCACAGTAGTGGATACTGGTTTAGTAAACTAACTGGTTTGTAAATAATTAATTTGTATTTTAGAATAAACAACTATTTTGCACAACAAAAAACTAAATGGTTAAAGGGAACGAGAAAAAAAAAGTTGGTTAATTACTTAGTGACTATGGTTTTTTTTCATGGATGCATTTTTTTAAAATATACATAACATAATTATAATATTCGGGGTATGCTTGACCACTACAAATAATAAAAGTTAACAGCAACAGTTTTGTATTCGTAAAACTAAAAATACACAAAAATTAAAGTAACTGAAATTTTGGCAATTTTTAAGATCATAGAAAAAAAATAGTTTCTACAAATAACAACTGATGCCCAGCCTACCCTGTTAGGGATTATAACTGAGCGAATGTATGTGGAAAATAAATATAACAAATTCCAGAACTAGAAAATTCTCAACCAATTTTAAAGCATTTTTCTTCATTAAAAAGAGATTACATATTTAATGTATTTAAGTAAAGGGAAAAATATATATTTAAGAAGTGCAAAAAAGCCATCAGTGTTATGCCTGCCTATGCTTCAAGGAAAACGATGTGAAAATTTGGTTATTTAAGCATGGCAGTGAAAAAGTCATCTACGTATAACGCAACATTTTCAACACTCTAATTTTAGGACAATAAAGCAAAAAAATCAGAAAACCACAGCCTAAAAAACTAAAGCGACAACTTAAACTTTTTGCAAACTCATTTAAAATCACACTGAGTAAAATTGTCACTGGCTATTACATGAACTCAACAACTGCACACAACACGAAAAAAAAACTCCTTCACTTGAAAAAACTCACACACAGAACCAACCAACTAAATAACCTTCTAAAACTTCTACTTACGGAAAATTCGCTATAAAATTGTGGGAAAAAAGTTGGAAAATTTGTTTTAAAAAAATCGGATAGACTACAACCACGTCTTGGCGTTATGGTCGCCTAACTGGCACTTTCGTAGTGAGTGTCTGTGCGCGCGCGCAGTGGGGATAGTACGGTGACCATGTGTCTAAGATAATGTCGGATAGTACGCGGAATATAATGTTTTCATTGCATTGTACTCATATAAAGTGACTTAGACTAAGTTAGCGAAAATCAAGAATGGAATTACCCCACGAAACTGAACAACTTTGAATAAATGAATGAATGAAATATACTTTATTGCAAACCTGAGACAAACAAAAGTAAATAAACATAAATAATCAAATAGAATGTACTTCCAGTTTACTAAATTTGACAAAATGTTTACTACAACATTGCTTTTATAGTAAGAATATCTTGAAATTAGACATAATTGAATAATAATTGTTTTTGACATATTTTATTTGAATATTATTGACAATTTGTATAAATTGAATATAATTTTATTTTTTCTTGAGTGGCATGTTGTAGAATATTTCCGTTAAATAAAAACCGAGACTAACATACTAACATTTATAACATTTGCGTGCTTATCTGCATGCTTATCTGTAAGCTGAAAACACTATTCTTAATATTATATAACATCTGTAATTCGTACTGTTTTCCAGCAAATAAATACTATTCTATTCTATTATACAAAAAGGCAGCCTTATTGCTAAGATGGCAATCTCTTCCTGGCAACCTTTAGGTTAGAAACAGGAACATATAAGGAATTATTCCTTGTTCCCAAGCAAGATATGTCGAAAAATGAAAATTTCGCCCCTTCATACGACATGTGCTATCAGCTGGCCTTTGTTTCGTTTTTTTTTAAATTTGACATAGGTTCCTTGGGGAAATTTATTCAATTTCGTGGGGAGAATCACCACCTACAATTTTTTTTACGAATTTAAAGTCACTACATATACATAAACAACGTGTTTACTTGCTAAATCAAATATTAAAAGTATTAAGTTGCCTTTTTTAATTCAATTGCTTAATAACTTTTGAACGGATGAACCAATTCTGATCAAATATCGCTAAAAACCAACTCGATTACATCAGCTTTCAAACAAAACAAAACGCATCGAAATCAGTCCATTCATTTAGGAGCTACAATATCACAAACATAAGTACAGATACACAGCCATACAGATATACACGTCAAACTTATAACACCCCTCCTTGTTTGTCGGGGGTTAATAAAATAATGCACAAACACAGGCACAGACAAAAACCCACAGACACATGACTTCTGACATAATTACACCAGCAATACCAATTAAAACAATCACACTAAAGAAAAATATGGCATATCAGAGCAAATAACTAAATATTCACAATAACTCATCGCTTCGAAATATCATGTTAGAAAATCCGTAATAAATTTATTTTAAATCCACATAAATCCTACCAAATCGAAGGAGAAATTCAATAAAGTCGATTAAACCCGTCCGCACTAAGCGCGTGCCGAAACAAAACTTAACTTCAGTAAGTGATTCGGTTATCTAACTAGGATGCACACCTTTTCAGTAATTACAAGAAAGAATGCGAAAAGAAATACTAGAATCCAATTCCAAGTATTTATTTAAAGAAACATTGTGGCGTTCGGTAACCGTTTTTTTTTTGACGATTATATAAGCATTTATTTACATTTAAGTACTCATAATCACGAAATGCATTTCTTTATTGATTTTTAGCAAACTACGCGATGAAATGTTACTTTTATACTTAAATTTTCCATTATTGTCCATAATAGAATTTATGTTATATAACACTTTAAAGTTTCGCGATTTGAACACATAATTTAATTCTAAAACGGGTCTAAATTCGCGTATACATATATATATTTATTTACATATTCCCGACGTTTCGACGCGGTTGCACGCGCCGTGGTCGCGGGAAGGTTATATGTATGTTTATTTATTTTATTTTGTACATGCTAGATATTTATTTTAATTATTAAATGTACTTAATACAATAAAACAATATTTTACATAAATTTGGAATTTAAATTTACTTTATCGTGGAGGTCGACAATTCGACATACAGTAACTCTGAAATAAAAAATTGTATATCACCCTCAAAGTTAGATTGCTTAATAAGCTGAAATAATTTTGATCAAATATATTTAAGAAACAACTCGTTAGCTTTCAAACGAGAAAACTACATTGAAATCAGTTCATTCGTTTAGGAGCTATGATGCCACAGACAGACATACAGAAACACACGTCACATTTATAACACCCCTCTTTTTTGAAGAGGGTTAAAATAAGAGGGTTGTTTTCATTTCATTTCATTTGTTGATTCTTTTTTTTTCATTTATTGAAGTGTCTTCTGTGTTTATATATTGTGATGTCTGTGTTGTATGCCGAAATAAAGCATTTTCTATTCATTTATAATTACAAAACGATACCATTACGGGACTTAGGCCCTCTCTTATCAGCTCATATAACGTCCCCACCGAGGAGCACGGGCCTCCCTTCGAAACACGAAGGGGATTTAGGCCATAGTCCACCACGCTGGCCCAATGCGGGTTAGTGGAGCGCTCGTCTTTCGAAAAATTTCTTGGACGGGCGGGTTTCATCACGATGTTTTCCTTCACCGTTAAGCAAGTGATAATTAGAAATCCGTACATAAATCCGAAAAAACGAATTTAGTGGTACAGGCCCGCACCAGGATTTGAACCCGCGACCTTCCGATCAAAAGTCTGGCTCATTACCAACTGGGCGGTCACTGCTTAATTTAAATTGTGAAGAAATTATTTTTTATCCAATCGAACACAAAAAATTATGTAGCTCATAAAAGAAAAATAAATAATTGCTTTAAGCGAAGATTTGAGTATTCACCGCCAACACCTTGCATTAGGATTGTCCTAACTAACTTTGAAACTCTGGCCACCCTACAAGATTGCGTGCACAATACGCGCCAATACACTCTTGCGCATAGGTACGAGAAACTCACGCTTGTCTATACTTACCAGTTATGTTACAAATTGCTTTTAGCAATAAGGACGGCCATTGTATAGTATCATTCTTTTGTATGTGTTACATGTCATGTTGGTCGATTTTTGACAATAGTGACATAATAGATCTGTAGCCCGGGGAACATTCATCATCATCATCATCATATCAGCCTATTGCAGCCTATTGCAGTTTATATGACTAAAAAGGTTACCGTTTTTCTTTGTGAAACTATTTAGGTATCTTTAGGTATCTCTCTTTCAACCTCTCGGTTGATCAGTCCATGAAACTGAACAACTTCCCCAAGTAGAAAGCTATATTATCCCCGATGGACATAGGCTACATAATTTTCCCATGGGAACGAAGTCCTGAGCGGAATGCTAGTAGTATATAAAATGGCGAAATTTATAATAATTTCACAAAGAAAAACGGTAACCTTTTTAGTCACAGACCTATATCGAGGTAGACGGTAAAAATTTACCTACCTTGCGTGTAAAAAGTGTGATCTACGGTCACAGTTTTGTCCGACTTAAGTCAGTCCGCTTGAGACCTATGCCGTAAATGATAATTGATTTTAACCGGATTTACATTATTATTTTACTTAATTAAGCGCCTTTGAATCGTTTCCGCGCGGTCTTGATTCCCCATCACTAAATCTCGCTCGTGACGTTATCTTAAGGACGAAAAATTCGACACGCTAGGTTCTCATACAGTTTGAAGCGCTCTTTTCGTCTATCTCGATATAGGTCTGTGTTTTAATAATATAAATGTCCCCGGGCTACAGATCTATAATTCTAACCTACTACTCTAGCATATTCATTGAGACTCCTCTCTCATGAGAACAGGTTTCTTCATCAACATAATAAAAATGGACCCTACGATATATCATCCCCATATGCACTTAGAGAAGTTTTCATTTCTTTTGCGTTTGTTTTTTTTTTACCAGCCCATGTACGTCCCCACCGAGGGGCACGGGCCTCCCTTCGAAACACGAAGGGGATTTAGGTCATAGTCCACCACGCTGGCCCAATGCGGGTTGGTGGATCACTCGTCTTTCGAAATGAATTTGCGGTCTACTCTCCCTCCGTCTTACGAATTTTCGATCAGGTTACCTGTCCTGACGCGAGTTTAAAATTTTTACCCATCCCAAAAAGTGCACAATAAAAGAAGTTTTCATTCTCCCTCCGCCTTACGCATTTTCGATCAGGTCACGTGTCCTGACGCGAGTTTAACATTTTTTACACATACTTCAAAGTGCACAACGCCGCTAAAAAAGTTTTCACTTAAAAAATTGTTTCAACTCTGACATTTATAGTATTTTGATCAAATCCATGTGGTGATCGGTTGAGAATAACACCACTCCAACTTTTGTCGTAAGTTGCGTCTAAGGAAATTAATGATACCTGCCTTCTATCAATCCATCCTAGGCAACGACACCTCAAAAAGTTCTGAATCTGAGGTGACGTCTTATGTTTTCATTTTTCTGTATTTTTTTATTATTCTTTATAACTTTTTTAAAAGTGTCTATTAAATACTTATTAAATATGATTTACACTGGGCGTCAAAAATAAGTAGTACAGTTTTAAAATTGCGATTTCTCCCAAACTATAAAACTTAGACCTTTGAAACAAAAAAGGTTAAAAAGAAAATTTAATCTTATTCAATAAAAACTTCATGCATTATAAGAACTTATAATGCTTGACTTTAAAAAAAACGAATAAATAAAAACACTTTTTTTAAACTGTTGAAAGGTGTTGTCTTACTTAGGATTTTTGTGTTTGACACATTCGCTGCTGATAAAGCAATTGTAATTGAAAAGCATAGGTATCTTCAGAGAGTAAATTTGACTAATCATGCCTCTTTCACCAGAAGAATGTGCAAGAATCTTAGCTTTTCTCGAAGTGGGCATCAGTATGCGTCGTACTGCAAGGAGGGTGGGTGTAACTTTAAGAACGGTTCAGCGAGTAAAGCAAAGGTACGAAGAGACTGGAAACCATCTAAGGAGACGAGGTAATGGCAGACCCAGGTGCACAAGTACCCGAGAAGATCGCTTTATTGTTTCCACTGTGTTAAGAAATCGACACCTTAATGCAGTTGAGGTTCAGCAACAGCTTCTTCGGACCCGAACAGACTACATCAGTGAGAGTACAGTGAGAAGAAGACTTGCTGAAGCTAACCTGAAGCCTCTAAGACCAGCAAATGGCCCCAAACTTGAGACAGAGCATCGCGTAGCAAGACTACGCTACGCCCGTCAACACGTACAATGGGGCGAAGAAGAATGGGCTAGAGTTTTATTCACAGATGAGTCTCGATTCTCTTTATACACTTCAGATGGACGGCGGAGAGTCTACAGACGACCCGGTGAGCGATACATTGAAGCTTGTATCTCGGAAAGAGTCCAATATGGCGGGGGCTCTGTACACGTATGGGCTGGTATCTCTTCAGAGAGTCGCACAGAGCTTGTGGTAATAGAAAATGGGACTTTGACTGGTGAAAGATATGCCTCGGAGATCCTCAACGAGTATGCAGGGCCATATTTAATAAATATGGGTGATGGAGCCATCCTAATGCATGATAACGCCCGGCCACACACTGCTCACCACGTACAAGAGTACATTCAGGAGGTTGGCATCAACTTGATGGCTTGGCCATCGAGAAGCCCAGATCTCAACCCGATTGAACACGCCTGGGATGAGCTTGGGAGGCTAGTCAGAAGGCGCAGTCCACCTCCTGCCACACTCAGGGCTCTAAAACATGCGCTGATAGAAGAATGGGAAAATATTCCCCAACACCGCCTCCGAAACTTAGTGTTCAGCATGCCAAACCGGATCCAAGCTGTAATTAGAGCCCGAGGCGGCAACACAAGTTATTAAATTGTGAAAAAGTTCCAAAACGTGAAAATTAAGTGGTTGACATATCGTTAAAAATTGATACTTTTTAGTATTTATCTTAATTTTAAGTTTGAAACTTTATTCATGCCAAATAAAATATAACTTTAATAAACTTCGTTAAGTTTACTATAAACTGCTTTTTATTTCATAAGTGTAACTACTATAGTTTAGGAGTAATTGCAATTTGAAAAGTGTACTACTTATTTTTGACGCCCAGTGTATTTCTCATCCCAGCATAAATTTTACATAGGGGAAAAAGAGCTAAGTCACAATAAATAATTCTAAGAAGCTCAAAATGTTGTGAGAGACGAGTCTAAACCACACCCTAATCCATCTTGAGGTAATATCCACCCCAGGCAACGATACCTTAATTTGTTTTGAATCTGAGGTGTCATCCTACGGTCTCATGCGGTGTGGTAGGCTCTGTAAAGGGCCGTCTGGTTCGTGACCACCCTCCTACCGAAGTCCGATGTCAAACAGCTTGCTGTGTTCCGTCTGTGCATAGGAGTACCAGTGCCTTAAAGGCATTTCCTTGGTTAACTCGCTTTTGGTTAACCATGCAACAAACAGTCACACATAAATACAGAAACACATATCAAACTTATAACATCCCTAATTTTTTGTCGATGGTTAATTAGGGAAATAGATTCACAGCAAAATGGGACATAACCCACTACCTTACTTTTACTAGCCACACGTAATAACCACTCGACCATTCATTTCCTGAGGAACTGAATTAAAATAAACGCACACACACTTGCTGAAATTCAGGAAACGACAAACTAGGAAGGAAATTAATAGTCAATCGTGGAAAAATGTCGAAACGGAAACATCTAATTTTGATTTCAGTGTTTTTTTTGTAAATGTTATAATTATGAGGTCAGTTATATAACTTTTTAACCCCTGACAAAGAAAGAGGGGTGTTATAAGTTTGACGTTTCTGTGTATCTGTATGTTTGTATATCTATGTGGCTGTCTGTGGCATCATAGCTCCTAATAATTAAATATTAAAATTAATGATCAACACCGCCAGACACTCTCCGTCGACTGTAATTTCTGCCAGACGCTTTACAGCTCACAAGTAAATTATGCAAAATTGGTGCAGTCATTTAAAAGTTAGAAGGTTACAGCGTTTGTCTTCATCATATTTGAACCGCCCTAGTATAATGTACACACATCAACACGGTCTAGGGATACATGCAAGATTTTTCATACAAAAGAGATCTGTTTGAGAAGCTATAAAAGCATACTCGAGATACATGGAGGGCTGTAATTTTCAGAAGAGCAAATGCTAAACCTGAATTTTTAGTTACAGTCAATACATTTTTTTTTACTTGAAATTTGTGAAAACGTGACGAAAATGAAAAAAAAATGCGTAAATTCGACCATTTTCATACAAAAACAGGCGAAAAATGCATTTTCGTTTTCGTTTCCGTCACGTTTTCACAAATTTCAAGTTAAACAAAATTTATTGACTAGAATTGATAATTCAAGTTTAGTACTTGCTGGTCTGAAAATTATAGCCCTCCATGTGTCTCGAGTATGCTATTACAGCTTCTCAAACAGACCTCTTTTGTATGAAAAATCATGCAATATCCCTAGACCGTGTTGATGTGTACGAGTATATTAGGAGTTTTTAATAAATTATAAAATAACAGCTTTATGCAGAGCTAAAAATGACAAAACTATAAATGTATTTCAATTTTTTAAATATAGATGACGGAGTTACTCTAGATAACGGGTTTACTCTAAAGCTCTTGACTACAAACTAACCCAGGGGCGGAGAGTCAGATGTAGCAAACTCACCCATAAGATGTTCAACTTTAAATAATTAAAGTTACCTTTTAATGTCCTACGAAATTTATTTTTTAAACTGATTTTATGTGCAATATTGCATTTTGCTGCACCTTGCTGACACGGTCTGATTGGCGGGTAAAACTCAGCTACAACATGATTGGTCAATTCCAATAACGTGTGATTATGGGAAATTGATAATGGTATTGTCTCGAAGCGAGGAGAGCGCCGCCAGTGGTGTAAAGGATAGAAAGACGGGATCATAAGTGAGAGGTACCCAGTTCAGTCTACAGTGCCGTCTTTACTGGTGACTTTTCTGAGAAATAGTTTTAGGGAAAGAAAAATGTTCAGCGCTAATGAGACCTGGGGGGATTAAATCTCCTGGTGCTCTAACCAACTGAGCTATCGTACCTTCAAGTCAAGCGGCGAAATTTTTCATTCCCTTACTAAGCACATTACATCGTGTGTGTAGGTTAGCGCCATCTGTGTCTCATACGGAGAACTACACACTCGTACTATTTATTCGAAGTAGATTATGACAAGGGTAAAACCTATAAACGCTTTTTTATGTAGTATTTTTAAAACGCCAATAATTCACCAATAATTTCAGGGAAAGAATTTTTTTTGCAAATATCCCTCACGTGAGTAGCGTTTTAAAAACACTAGACTTTTCTGAGTTACTTGTATGGGGTGATTTTAAATTAGTTTGTGGAAATTCCTAAGGAACCTATGGGTATGAAATATCTCAAAAATAATCGTTTCTTCCCCTACAAAAACAAAAGCGACCGCACAAGTGATAAGTGACCGCACAAGTTATAAGAAGAGGCAACCGCACAAGTTGTAAGGAGAGGCGAAATTTATACAATAGTAGCCAGTCAGTGGGACGAAAAGATTTTACTGTACTGTAGGTGAAAGGCCGCTTACAATACAGCATGTAGCCGTTTGAGTCCCTGACAGAGTAGAATTAGCCATGTGAATCCCCGGCAAAGTAGAACTAGCCGTGTGAGTCCCCGGCAAAGTAGAATAGGACCACCCTCTTTCTTACCAAGGTGTCGTACAAGGCGACTAAGGTAAATATGCAAGCAAGTTAATCTGCACACAGAGAAGGAAAACTCTGCAATAAGAATATTGACAGTGTTTGATTTTATGAATTATTGTATTTGAAACAAAAAATAATGCAAGAAATATATTATTATCCGAAAACAGCATTAAAATTGGTTTATAAATGAACAAGTTATTTGCATTTATGTTAACGTAAGGACTAGCTATCTCGTTTTGTGGGGAGAGCTAGCTATCTCGATTTTACCTACGCAAGCAAATGGCAGTGACGTCACGTGCCAGTAAGTGCATCTCTTTTTCGTTGTTTGACAGTTTCCCCCTCTATTGAAATTTAATAGCTTGTAACTTTTTTATTTCTCAATAGTTTTCAAAAATTATTTCGGTTTTGGGTTTTGGATTCAGTTCCTTTTTAAGATAAACAATAAAAAAAATTGTCAACATCCCTAATCTCTTTGACAAGCGTGGTGAGTATGGCATTTACCCCTCATGGTATTGAGGGAGGCTCGTGCCCCAGCAGTGCAGTGGGGACGTATATGGGCTGATGATGAAGGCGAAAGGTTGATGATAACTTATCACCTATACTCATGTTCCATCAACCCTCAGAATAAATGTCAAATGTATCGTCAATTGGTTCTTACCGTGTGGTGATCGGTTAGGAATCAAAACCATCTCATCTCTTTCCGTGGGTGTCGTAAGAGGCGACTAAAGAAATACAAAAGCGGCCTGCCTCTTATTTGTTTTAAGCGACACCTCAATTTATTTTAAAATTCAATTTATTTATTAATAATACCTCGGTGGCGTCCTATGGTCAAACGCGGTGTGGTATGCTCTGTAAAGGGCCGTCTGGTTCGCGACCACACTTCTACCGAAGTTCGACGACAAACAGCTTGCTGTGTTCCGTCGGTGCGTGGGAGTACCAGAGCCTTAATGGCATTTTCTCAGTCTACTCGCTCCATAGTTGACCTCATCTATGACCTTGATCAAGATTGAGAATAGAAAAATCTTTATTTTATAGGACATTCAGGATGCCACTTAAAACAAGTCAAGATTACAATGAAATACATACAAACATACATTAAACGATTTAAATACATACATAAGTATTCGTTCTTGTGGCCCTACTGACTCTACACCTATTCGCAAAGGTGCAGTCTTCCTCAGAGAAGAACAGGCAAGAAACTCTGAGGTTGCTCTTTTAAATCGCATTACAAATTTTCTTATTTACTAATTTTAACTAAATCTGAAATAACTCTAGAGCTGAGCAGTTCATTCCCATGGCTGCCTGTCTGATAGATAATCAGAAATTTTGTAATAGCCCTTTAAGTAAAGTTTTTGTATAATTACTGTCTTAAATTTGTCCAAAGGTAAAGACAAGAGGACAAGAGACCCATCCCATTATAAAAAAAATACATGACGTTCTGCCTACCCTGGCAGGGAGTATAAGCGTGAGTGTATGGATGTAGGTATCACAATCATTAATCAGTTTTTTCTAGCACTATCACTTACTGCGTCGGTAGCGTAGAAAGTGTGTGTTTTATATGCGATTGCGACGGTTTAGAACTACAATGTTGTCACGCAACTGGGATCTTTGTATCCGCTAGTTTCTGCTTTTATAAAATCTTTATCACTACTAGACGACTTCGTTTCCTTGTAAAATTCTTTCTTTTTCCTTGCTTACGTTATAAAAGGAACCTTGTGCCTTACAGCTTTCTAGGTCCTCAAGTTTGGGCTAGGCGTTGATGAGTCATCATAAATTTTTAACAACCGACAAAAAAAGGGTGTTATAAGTTTGACGTGTGTATCTGTATGGCTGTGTATCTTTGTGTCTCTTTGTGGAATCGTAGCTCCTAAACGAATGGACTCGATGGGTGAAAACTTCTTTAGCGGCGTTGAGCACTTTTAGTATGGGGAAAAAATGTTAAACCGTGTGGTGATCGGTTGAGAATAACACCACCCCAACTCTTTCCGTGGGTGTCGTAAGAGGCAACTAAGGAAACACAAATGAGACCTGCCTCCTAGTAATCCATCCCAGGCAACGACACTTCATTTTTTTCTGAATCTGAGGTGTCGTCCTATGGTCTCATGCGGTGTGGTAGGCTCTGTAAAGGGCCGTCTGGTTCGCGACCACCCTCCTACCGAAGTCCGACGCCAAACAGCTTGCTGTATTCCGTCGGTGCGTGGGAGTACCAGTGCCTTTATAGGCATTTTCTGGGTTATCTCGCTCCATCGTCGACCTCATCTTTGACCTTATGGTCAAGATTAAGGTCAAGAGTTAAACAATCTTGTAATAAAAAAAAACTTAAAAAACTCGCGATGAACTCGCATCAGATCGTCAGATGTCACGTGACCGTGATCGAAAATGCGCAGGATAGGGTTGCCACCTTTTTTGAAGTGAAAACTTCTTTAGCAGCGTTGTGTACTTTGAAGTATGGGTGGAAACCCGGACGGATGGCAGCCCTATGGTAAAATTATCTCTGTGACAGACGTCAACGATGTCAACGATTATTCGCACATAGTGCGCAAATACCGATAGACTATTTTACTTAATTAAAAGTAGACAGTTTGGTCGAGTGGAAAAGTTGCCAGATTGTAAGCAACAGGTCGAGGGATTGAATCCTGAGAGAATAATGGACTCTTTTTGTGTATTTTGTTTTATTTCCATATTAATGCACAACGTTAATGTTCAAGTTTTCACTTCTGCCGGCACTCCCGGAGTGCAACCCGTTGTTTTTTTTTTGTTTGAAGGCTGACATAATCGAGGTGGTTGTTAGCTTTAATTTTATCCAGCAGGTATTTCTTCAGCTGACTGTTCTACTTATCACATTACAGTAGCGGTACGCTATGACGGCCGTTGTCCACTCATGAAGTTTCGTATTAATTACAATACATTTGAAAGAGCAAATTGGTGTTCTTTATATTGTCTTTTTTTAATAAGATAGGTTAACTTTTGACCCCAATCTTGACCAAGGTTATTGATGAGGTCGACGATGGAGCGAGTTAACTCAGAAAGTGCCAATTAAGGCACTGGTGCTCCCACGCACCGACGCAACACAGCAAGCTGTTTGGCGTTGGACTTCGGTAGGAGGGTGGTCGTGAACCAGACGGCCCTTTACAGAGCCTACCACACCGCATGAGACCATAGGACGACACCTCAGATTCAAAACAAACTGAGGTGTCGTTGCTTAAGATGGATTATTAAGAGGCAGGTCTCATTTGTGTTTCCTTAGTCGCCTCTTACGACACCCACGGAAAGACATGGGGTGGTGTTATTCTCAATCGATCACCACACGGTGTAAATCGATCACCATCATAGCGTATAAATGATGTTGTTTATAATTTTCGCTTTTTTGAAGTCAGTTTAATTTTTATTCTAAAAAGTTTATTTTGTCAGCTCGATCTCTGCTCACTAAAGATAAATTTTAATTATCATTGTTATGACTGTATTTAAAAGAACAATACATAATACACTTCTTTAAAAATTACTTACAAGGAAATGTATTCATTTGATATAAATCTGTATTGAAGTTTGTTCGTTACTGTGAAACATGCAACTTTATTTGAAATCGCTTAATATGACACATAAACACGGAAAAGACAAAACTGACAATTAAACTGGATTTAATAGTAATGTCAGTACTTAACGATAATCTTCACACCTCGTGCCTTTGGTAATGGACAGTGAAAACTGCTTATTATGCGACAGTGACTTTGAATTCAAGTTACAGTAATACCTAACACTTGAAATAAGAACCGGCCAAGTGCGAGTCAGACACGCGCACGAAGGGTTCCGTACCATCCTAACTACATAATATTATAAATGCGAAACTAACTTTGTCTGTCTGTCTGTCCGTCTTTCACGCACTAACGACTTAACCAAATTTTGATGAAATTTGGTACAGAGATAGACTAGAGCCTGGGAAAGGCCATTGGCTACATTTTATCCCACAGTTTGGCACGATATATCCTTTAGTCCACGCGGGCGGAGCCGCGGGCAGAAAGCTAGTTATTTATAAAAAACGGCAAAAAAATCACATTTGTTGTATGAGAGCCCCCTTAAATATTTATTTTATTCTGTATTTTAGTATTTGGTGTTATAGTGGTAACAGAAATACATCATCTGTGAAAATTTCAACTGTCTAACTACCCTTTGGGTACAGAACCCTAAAAAAGAAACATACAGTCGAACATAGAACCTCCTCCTTTTTTGGAGACGGTTAATAAAGGAGAGGTTCTCAATTCGATTGTATGTTTGTAACGCGATAACTCCGTTAATTATCGCCCGATGTTTTTTATTCTTTCAAAAGAATTTATTTCTAAAGGTGGTCACCTAATTTTTTTTTTTCGAAATTGATTTTGCGCTTTTATAAAAAAATTGATCAAATTTCCTCATTTTCTTATTTTATCTAAATCTGAAAAACCTCTAGAGCTGAGCAGTTCATTCCCATGGCTGCTTGTCTAATAGATAATCAGAAATTCTGTAATAGCCCTTTTTGCAAAGTTTTTGTTTAATTACTGTCTTAAGGCGACTACAGCACCTAAATTACGATTTTATGATGCGTAGATTAGATAAGCATGACGCACTGCATTAAATCGAAGAAAAAAAAATACTACGGTAATATTCAGGACATAAACTAGATAAGTAGTTTGCTGAAAACATGATTCAGCACTTTTGGTTCGATAGAAAAAGCTTACAAAGTCACCTCTAATACCCAATATTACGTATCTTTTAAGCTGTAAAAACAATAGTAAAATGCACACAGGAACTTGAATTTGCTATCAAAATGTTCGTAGTCCGTAAACTTCGTGTATCGACACTGTTCGCACTGCCGGCCCAGGCCTGTTGAGAGACGGAGATGGCACTATTCCTATGTGTGCTGTCTTTATCGGGTGCTGTAGTCGCCTTAAATAAATTATTGTTTGATACTGCCTTCACTGACGTACCTATCGAACTATCTCGCAATCTCTGTTTCGTATGCGTATATATATATAAAAAAACTTCTAAACAAGAAGCAAAGCAATTATTCAAATGCCTATTTTTGATATCTGACCTATTACACAATAACCTAAAAACAACACAATGAGGTCCATAAATGTTATTGTCATTGTGATATTATATAACAGTAACGGTTACTTTTGTCTTTTATATTAAGGTTCTTTTAAGAGTAGTACGGAAATGCAAAATCACGACTCTTTTGTTTATATTATAAAAGAATAACCTACTTATCTAAGCGATGATAGCTAGCAGTTTGAACACGATGGCAACAAACAGCTGACGCTGAAACTTCAATTTGATTGCGCGAGGGCCCCGGGCAAAGGCTTGCTCGCCCGCTGACGTTGTCAATAATATAATAATAATAATATATCTTTATTTCAGACTAATAATGATCCATAATATGAATACAAATAAAATCAAAATTAAACTAAAAATGTTAAGAATAAACAAAAACCACATAAAAATCAGGCAGCTATATCTAACCTTCTTGTTCTTCTTCTTATCGTGTAGGTTTAGTCAAGTGTTTGGCGAACTTGGCTAACCCTGGTGTCAGAGTTTTCAAACCACACAATGGCCTCTGACTTGGTTTTAACGACTGTAGTCAATCGACAACAGCCGGGACCGACAGCTTAACATGCCCTCCGAAGCACGGAAACGCTCGTGATAAATTGCCACTTTGGTCACGCATCAGTTTCCCTGCCTCTGTGTACGTTGCTTAACCTCACTGATCGGTTGAGATCAGCGAGAGCCACTGGGCTACGAGCGCTTCAATGTTGACCTTTTGACATAGGACCCGCAGTTGTTAGAAAACCGTCTTAAAGTCATTAATTGAACAAAAACCTTGAAAATAGTAGTTTTTTCCACTCCGATCAACTAGAAACAGGCCTAGCTTTAAAGGATTTCAATAAATACCTACATTACATATACAGGAAGATCGATTTTGGATATATAGAATATAATAAAAAAATATTTATTACAAAGGACATCACAACACAGGCAAAAAAAAAACACAAATAACAAAAAAAAATACAAATAAAATAAAAAAATAACTTAATATCTACACAAAAAAAGAACAAATATTTATAAATAGTTAATTAAATTAAGAGTGAGTCTTCTGCGTTGTGACGTGCCGTGCAAAAGGGTAGCACTCAGCTAAAGCCATGACTTGAGACTACCAGAAGTCATGGTGCTGGTTTTATGTGCACCCTATTCCGACATGACGGCAACAATGTACACACACACACACACACCAACAACGTCTATATAAAGAATACAATAAAATATAAATAATGTATAACTGCAATGTTATAATAATCGTAGAAAATATCAAAAACCAAGTTGTTACGCCACAGATGAGAGCATTAATTCAGTTAAATCTATTCCGTTAACTGGAGGATATAAACCACGCGGAAAGCGATACAAGATCGACGTAACTGTGATTGGTTAGGTTAGTTTGCAAATCGCCACTTTGTTGGGCTTTGAAGATGGCGGGAATGTTTCGTTAGCCATATTTATTAAAAAAAATCAAAAAAAATCGGCCAAGTGCTAGTCGGACTCGCGCACGAAGGGTACCATCCCTACCAATATTATAATAATTTTCCACGTCAAAAACGTAAGAGTCACCGACTTCAATCCCAAAAAGACAATTTTTTCGAGAGTTTCCCTCAATTTCTTCAGGATTTCACCATCAGATCCTGGTTTCCTTACCACGGGACCACCCTTGGGATACTCCCTTCCCAACAAAAAAAGAATAATCAAAATCGGTTCATAAACGACGAAGTTATCCGCGGACATACATAAAATATATATATATATATATATTTTATGTATGTCCGCGGATAATATATATATACGGTCGAATTGAGAAACCTCCTCCTTTTTTGAAGTCGGTTAAAAATGTGAAAGTAACTCTGTCTGTCTGTCTAGACTAGATTAGACCTTGAGAAAGGACATAGGCTACATTTTATCCCACAGCTAGGCACGATATAACCTAAGGTCCACGTGGGCAGAGCCACGGGCAGAAAGCTATAAAAGTTATAAATAAAATTGGTGATTTATATTGTCATTTCTAACCCCCGACAAAAAAAGGATGTCATAAGTTTGACATGTGTTACTACAATATATCTGTGTGTCTGTCTGTGGCATCGTAGCTATCCTTACTAATATTATAAACGCGAAAGTTTGTAAGTATGGATGTATGGATGTATGGATGTTTGTTACTCTTTCACACTCAAACGGCTGGACCAATTTTGATACAATTTGGTATGGAGGTAGCTGACACTCTGGATTAACACATAGGCTACATAATTTTCCCAAATTCCCACGGGAACGAAGTCCCGGGCAGAAAGCTAGTTATCTATAAAAACGAGCAAGAAAGTCACGTTTGTTGTATGGGAGCCCTCTTAAATATTTATTTTATTCTGTTTTTTAGTATTTGTTGTCATAACGGCAACAGAAATAGATCATCTGTGAAAATTTCAACTGTCTCACTATCACGGTTAATGAGATACAGCCTGGTGACAGACTGAAATACAAACAGACAGATGGATGGACAACGGAGTCTTAGTATTAGGGTCCCGTTTAGTAATAGAGTTTGTTGTACGGACCTAAAAACATAGCCATACGGTAACTTCCACGCTGGACTGTTAGTGTAAGAAAAACTTACAATATACTACCTGCCAACTCTTTCCAGTCATGGTAAGTTGGACAAGAAGGTTTTGCTGTATCGTGGGCAAAAGGCTTAACAACAGGATGAATGTCAAATGTTGGTTCTAGAACCACATGACGTTTTGTAAAAATAAATACAGTAAACGACATCTCTCTACAACCACCACCACTTTTGGGATTTTTTACAAACCCCTTCCCTATTCTTTCGAGCGTCACATGATTTATTGACTATCCCTAATTGCATGTACATTGCGCCCTAGAACGGAAAACCTTTTTTATTTTTATTAGTACGGAACCCTAATTGAGAGAGCTCGACTCGCTCTTGACAGCTGTTGATTGAACCAACCAACCTTTTATAAGTATTACAGTTTTTTTTTCCTTTATCGTCTAGGTACAATCAAGTATAACGGTGAAGTTGGCTAA
This sequence comes from Aproaerema taeniolella, assembly GCA_949987775.1. Taxonomy (NCBI): domain Eukaryota; kingdom Metazoa; phylum Arthropoda; class Insecta; order Lepidoptera; family Gelechiidae; genus Aproaerema; species Aproaerema taeniolella. The sequence continues at coordinate 1,521,027 of OX465266.1, forward strand.
ACCTGGTGTCAGAGTTTTTAAACCGCAAAATGGCTATTAACTTGGTTTCACGAACCAACCTTTGTACATTGAATACTACCTGCCGACTACTCCTTCCTCTCAAACACTCAATGGGTTGACTGGAAGAAATCCCCTTGTGGGATAAGTCCGCCTTTGTACTGTTTTTTTATATTGTGTCTGTGTAACTTATGCTCATGTACAATAAAGAATAAATACATACATACATACATATATACACGACTGTAGTCAATCGACAACAGCCGGGACCGACAGCTTAACGTGCCCTCCGAAGCACGAAAACATCACTTAAAATAGATTCAGAAATATGCAGCAGCCATTTTCTGCAGTTCCTCTCATCTTCTTACAAGATGAGGAAGGCAAGGGGTGGTGTTATTTGTGACCGTCGCATACCCAAAAACCCGCTGTTTTCCCGACGCTACACATTTACAAACACTGTTCGATAGTTAGCATGCCGCTTGCTATAGTTTTGCGTAACTGCCAGAGAAAGTGTTCTTAGCTCTTGCGCCCGCGCAGCCCGAGTGGCTCTCAGCGATTTCGGCTCATTGTTCGAAAAACTATATTATATATTCTTTATTGTACACACATTTTATATATTCTGTATTTCCGAGCTCATATATATTACCCGATTAATTCAAGTGAACAAGCTTCTTCTGCTAAGAGTATACATACATATATTTTTTTGGGTGACCTTGCTACACCCTCCAGCCACATCTTTGCCCTTGTGCTAGATTATGAACAAGAACGAATCCATCCTTACTTATATGTATACAGGGCTTTAGGTACCTATCTCTCTTTCAACCTCTCGAGTGGTAAATCAGTCCATGAAACTGAACAACTTTCCGCAAGGAACATATAGGTCAAAATACGAAAAATAATTTTAACCTTCCATACAAAATGCGCTATAAACTGATGAAGTTTGTATGGGAACTCAATTTTTTTTTGTATTTTGATCTATGTTCCTTAGGAAAGTTGTTCAGTTTCATGGACTGATTAACCACCCGAGAGGTTGAAAGAGAGATACCTAAAGCCCTGTATACAAATAAGTTTGTAAGTATGTATTTTTTAAAAAAGTATTGGATGTTTGCTACTCTTCCACGCTCAAACGGCTGGACAAATTTTGATAAAATTGGAAGTAGCTGACACCCTGGATTAACACATAGGCTACATCATTTTCCCAAATTCCTACGGGAACGAAGTCCCGGGCGGAAAGCTAATACAGTTCATAATTATACACCGTAACAAAGGCAAGCTTATCTCTACAAGAGATGTCTTCCAGCCATCCCAGCCTGTCAGAAAAGCAGTACACAAGGGCACAAGAATGTGTGCATAAATAGTTATAAATAAAATTGGGGATTTATATTGTCATTTCTAACCCCCAACAAAAAAAAAAGGATGTTATACGTTTGACATGTGTAACTATATATCTCTGTGTGTCTGTCTGTGGCATCGTAACTCCTAAACGGATAGACTGATTTCAAAGTAGTTTTTTTATTTGAAAGATGACGTAATCGAGATGATTTTTAGCTATATTTAATGAAAATTGGTTTAGCCGTTCAATAGTTACCTATAAGCAATCAAATGTCGGCCTGTGATACCATTTTTTTAATTTTAGAGTTAAGTAACCTAAATAGATGTCGATTTAAGATTACAATCTACCTTAACTACGAAACTCTTACTCAAGCGGTTGCAGTTAAAAACTAACAGCAATCTCGTAAATAAGTTAAAGTTAAATTATACCTGAAATTGCCCCACGATTTGGTTCAACAATTACTCTTGTAATTTTCATGGTTTAAATTAATTTGGTAGTTACGAGTAGTACAGAGGCCTATGATGAAGCAAAATGGATTCAATTAAACAATTTCTTGTTGGTTTTTTGTGTTGTGAAATGTATCTCTTTTCAACAGACTTCAAAAAGGAAGAGGTTCTCATTTCGTCTAATATGCTTTTATTTATTTTGTATATATGTCGCGATAACTCCGCCAACTGTCAGTCGATTTTCAATATTCTTTTTTTTTTTGGAAGATATACTCCTGAAGTGGCCCATATAAATTCTGCGCTTTTAAAAAATCAACATAAACAAAAAAATAAATACAAATAAAAACATCATAACGTTTTCTTTGCAGGTTATCTAGTAAATAGGCATTGTAGTCCACGAAAAATAGGAAAACTGGAGAAATAAAATCACTTTATGCGGATTATTGCTGGAATTGAAGTCGGTTACTCAAACGTTTTTAAAGTGGAAAGTAGATAAGTAGTATTTTTGGCAGACTACAATGCCTATTAGCAGATAACTACAAACGAAAATGTCACTCATTTATTTAGATGATATTCTGGTTTGTAGTATTTTTTGATTATGCTGATTTTTTTAAAAGCGCTGTATTATTTTCGATAAAATATACATAGAATGCTGTGGAGTATGCTCTTTCGAACAAAAAAAGAATTTTGAAAATCGGTCCACAATTGGCGGAGAAATCGGTGAACATACATTAAAAAAAAATACAAACAGTCTTTTTGTGTACGTCACAGTTACTCTTTATTTTATCAACAACACAAATCAAATAAAATGAAATAAAAAACCAGATACGCAAAAACTCATTCTTTATAATGACTATTACAAAATACTACGATAAAAATAATAAAATATCGTCTTAACCTAATCAAATGCATGATTGATGCCCATAGATTGTCTTATATCTAGCTGCGGGGCCCATACAAATACATATAAATGACTATTATGCTATGTTACTACATAATATGTCTACAAACAAGATGAATGTTTATGATATGAGATATTTCATAACACTTACTAGTTCAAATTCAATTAAGCGCTAATCTAAATATATAAAAGAAGAAACTGACTGACTGACTGACATATCAACGCACAGCCCAAACTGATGGATCTAGAGCAGCGGTTCCCAAACTTTTTTTTCTCATAGACCACTTTTAAAATTTTGCTGATTCCGATGGACCCCATTTTGTAACATTTTGCCAAAACTCGAAAAAAAAATGTGAAGAATAGATATAACTATGGAAATTTGCGTTGCGGCTTGCGGCTAAATTCCAATCACGAATTAACAGTTTTCGGAAAAAAAAGTGAGAATTGATTGGTTAACTAATTAATTGATTGTGCTGTGAGTGGATCTCAAAAAAGTAAAGTTGGGCAATCAAAAAGGTGATTCCATCCAATTTAAATTTTTTGACATCTACTCGCAGCACAATCAATGAATTCTTAGTTTAATCAGACCAACATTAAGTTCTTCACTATCGAAACCAGATAAACGTGGACCCCCGCTTACGAATCGTGAACCCCCATTTTTTGTCACGCCAACGTAGACCCCCGTCGCGTCTCTCGTGGACCCCTGGGGGTCCACCTGGACCACTTTGGGAATCAATGGTCTAGAGATTCCAAATTTGGCACGTAAGTTTCGTATGAGATATAGGGGAGCTCGAAGAAAGGATTTTTCGAAACTCACCCTCTAAGGGGGGAAAACGAGGGTTCAAAGTTTATCGAGAAAACAATTTTTTTGGACATTTTGACTCAAAACTTCGTGAGGATATATACGAACACGTGTTTCACGATTTTTCAAAAAGAAGAGATTTAGAGAATGAAATGGGTGACTAAAACAGTTCTTTGCGCGAGCGAAGCCGCGGGAAAAGGCTAGTTCCGATATAAATAAGTGAGGTTACGCAAAGGCGATGCTTGATCAATGATGGTAAAACTGTTTACTGATATATCTGAGACATCAGCAGTCACTTTGATTGCCCGAGAGCCCGCAGGCTTGCTCGCCCTCTGGCGTTGTCAATGTTGACATTTTGACATAGGACCGCGGCGCGTTACGCGCGCTATCACCACTGTACTCAAGCTGCTGAATAACACATAAGATACCTACATAATTTCCCCATATTCCTACGGAAAGGAGGTCCTGGATGGCCTCTTTTAGTGCTATCGTAATAGTTTTTCTGTTTTTGTTTTTGTGTCTGTAAAGTGTCTGCTTTGTTTCTTAAGTGATGTCTGTGTTGTACCGAAATAAAGTATACACATCAACACTTGCACGATTTTTCATACAAAAGAGGTCTGTTTGAGAACCTACAAAAACATATTCGAGATACAAGGAGCGCTATAATTTTCAGACGAGCTAGTGCTAAGCCTGAATTTTTTCTAGTCATTTAATTTGTTTTCCTTGAAATTTGTCAAAACGTGACGAAAATGAAAAAAAAAATGCGTAAATTCGACCATTTTCATACAAAAAGCAGGCAAAAAGTGCATTTTCGTTTTCGTTTACGTCACGTTTTTACGAATTTCAAGTAAAATAACCTCCAGGTATCTCGAGTATGCTTTTATAGCTTCTCAAACAGACCTCGTTTGTATGAAATTCGTTCAATATCCCTTGAACGTGTTGATGTGTATATATTCTATTCTAAGTGGATCAAAATGTCGTGTCAAGTGGTTTTATGTCCTATATGATATTCTGCCTACCCCAAGAAGGATTACAGGATCGAGTGCAGAGCCCCGACTCTGTAACTTAAGTTGTGTGTTGATGGAATGGTCGCCATTTTATCTGTTCAAGTGGCGACATTGAGAACTATCCAAATTTCTTAAATCTAATGACGGCTGCTTTGACTGGTGGCGCAACCGTCAACTAAATGTTCAGTTGCTAGTTCGTATGCAACTTTACATTCGGTTGGCGGTCTGTTCGGGGTGGTTGTCAGCAAGTATATGAAAATTAAATAGTTCTCAATTTCGCCACCTGGAGGCTTACCATGATCGCTTAGCGCGATCCAATTTAGGACCTAAACAAGCCTGCAAAGCTTATTCGTACCATGATGGCTTATAAGCGATTCAATTTTGGCGCTGATGCGATTCAAAGGCAGACCAGCGACAATTTGTGTAGACATTTAAAATGGACCATAGACAAACGAGCAGTTCAAAAGCAGCGCCATCATGGTACCATTTTAAAAAAACATTCCAATTGCGAAGCAGTTCAAAGTTGGATCCTAAACAGAAATGCTTTTAAACGGTCGTGGTAGGTACCCTGAACAGATTAAATGGCCTTCATTCCATCGACACAAAACATAAGTTACAGAATCGGGGCCCTGGTATAGTGATCTAGTTAAGTTGTACTAGGAATACATAAACAGTATATACGAAGGACGGTGGTAAATACAGTTATGTAATGCCTTCGTAATAGTTGTGCAAGTATGGTGAAATGATGGTGACTATTTTTGAAACGTTAGCCTGACTTCTCGGCGTCGTCGTATAGCGCCTCGGTGGTAGCGTATACGCTTTCGGAGTCGCATGACTGTTTTTTTAAATATTATAAGATGGGTTACCTCTTGACCTCAATCTTGACCATAAGGTCAAAGATGAGGTCGACGATGGAGCGAGTTAACCCAGAAAATGCCTATAAAGGCACTGGTACTCCCACGCACCGACGGAACACAGCAAGCTGTTTGGCATCGGACTTCGGTAGGAGGGTGGTCGCGAACCAGACGGTCCTTTACAGAGCCTACCACACCGCATGAGACTATAGGACGACACCCCAGATTCAGAAAAAAATTAAGTGTCGTGGATGGGATGGATTACTAGGAGGCAGGTCTCATTTCTGTTTCCTTTGTCGCCTCTTACGACACCCACGGAAAGAGATGGGGTGGTGTTATTCTCAACCGATCACCACACTGTTTCTATATTCAACTGTATGTATCTGTTTTTTTAATATATGTGCACCGATTTCTCCGCCATTTATAGACCGATTTTCATAATTCTTTTTTTATTCAAAAGAGTATACTCCAGATGTTGTCCCAGTGTTACCAAGTCAGGATCTGATTATAGAATCCCAGGAAAATCGAGGGATTCCCTCGAATTTAATAGGCACTTACAGTTTCTCACGTACTTTCTATTATTTACACTACAAAAAATAGAAAAATAAATAAGCTTTTTATAAAAAATTAAACCGACATCAAAAAACTAAAAATAAAGCCGTAGCATTTATTGTGTTACGTACCTACTGATCTGTTTGAAGTCGGTGACAAGCCAAACAGGTTTGATAGACTATAGGTACGTACAACCACCTTCGCACCGACTCCAGACAGATTAGAAGTACGTAGCACGTTAAATGCTACGTCTTTATTTTCTTTTTATTACGGTTTAATTTTTTTGAATCACTCGCTAGCAGTGTTAATAAACGTCAAAATGTCAAGTTTGTTTCATTTCACGCAGAAAAAGTATAACTCTTTAGCCCTTATCAAAGAAGAAGTCTTACACCCATATTCTTAGAAGTTAACTCGAGATTTCCTCGACTCCACTCAACCTCTGACAAGGATTTTGACGTTTTTATTTGACACTTCCGTCCTCGACTTTACAATTTTCCTCAGTGGAGTCGAGGATGATTTGAGTAATCCATTGTCAAAGTTAAGGTACCTCGCGACCTATCTTAAGATTTTCTTAACGCTTTATTCGATGCTTGAACTTGTTGTATGCTACTTTTTCATATGAAAATTAATTATTTAGAAGATTTCGTGGATTATCTTTATGATAATAAATCGTTAAAGATTAATATCGATTAAAGACTTACGCTAGCTAGTGCCATCTATCGTCGAGTAGCTGTATGCCATGTTCAAGGAATCTTGAGGTGACAACTAAGAATACCAAATTCGAGGTCGTTTCGAGGATTTCCTTAGCTGAAGTCGAGTGGAGGAAGTTTCGAGTTAACTTCTTAGAATGCGGGTGTTAAGTCTTGATCTATAATTGAGTATTGATTGTCTCTTTTTCACACTATCAAAATGACAAAGACGACTGCTACTGAAGTAGAGATCAGAGTCTGAATCGCGTTCTGTAATGGACCTAAAATTAAAAAAAAATGTACCACCCTTAACATTCGATTACTTATTAATTTAAAATGGCATAGATAGACACAGATAAATAGATTCACTTGACAAAGTTAAGAAGAAGAAGAAAAACACTTCATTAAATAGACACATTTAGAAAAGACTTAATGCTAAACAAATAAATAATACAACACTAATAATTTTCCACGTTAAAAACGTAAGAGTCACCGACTTCAAACCCATCAACAGTTCGCACAAAGTTTGCAGACTACAATGCCTATTAGCCGATAACCACAAACGAAAATGTCACTAATTTATTTAGATGATGTTCTGGTTTCTCGTATTTTTTTGTAATTGTTTTTTTTAAGCGCTAAGTTTTTTAAAGACTACTTCTGGAGTATACTCTTTAGAACAAAAAAAAATTATGAAAATCGGTCCATAATTGGAGGAGAAATAGACATAGACATAGACATAGACATAGACAACGTTTATTTTTGCATCTTCAGCACACACAAATTTAGTAAGACATTTACAATACACTAAAAATTATTTTAAAGACTAATACATATAAATAAGTGTGTGCTGCAGTGACAAAAAAGGGTCCCAGCTCAGCATATTGCTCTTCCCCACAGGTAGGAGCGCTGATATTCTGTTCGGTCGGACCGACGAGTTGCGTGTGTGTTTGTAGTAGTATAATGATTAGTGTGAGTGTTCTCTTCTGTGTGGTGCCAATATTACTTAGTAAATAAATAAAAATTGTTGTATAGAAATAGAATTACATAACAAAAATAAAAAAATACATACAGTCGAACAAAGAACCTCCTCCTTTTTTGAAGTCGTTAAAAACTAAGTTAAAACTTCTCTCTTTTTTATTTGGGGTTAAGAAGTATGACAAACGAGGCGTCAAGTTTTTCTAGAACCATCTTTAAGTTTTAGCTCGCTTCATCCTCGACCGCATCTTCACCCTTGTGCCCTTGCACACACAAACATGCACACACGTGGACGTACACGCACTGTTAGTAGATTTTTCCCTTTTTTTGTTTATTATTTTATTTTACGATTCTTTGTTTTAAAATATAAGGTATGTTACATAGCAATTAGTTCGTCTTTGACTGTAAGCTACTTATTTGTCAGTAGAATCGTTTGTACTGAATCTCGCGATACAGGCGAAAGCCTAGTGCGAGATTCGCAGGTTAATTGATTTGTTGGCAGACTTTGTAATGGCTAATTGTAAGTTAATTATTTAACAATCTACCTATGTCAACTTACCCTTTTTGGAAATAAAAAATATTTATTATTATTTATTTATTATTATTAGATAGTGGTCAAGAGCAAATCCATTATTTAATAAAATAAAAATATACAAACATTCACTATGGTCTGCCAACTCTGATAGGGATGTAGGCGTGAGTGTATGTAAATCGTTAAAGAAACTAGTTTTAAATAAAAAGGTGTTATTTTGTAATTGAGGCTTACTCTGACGCAAGCCGGGCGCAATTACTAGTCAAACTACTTTGCGAATGTCACAGTATAGAGTTTTTAACTCTCTGTTATGTGTGAACGGAAAATTGTTAAAACAGTATTACAATTTTACAAGTGAAATTTGCTTCGTAAAATTACAAATTTACGAAACTTCAAGGGCTGCCTGTTAGGTTCGGCTTTTTAAGGTTTTTTTTTATTATAATAAAGATATATATTTATATATTACATAATGTATTTTTCTAAACCAGTGACGGTTCCCCGCTGTTGCATCCAGACCTCAAAGCATCCATGACGGCTCTGTCTCGACTTTTGATCGCCATTCTGAGGTTGTAATTGACCACTTTTTCCCTGCCAGCCGCCTCTGCTTCTTTGATGAATCTGCCTATCGCAACGTTACCATCATCCGCATAATATTTACAGCTGGCGGTATGGCGCGATATGGCAACCACAGCATGAGGGATACTGTCGTGTAGCTCCTGCCTGGTCGTTGTTGTGCGCACAATCACCACCTTTTTGTACATCAATCCCTGAGCCTCGTGCATGGTGAGGATGCGTGACCCGGTACCCGATCCGTATCCCTCGTTTTGTAGGGATCTCTTTTCTACCTGTGTATGCACAAGGTACAGGGTTTCGGACTGGGTTCGATCGATTTGAGCATCCGTATGCTTTTTAAGGTTCGTTTAGGTTAGGTTTTTGAAAAAAAAATGGGTTACATTAATATTATTATAATGCAACCTGAAGTCCGTCAATCTGAAAAAAAATGAGGCAGTTCACAAAATACCAAGAATTTATAATCTTACCAAGTCAAATTACAATATGGGGAACCTGATGGGTGACCAAAGTGGCAATTTATCACGAGCGTTTCCGTGCTTCGGAGGGCACGTTAAGCTGTCGGTCCCGGCTGTTGTCAATTGACTACAGTCGTTAAAACCAAATCAGAGGCCATTGTACACTATGAAAACTCTGATACCAGGGTTAGCCATGTTCATTGATTTATTTCATGCTTTCATGTGTTACAATAGTTCTTACAGTCTAAAAGTAGTTCCAACATGAAACCCTGTTAGGGCACTTGACTATACTACACGATAAGAAGAAGATAACATTATTACGGGCTTTTTTTATTTTTATTATAAGATGGGTTAACTTTTGACCTCAATCTTGACCATAAAAGTCAAAGATTAGGTCGACGATGGAGCGAGTTAACCCAGAAAATTCCTATAAAGGCACTGGTACTCCTACGCACCGACGGAACACAGCAAGCTGTTTGGCGTCGGACTTCGGTAGGAGGGTGGTCGCGAACCAGACGGCCTTTTACAGAGCCTACCACATCGCATGAGACCATAGGAGGACATCTCAGATTCAGAAAAAAATAAAGTGTCGTTGCCTGGGATGGATTACTAGGAGGCAGGTCTCATTTTTGTTTCCTTAGTCGCCTCTTACGACACCCACGGAAAGAGATGGGGTGGTGTTATTCTCTACCGATCACCACACGGCTTAAATACTTGGCAATGTTAAGGTAAAACAGTAGCACTTCAGCTAATGGTGTCACTATCACCCCTTAAAGGGATTGTGGCGTATTTCCAATAACCCTGTATATAATCTAAGTCTATTCAACAGAATAAAAAATACACTAAATTCAAATTGAATGGAAATATAAAAAAAACAACAACATATAAAGGTTGAAAAAGAACCTCCTAGCTTTATTGAAAATCCTGAACCAGTATCACTTACTAAACACTTTTGTTTTTTTGGGGGGGGGATTTTTTTTTCCTAAATGTAGACACCACTCGGGTGCACCCTCCGAGCGCTACCCGCACCCCTAGCTTGCCTGGTGTAGGAGTAATGTCTACGTTTAGGCAAAAAATGAACTATTCCCATTGAAAAAAAAATCCAAAAAAAAATTGTTTTTTTCATAAATGTGTTCTTTGAGTGATACTGGATTTTGAATATAGCTAGGAGGTCATTTTTCACCCATTATATGGAACATTTATATATATGCGAATTTAGACCTGTTTTAGAATTTAATTATAAAAAAAGGGTTAATGACCTGCGCGAAGAGTTCGTTGATGTCTTTTCTATGGCGTTATGTATAGTATGTTGGCGGTCACGTATGTCACCACCTTGCCTCTTCCTCTGGACACGATAAGCTATCGCTATCGGTCATATCGTAGGTATTTCAAAGTTTTTATATACTGTCCTATGATCCTTCCGCGCTGGACTGGAGTGAAAGAAAAACTTAGAGTGTGCCAGCTACCTACTCTTCCCAGTTAGGTAGCTGTCACATTCTACAGTAAAAGTCTGTAAGTGGGATGCGAGGGTTCTGCTGTATAATGGGCGAAAGGCTGACCACCTCTCACCATTACACAACATGTTCCATCTGATAACCCTCACAATTTGTGTCAAACGTCGTAATAACAGGGCATGGTATGTTCAACAAACACCTATACACTCTAGGTATCACCGACAGTCTTTTATGCAGAGCATGCATGGAGGAGGAAGAGACGGCCGCCCACGTCGTGTTGAACTGCAAGGAGGTGGCCAACTACCGGGCCAAACACCTGGGCACACCCGGGTCCCTCCCGGAGGTTGTGGAGGACCCTAAGGGACTTCTGCAATTTCTGGAGGAGCTAGGATGGCTAGACTGACAGCCATCCTAATAAATAAAAGTCACGCAAAATAGGATCATGTTGACGTCTTACAATTACAATTGTGTCAAACGTGGCATTAATTAGTTAGCTAGAACCACTGACGCTCTGCCTACCCCATTAGGGATTATAGGCATGAGCGAATGTATGTATGTATAGTATGATTACAAACCAACAATTCTGTTGAAAAAACTTGCTTGCCATCTCATTTCCAGAGACGATCGTTCATATTAACTGCAATAATCTATATATATAAAAATGAATCCCTATTTCCCTTGGTCACGGCATCACGCCTGAACGGCTGGACCGATTTCGCTAATTCTTTTTTTGTTCTGTTCGTTATTATCAAGAGAAAGATCTTATGAAAGAAAAAATTAAGAAAGTTGAAAAAAAAAGAAAACAGGACAACGTCTGTCGGGTCAGCTAGTAAGATTATAAAACCCAATTGTTTTTGCGGCCCGTTCCATGCTAATCAATCCTTACTAATATTATAAATGCGAAAGTTATTCTGTCTGTCTGTCTGCCTGTCTATCTGTCTGCCCGTATTTCACGCCTTAACTACTGAACCGATTTTGATGAAAGGTATAAAGATAAATTAGAGCCTGGGAAAGGACATAGGTTACATTTTATCCCAAAGTTGGGCACGATATAACCTGTAGTCCAGGAGCGGAGCCGCTGGCGGAAAGCTAGGGAATAATGTATGTGTAGAACTAGTTTCGTGTCTGCAAAATAACCTTTTGTTTGTCACCGGAAAATTCTAGAAACCTTAACATTACAATAATATAATTATATAATTAAATAAATAAACGCTACACAATCAAAGGCCCACACTAAGGTTCTCCCTTGTGTCGTGGATCCCTGGGAACATACATAAAGATAGACACAAACTTTACTTCCAACACGGCCTTTTCTCAATATTTTATGATCTTCACGTAGCATATTTTAGAGGTTATACAGAGCTAACTAATTCATTAAACGACTTAAACAGAACTAAAATATTTCCAACGCAGAGAGATAGTGAAAGTGTTAGAGTAACTGACAAAATTACACTGAAACATGCATCGCTACATTTTATATGAAAACTTAGATCAACATTAATTGGTTGCGTTGTAATGACAATTTTAATTTGACCCACAATTTAGAGCATTTTGCTTCAGATTAGGGATCTTCACTTATTTGTTTTTAAAACCAATTTAAAATGGAACATACTGCTTTAGCTAATGTTAGAAAAAATGGTTCATTTAAAAATTGTTACGGTTTTTTGCATTAATATTAATATTATTTTTCTGGTTATTTAATTTGATGTAATTTTAGAAATCATGTTGCATGTTGTATAATGTTACATCAGTTTTGATGGATTAACTATTTTTATTTATTTTAAAAACTGTGCCAAGTGTAGAGACAGCTACCAACACTTTACAGGCACACTGTAAGAGTCGGTGAAGGGACTCGAGGTTTCTGTAATGTAGACGAAAGGATGAAAACCTATCACTTCTGTATCATATATTTGTCAATTTAGTCACCAAGTCTTTTCAAAAAAAATAAAATAACAAACATAATTTAAAAAAACAACGGGTTGCACTCCGGGAATGCCGGCAGAAGTGAAAACTTGAACATTAACGTTGTGCATTAATATGGAAATAAAACAAAATACACAAAAAGAATCCGTTATTCTCCCTCAGGATTCGATCCTCGACGCCTCGCCTACGTTCTGATAACTTCACCACTCGGCCAAAAATACAAAAAGACTTTCTTGAGTTCACTTCGTGGTTTCGAACCCTCGACCTGTTGCTTACAATCTGGCAACTTTTCCACTCGATAAAACTGAGTACTTTCAATTCAGTAAAATAGTCTATCGGTATTTGCGCACTATGTGCGAATAATCGTTGACATCGTTGACATCTGTCACAGAGATAATTTTACCATAGCGGTGCCATCCGTCCGGGTTTCCAACAATACTTCAAAGTGCACAAAACGCTGCTAAAGAAGTTTTCACTTCAAAAAGGTGGCAACCCTATCCTACGCATTTTCGATCAGGGTCACATGACATCTGACGATCTGACGCGAGTTCATCGCGAGTTTAACATTTTTCCCCATAGTGCTCAACGTCGCCAAAGAAGTTTTCACTTCAAAAAATAAAATAAAATCGCTACAAACTCAAAAGCCTACACTAAGGTTTTCCCCTTGTGTCGTGCGTCCATTCAAACACACACAAAGGCAGATACGAATAAATATATGTACAAATATTTGATTAACTATTTGCCCAGGCTGTGCATCGAACTCAGAACCCGCTGAACAAGAGGAAGCGCTACTACCACTTGAGCGAACCGGCTGTCATTGTAACTTGAGACCTGTCTACTCTTAAAACTTTTAATTACTCGTACTTCGTGAAAATTGAAGAAATGAATCAGCGGAATAGACTGAAAAACTTCCACCAAGGAAGAGATGTTTCAGTTTATTGAGCTGTTTCTTGCCTATTCTTCTTTTTTTTATATTACAAGATGGGTTAACTCTTGACCTCAATCTGGACCAAGGTCATAGATGAGGTCGACGATGGAACAAGTTAACCCAGAAAATACCCATAAGGCACTGGTACTCCCACGCAGCGACGGAACACAGCAATCTGTTTGGTTTCGGACTTCGGTATATAGGAGGGTGGTCGCGAACCAGACGGCCCTTTACAGAGCTTAACATACCGCATGAGACCATAGGACGACAACTCAGATTCAGAACAAACTGAGGTGTCGTTGCCTGGGGTGGATTAATAGGAGGCAGGTCTCATTTGTGTTTCCTTAGTCGCTTCTTACGACACCCACGGAAAGAAATGTTCCCAACCGATCACCACAAGGCGTAGGCCCGTATTACAGAAGCAGACTCAAGTCTTGATCTATACTTAAGTAAGTATTCATTGTCTCTTTCTTTCACTATCAAAATGACAATTTTACCACATTTAATTTCATTTTTTTTAACGCCGACAAAAAAGGGCTGTTATAAGTTTGACGTATGTATCTGTGTGTCTGTCTGTGGCATCGTAGCTCCTAAAGAAATGAACCAATTTCGATGCAGTTTTTTTGTTTGAAAACTGACGATCAAAATTGGTTCAGCCGTTTAAAAATTATAGGCAACTGAATGTCGGAAGGAATAGATTTTTTTAATTTTAGTGTTATTTATAATTTTTTAATTTTAGTGTTATTTTAACTCATATAATTTGCACTTAACCAAAAACTTTTAAATACTGTAGCCTAAAAACAACAAAAAAATGTCACAGTAAAGAGACAAAAGCCAAAAATGACCCTAAAAGAACAGGTTATACCTGCAATAAAATGTTACGAAAAACTAACTTACGTAATAGTGCGACCAGTTCTGAATGATAATAAAAAAACACTTTTTGCGATCGCTAAAACGATTATCACTGCACTTATTCTATTACACTTTTAAATTATTTTTTTGTGATTTTTCAAGGTTTTGTTTCACTCGCGCGGTTCTTACGCGTTTTTTGAAACGCAGACGTGCGCCTGCGCCGGTTTATTTCGCGTACTGTCTTCTGTGGGTATCTTGGGTGCTCGATAGCTAAGTGACAGTTTGTTGCTGAGTTCTGATTGGTCCAGAACTGGTAAAGTGTTATATATAGTGAATGTGTAAAGGTTCCGTAGCTTGCTGTGTTTTGAATTTAAACTAATTAATTTTTTTATTGTATTTCAGAGAATCTACAGTGATACTTAAAATAATTTGTTCTTCTAATTCTATGCCTGTTTAAAAAGGTGCAATGTTAAAATTCTGTCAGTTTTCACATTTGTTTGTATAATCATTATCAAGTACAATAAATCTCGCTGATCTCAAACGATCAGTGAGGTTAGGCAACGTGCACAGAGGCAGGGAACCGGAAGGGTGACCAAAGTGGCAATTTATCACGAGCGTTTCCGTGCTTCGGAGGGCACGTTAAGATGTCAGTCCCGGCTGCTGTCGATTGACTACAGTCGTTAAAACCAAATCAGAGGCCATTGTGCGGTTTGAAAACTCTGACACCAGGTTTAGCCAAGTTCGCCAAACACTTGACTATACCTACACGATAAAACACATCGAAATCTGTCAATTCGTTTAGGTGACGCGATGCCACAGACAGACACACCAACACAGATACACACGTCAAACTTATAAAACCCCTCTTTTTTGTCGGGGATTAAAAATGCGGCTATTGAATTCGATTACTCGTTTTGTTATGAATATATCAAGGACTTTTTATGAGTTATTTGCATTCAATTCACAATTACTAAATAAAGAGTATTTTTAACGAGTCCAACGAAAGTTCTGTATAAATCTGCAATAAGTAAAAGAATTAGGTCATGATCTGTTTTTTCAGTTAATAAATATCTATCTATCTATCTATCAAATTCTGATCTATATCACTTATTCTTAGATTAGGTTTTTGTATTAAATTATAAAAATAAATAATTTTTAAATTTACTTTTTGCTTTTATGAATTATTTTTTTTTGGAAGAAGTTAATTTATTTTTTCAATTTTTAGTGTGTGTTTGTTTTTAGTGTGTTTTTTAACGAGAAACATTGTAAGGACCTATTAAATTCGAGAGTTGCCCTTGATTTCCATTGGATTCCATCCTCGGATCATAACTTGGTGACAACGCGACCACATCTGTGTTAAACTCTTACGAACAAATTTTTTTATTGAAAATCGATTCTCAAACGGCGAATAAATTAGTGAGCATACAGAAAAAAAAGATATACAGTCGAACATAGAACCTCCTCCTTTTTGAAGTCGGTTATAATTTGGCTGCATTGACACTTTGTGAACTAAAATCCCGAGCATTCTGAAAATCCCTCAGTGTGTTAAATTCCTCACTGAATAGAAAGCGTTTTGTCAAAGTAGTTGCGGAACCCCAAATTTTATTTCAAAATGTATTTGCATTATTTTCTGCTTAATTTGCTTTTAATCTGGTTTCTAAATAATACTAGTTGGTTTCGTAAATTATTTAATTGGTATCTCGACCTGTTCTGAGGGTCAGGAATGTCAAATATAAAGCTTTTGGTTGCGTGGAATAGTTAATTTGGGCTGCATTTATTTTTTAATTTTTTATTATAAGATGGGTTAACTCTTTATCTCAATCTTGATAAGGTCAAAGATAAGGTCGACAATGGAGCGAGTTAACCCAGAAAATGCCTATAAAGGCACTGGTACTCTCACGCACCGACGAAACACAGCAAGCTGTTTGGCGAACCAGAGACCATCCTGCCTCCTAGTAATCCATCCCAGGCACTTCATTTTTTCTGAATCTGAGGATGACACCTCAGATTCAGAAAAAATGAAGTGCCTGGGATGGATTACTAGGAGGCAGGTCTGATTTGTGTTTCCTTAGTCGCCTCTCACGACACCCACGGAAAGAGATGGGGTGGTGTTATTCTCAACCGATCACCACACGGTAAAATTTTATTATGATTCTTACTCATCCCCTACTTTATCCTCACACAAGTCGAAATTTCAAAAATAAAAATGCTAAAGCAAATATTCTTTATTTCTTATCAAGTATGTACCTCAATACAAAGTTTCATGGTTTTACCAACCAATTTTCATCCCTTTCAAGTCTTTTTTTCGTGACAAAAGGTAGCCTTTGTCTTTTCGCAACCTTTAGTCTATCTCTGTACCAAATTTCATCAAAATCAGTTCAGTAGTTTAGGCGTGAAAGTGTAATAGACAGACAGAAAAACAGAGTCACATTCGCATTTATAATATTACTAGCTTTCCGCTCGGGACCTCGTTCCCGTGGGAATTCGGGAAAATCATGTAGACTATGTCCATCACGGATAATGTAGGATTCTAATGGTGAAAGAATTTTTCAAATCGGTCCAGTAGTTTCGGAGCCTATTCAATGCAAACAAATAAACAATCAAATCTTTCCTCTTTATAATATGCATAGATAGAAGATAGATAGATAGATATGTATAGATAGATAGATATATAATAGGGTGACCTATTCGTTAGATTAAAATAAATAAATAAAATAAAATAAATAATAAGTTTATTTGACACTACAAAGATAGCCAGCACATTAAAATATTTAACAAGGTTTGTCCACTGAGCTATATTATCAGGGACAGCAGCCACTTAAAATAGGTTTAATAGAAACCTGTGCTATAAGTGTCTGCTTTACAACTTGAGTCACAATTTCGACACAGTACAGACATTTCATGGCTTAAGGCTACAGGCATTGAATTTTTTTATTTATTTGGTGGACTGATGCACACCCCTAACTAATTAGCCCTAACTAATGTCTTTATTTTTCTCTTTTTGAAGTCGTTTTTTTTTTTAAGAAAAAGTTTATTTGTTTTTCAAAAAACTAAAAATAAATATGTAGTGTTTAATGTGCTTCGTACCTAGTCATCTGTTTGAAGTCGGTGCTAAGGCGGATGTATGTTTAGGTCAGCCTATCAAACTTGGCACCGACTTCAAACAGATCAGTAGGTACGTAGACGTAGCAGATTAAATGCTAAGTGTTTATTTTTTATGTCTTAAAGTTGGTTTAATTTTTTTAAATTAAAGGTTTATTTATATTTCCATTCTTAGTGTAAATAATAGAAAAGTACTTACGTGAGAAATAATGTAAATTCCTAAATTCGATGATTTCCCTCGATTTCCTTTCTTCCTCTTACCGTGTAGGTATAGTCAAGTACTTACGTGGCGAACTTGGCTAACCCTGGTGTCAGAGTTTTCAAACCGCACAATGGTCTCTGACTTGGTTTTAACGACTGTAGTCAATCGAAAACAGCCGGGACCGACAGCTTAACGTGCCCTCCGAAGCACGAAAACGCTCGTGATAAATTGCCACTTTGGTCACCCATCAGGTTCCCTGCCTCTGTTGTTGCTTAACCTCACTGATCGATTGAGATCAGCGAGAGCCACTGGGCTACGATTTTCTTCGATTTCCCTGGGATTCCATCATCAGATCCTGACTTGGTGACAATGGGACCACCTCCGGAATAAATTCTTTTGAAAATGGGTCGATAAATGGCGGAGAAATCGGTGAACATACATATTGTCGAATAAAAAATTTACGCCTGATTGGATAAGCAAAGCAATTTTTTTCTTTGTTTGACTGTGATTGCCGAAATCACATACATTTATTTTTTTACAGATATAAAAACTTTTTAAAAAAATTGAACAAACTTCAAAAAAGCGAAAAATAAATACAATATCATTTGATGTGCTATGTAGTACCTACCCACTGAGCTGTTTGAAGTCGGTGCGAAGGTGGCCTATCAAATTTAATTTTCTTGGCACCGACTTCAAACAGCTCAGTAGGTAGGTACTACATAGCACATCAAATGATATTGTATTTATTTTTCGCTTTTTTGAAGTTGGTTTAATTTTTTAAATGTTTTTTTTTCCATTTTTAGTGCAAATTATAACCTCTTTATTTTTTGAAGTCGGTTAAAAAAACGAAGTGTTAGCTTTGAAAAGTTTAAGCTAATTTTTGTTTATTTTTATTTTACATACATGCAGTTTAAACTGAGAACCCTCCTTTTTTTGAAGTCGGTTAAAACACCAAAACCTTCTCCTAAATGTAACAAATACTTTTCTGAAAACCGCATTAAAATCAAATCCACAGAATAGCTGATTTACCCCCGCGGGGGTAATTACCTCCAGGTTCAGAACCACTGGCATACAAAACAGATTTAGCCAAGGAGCAAATGTCAAAATTTCCCAATGCGATCAGTTGATTTCTCTATGCATAAGGGTCGTTTGCCGCCTTTGGTCTGTATGTGTTAGGAAACATCAGTACTATACATTTCCGCTAGATGTCGCTACTAATACTCTAAAACGCGGTATAGAAATGATACACTGTTTAATGATATGCTGGTCAGTGGCGCTACAGACACTAAAATAGAAGCTTAATCGTGAAGAAATTTTGGATGGTTAGAAATTGTTAAAACTAACCATAAAATTCTAGAACTGAATGGATAAAATGGCTACTATTGTCATTTTCCGCCATTGATTAGTGGAAAAGGCGTCTTAGATCGTTGTAAAACGTACACTGAATGAGAATGGAACTAATTTATACAGATATAAAAACTTTAAAAAAAAAATAGAACCAACTTCAAAAAAGCGAAAAATAAATACAATATCATTTGATGTGCTATGTAGTACCTACCCACTGAGCTGTTTGAAGTCGGTGCGAAGGTGGCCTATCAAATTTAATTTTCTTGGCACCGACTTCAAACAGCTCAGTAGGTAGGTACTACATAGCACATCAAATGATATAGTATTTATTTTTCGCTTTTTTGAAGTTGGTTAAATTTTTTTAAATGTTTTTTTTTCCATTTTTAGTGCAAATTATAACCTCTTCATTTTTTGAAGTCGGTTAATAAAACGAAGTGCTAGCTTTGAAAAGTTTAAGCGAATTTTTGTTGATTTTTATTTTACTTACATGCAGTTTAAACTGAGAACCCTCCTTTTTATGAAGTCGGTTAAAACACCAAAACCTTCTCCTAAAGGTAACAAATACTTTTCTGGAAACCGCATCAAAATCGGTTCAGCCAAACGCGAGATAATCGAGAACAAACATACATACATACATACAGGTCAAACTGAGAACCTTCTTTTTTTTGAAGTCGGTTAAAAATGTACAACAATCTGAGATAGGTTTCTTTTGCGCCAAGACTAATCGTAATTTTGTATGAAATTTGCGCATTCTCCTAGGGTAGTTTCCCGTATACAACATAAAATAATATGAACTCATCGGTAACTAGCTGAACCATAAAGAAATGCAGAATCATTGTTCTCAGTCCAAATTTACTTTTAACTTATTTTAATTATCTGACGAATTTTTAACATATCTCTAGATAAGCACATTATCACTTTTACAACACATTACTCAACACCGATCACACTCACACTCGGCACACCTCGCAGGCGGTAGCTGAAAATCAGTGCTTTGTCGCATCCAGCGGCAAACTTGTCACTGAGCTACGGCCTGTTTCTGCAGCACATTTCCTTCTGTTTTATTTTATTTATGTAAGATTAATCATTAACTTTTTTATTTTAATTCGATTTTTTTATGCTTTAAATTTTAATTTCAATTCTTAAATCAATGTAGTAATGTAAGTTTTTTTACATTACATTACTTATGTAATTCAATTATCGAAAAACATTAAATGGAAAGTAAAAAATCAGACGCAAGTATGACGCCATAAAGCATTATTTCGTTCAATTTTTCTTATAACAAGAGCGTTTTGACGTTTGATAAGGAGTAATAGCTAATTTGTCTAAAGCCTATTAGCTTGGCTATTAGTATCTTGAGACCATGAATTATTTTTTACAGTCCCACCATAAATTATTGAATTATTTATGGTGGGACTGTAAAAAACATTCAGCAAAACATTAAGGGTTGAGTCTACCCATGAAACTGAACAATTTTTTACCCCGAATTTAAAATATTATCAATATAAACAATACTAGCAAATACAAATATCTACAATAATTACAAATTGCACACTAGTCTTACAGTCTTACACTGTGATGGTTGGTATTGTTATATTTTATTTGAGTAGGTCTTAATTATTAGATTCTTTGTTACCACCACAGAATAGCTGATTTACCCCCGCGGGGGTAATTACCTCCAGGTTCAGAACCACTGGCATACAAAACAGATTTAGCCAAGGAGCAAATGTCAAAATTTCCCAATGCGATCAGTTGATTTCTCTATGCATAAGAGATGTTTGCCGCCTTTGGTCTGTATGTGTTAGGAAACATCAGTACTATACATTTCCGCTAGTTGTCGCTACTAATACTCTAAAACGCGGTATAGAAATGATACACTGTTTAATGATATGCTGGTCAGTGGCGCTACAGACACTCAAACAAAAGCTTAATCGTAAAGAAATTTTTGGATGGTTAGTAATTGTTAAAACTAACCATAAAATTCTAGAACTGAATGGATAAAATGGGTACTATTGTCATTTTCCGCCATTGATTAGTGGAAAAGGCATCCTAGATCGTTGTAAAACGTACACCGAATGAGAATGGAACTAATTTATACAGATATAAATTTTTTTTAAAAAAAATAGAACCAACTTCGAAAAAGAGAAAATTAAATACAATATCATTTGATGTGCTATGTACTACCTACCCACTGAGCTGTTTGAAGTCGGTGCGAAGGTGGCCTATCAAATTTAATTTTCTTGGCACCGACTTCAAACAGCTCAGTAGGTAGGTACTACATAGCACATCAAATGATATTGTATTTATTTTTCACTTTTTTGAAGTTGGTTTAATTTTTTAATATGTTTTTTTTCCATTTTTAGTGCAAATTATAACCTCTTCATTTTTTGAAGTAGCTTAATAAAACGAAGTGCTAGCTTTGAAAAGTTTAAGCGAATTTTTGTTGATTTTTATTTTACTTACATGCAGTTTAAACTGAGAACCCTCCTTTTTATGAAGTCGGTTAAAACACTAAAACCTTTTCCTAAATGTAATAAATACTTTTCTGAAAACCGCATCAAAATCGAATCAGCCAAACGCGAGATAATCGCGGACAAACATACATACATACATACAGGTCAAACTGAGAACCTTCTTTTTTTTGAAGTCGGTTAAAAATGTACAACAATCTGAGATAGGTTTCTTTTGCGCCAAGACTAATCGTAATTTTGAATGAAATTTGCGCATTCTCCTAGGGTAGTTTCCCGTATACAACATAAAATAATATGAACTCATCGGTAACTAGCTGAACCATAAAGAAATGCAGAATCATTGTTCTCAGTCCAAATTTACTTTTAACTTATTTTAGTTATTTGACGAATTTTTAACATATCTCTACATAAGCACATTATCACTTTTACAACACATTACACAACACCGATCACACTCGCACTCGGCACACCTCGCAGGCGGTAGCTGAAAATCAGTGCGTTGTCGCATCCAGCGGCAAACTTGTCACTGAGCTACGGCCTGTTTCTGCAGCACATTTCCTTCTGTTTTATTTTATTTATGTAAGATTAATAATTAACTTTTTTATTTTAATTCGATTTTTTTATGCTTTAAATTTTAATTCCAATTCTTAAATCAATGTAGTAATGTAAGTTTTTTTTTGTGTGCAGAAATAAACAATTCATTCATTCATTCAATTATCGAAAAACATTCAAATCAAATCATTTATTTGCTGAATATGAGTACAAAGATGGGCCTATTTTAAAATGTGGTTCTGTCATATTCGGCCACTGCCTGGCATGCAAAAACATTAAATGGAAAGTAAAAAATCAGACGCAAGTATGCCGCCATAAAGCATTATTTCGTTCAATTTTTCTTATAACAAGAGCGTTTTGACGTTTGATAAGGAGTAATAGCTAGTTTGACTAAAGCCTATTAGCTTGGCTATTAGTATCTTGAGACCATGAATTATTTTTTACAGTCCCACCATAAATTATTGAATTATTTATGGTGGGGACTGTAAAAAACATTCAGCGACACATTAAGGGTTGAGTCTACCCATGAAACTGAACAATTTTTTACCCCGAATTTAAAATATTATCAATATAAACAATACTAGCAAATACAAATATCTACAATAATTACAAATTGCACACTAGTCTTACAGTCTTACACTGTGATGGTTGGTATTGTTATATTTTATAAGAGTAGGTCTTAATTATTAGATTCTTTGTTACCACCACAGAATAGCTGATTTACCCCCGCGGGGGTAATTACCTCCAGGTTCAGAACCACTGGTATACAAAACAGATTTAGCCAAGGAGCAAATGTCAAAATTTCCCAATGCGATCAGTTGATTTCTCTATGCATAAGAGTCGTTTGCCGCCTTTGGTCTGTATGTGTTAGGAAACATCAGTACTATACATTTCCGCTAGATGTCGCTACTAATACTCTAAAACGCGGTATAGAAATGATACACTGTTTAATGATATGCTGGTCAGTGGCGCTAAAGACACTAAAATAGAAGCTTAATCGTGAAGAAATTTTGGATGGTTAGTAATTGTTAAAACTAACCATAAAATTCTAGAACTGAATGGATAAAATGGCTACTATTGTCATTTTCCGCCATTGATTAGTGGAAAAGGCGTCCTAGATCGTTGTAAAACGTACACCGAATGAGAATGGAACTAGTCGATAAAAATAAATTATATTTTTATTATAAATTTCCGCTACATGTCGCTACTGATACTCTAAAACACGGTACAGAAATAATATATTTTTTAATGACATGCTGGTAAGACACTAACAAATTTACCATTAATACTAATTTTTAGATGGTTAGGAATTTTTTAAAACTAGCCATGAAATTCTAGAGCAGTGGTTCTGAACCTGGGGGTGATTACCCCCGCGGGCGTAAATCAGCTGTTCTGTGGGGGTAACAAAGAACCTAATAATTAAGACCTACTCTAATAGAATTTAACAATACCAACCATCATAGTGTAAGACTGTAAGACTAGTGTGCAATTTGTAATTATTATAGATATTTGTATTTGCTAGTATTGTGTATATTGATAATATTTTAAATTCGGGGTAAAATCTACTTTTCTAGTAAGTCACAGGGATAAAAATTTTGAAAAGGTTAGGAACCTCGGTTCTAGAGCAAGGCTTCTTAAATTATTTTTTTAATCAACAAAAAAAAAGGGAAGTTATAATTTTATAAACGCGAGATCCGTATATTTCAGTTACTTCCATAGCCTAATGTTATACTATGCAAATTTACTGTGGGGTATTGTTGCCGACATCATTTTGATCAATGAGATCTTTTTCCTACAAAAACTGTCTGTTCAAGTGACAAACTCTTATAGTAGTCAATGTATATGCTTCTAGAGGTATTATAAGAATCCCATGTGTATTCAAAACTTACCTTTAAAAAAATTTAAGACAATAATTTATTTAGTTTCTTTTAAACTGTTTCTGGGGTCAATACCAAAATATTTGTCTGTGTTAAATTAAATAAATAAATTGAAATTGAATTGAAATTGAATATACATGCACTCTTTAAAAGTACTATAAATTTCCGCTAGGTGTCGCTACTGATACTCTAAAACGCGTCATTGAAATTCTTTCTAAGACTTTAACTCCACCTAATCTAATGTTAATTATATATTTATAAGACAAACATTTAGACAGTTGGCTTGGCTACAATATAACATTTTGAAACCATAACGTTATTTATGATGTGATTGTTATTTAGTCAGCGAAACCCTAAGGGTCAAATGTACCCATAGAATAGAATAGAATAGTTGATGAAATTGAACAAATTTTCCTAAGTTACCATTGGATGACTTTAAATTAGTTAGTGGAAATTTTGGATGTCAATTAGCCCTCAAAACAGAATTCGCCAAGAAACAAATGTCTGAAAATTCGCCTCTTCATATGATGCTTGGAAAGTAGTTTAATTTTGTCAATTTTACATAGGTTCTTTAGAGAAAAATGTTTAGTTTCATGGGAAGAATTATTAAATGTAAAATTTACATTTAAACATTAGTACAACAAGCCGCCTTCGATGTGTATGTATTAGGAAACATAGATAAAAAAAAGATTCAAGATTCAAGACATTTATTTGACACAAAACACTACAACACAAAGAAAATAAAATAACATACAATATAAAACACAGGACAAGAACACATACAGGAGACGACAAAACAATGTATGATTGTGCTGTAGGGCGATGTCAAAAAGGACACAGCTCAGCATGTGTTGAAGCCGAGGCCCCAACATGTCCGCTAGATGTCGCTACTGATACTCTAAAACGCGGTATAGAAACGATACATTGTTTAGTAACATGGTAGTGGTGTCCTTAGCTTACAGAAACAAAAAAATAAAATTAAAATAAATTTTTTGATGGTTATCAAACTAACCACGAAATTTTAGAGCAGGGCTTTTAGTTTCAAATTTAGTTTTTAACCCTTGACAAATAAAGAGGGGTGTTATAAATTGGAACTACGAGAAGCGTATATTGCAGTTACCTATATAGCCTAAAGTCATATGGTACCTTACTTTGGGGTCATGCTGACGATATCAATAAGATCAATGAGATCACTAAGATCTTTGCCCCACAAAAACTGGCTGATCTATCGACAGACTCTTATAAGGGTCTATATAAGTATTGTATATGCTTCTATTATAATAATAACATGTGTATTCAAAACTTACCTGTAAAAAAAGTAAAAACAATGATTTATTTATTTTTTCGTTAACTATTTCTGGGGTTAATTGATATCAAATTGGAAAATTGAGAAATTCAAATTAAGAAAATCAATTTTAAAAAAAGGTTTTTTTAATTTGCATTGAGACATCAGTACAACGAGCCGTGTTCATTCTGTATATGTGAGGGAACATTAGTATTATACATTTCCGCTAGATGTCGCTAATGATATTCTAAACGATATTCTAAAACGCACTGTTTAATGACATGCTGGTCAATGGCACTCCAAAAGATAGAAGTCAAGTCAACATTCATTTAGTAATTTTTAGATGGTTAGCAAATTATTTAAACTAACCAAGAAATGCTGGAGCTGGGCGTCTCAAATTTAGCTTTTAACCCCCGTTAAATAAAGAAGAATGTTATAAGTTTGACGTGTCATCAGTGTGTGTGTGTGTGTGGACTGATTTCCATGTGGTTTTTTGGGTTGAAAGTTGACTTAATCGTCATTGCTCTAAGATATATTTGACTAACATTGCTTTAGCTGTTTCAAAGTTAAACGCAATCGAATGTCAGGGGTGATACAATTTTTCTAATATTATAATTATTTTATTTAAAATTTGCATTGAGACATTAATACAACGAGCTGCATACAATCTGTATGTGTCAGGGGACTTTTGTACTATACATTTCCGCTAGATGTCGCTACTGATATTCTAAAACGCGGTATAGAAATGATACACTGTTAATTATACAGTCAGTGGCGCTTGCTTTGACTCGAAAAATGAAAATAAAATAAAACAAATTTTTTGGATGGTTAGCAAACTAACCATGAAATTCTAGAGCAAGGCATCTCAAATTTAGTTTTTACCCCCGACATATAAAGATGGGTGCTATAAATTAGAACTGCGAGAAGCATTATATTTCAGTTAATTCTATAGCTTATAGTCATGTACTTTAGTTATTAACGATACTAGTGTCGTAGGTAATGTGTAACGTGAGCCCATTTGAAACACGAGCGAAGCGAGTGTTTTATAGGGCTCCAGTTACACATTACCTAAGGCACGTATATTGTTCAACATTTTATAATGCAGTAGCCGAGGAAACGAAACTAAAAAATGTGTTATTAAAAACTTACATCGTATAGGTATATCCAAAGTTCTTAAAAGATGGTATTTCCAATGAACATTTACTGAAAACGTGTTACAATTGAACAATGTACACTAATATTTTACGATTAAACACAAAACATTAAGGAATTACCTAACATTTTTATAACACAAAAATAATTTTGTTGAACAAATACTTTCAAATGGCGGGCAAAACAATGGCGAGCAAAATATTTTTCCACAATTATGAGGCAAAGGCTAAGTAAATAAAAGGCCAATTGCGCCTACAGAAATTATTAAATAGTTCAATTATTTTGTTAAAAATCTGATTTGTTTTATTGAAAAAGTAAAATAAATAATTTACTTTTATATTTTATTTCACTAAAAATCAAGATTTTCGTCAGAAATAATTATTTTATCAGGCATAAAAACTCTTTGCTGTCATTCTATAAAGCCAGTATGAAGCTTTATGAAAAGGGTAATACTCTCACTTGTCAAAAGGGTCACTGAATTATCAAATCAGCTACTCTTTATTGCGTCATACATTTTTGTCAGTATTTTAATCACTTTTTGCTTACTTTTTATGCATAATTTGATTTAAAAAATAACTTTACTGGATCACAGAATAGCCACTGAAGTTGAATTTTGGTATATGAAAAATGGTTTATTTGCTCATTAGTTCAAATATTTTTTATCTTTTCAAAATCTTCTTCTCATTTCAAATTACATAACATGACATGTGTTTTATGGGGTACGTAAACGTACACTCCGTGGCCATGTTACGGGGCCATTTCCGAGCAACTGCATTGTAAAGTATTTTACGTTGGAGTAATGCTGACGAAATCAGTAAGATCAATGAGATCTTTGTCCTACAAAAACTGGGTGTTCTATAAGACAAATTCTTATAGAAGTCTATAAACTTCTACTAGTACTCTAAAAACGCGTTATTGAAATTCTTTCTGAGACTTTAACTCCATCTAATCTGATGTTAATTATATATTTATGTGACAAAAATTTTGAGAGTTGGCTTGGCTACCATACAATACATATTTTGAGACCATAACATTATTTATGATGTGATTGGTATTTATTAAGCGAAACTCTGAGGGTCAAATCTACCCATGAAACTGAACAACTTTTTCCAAGTTACCGTTGGCATGGTAGACTTCAAATTATATAGAAGATGTCAATTAGCCTTCAAAACAGAATTCGCTAATGAACACATGTCTAAACGCCTCTTCATATAATGCGATTAGGTGATTTCCCTATGCATGGAAAGTAGTTTTTTTTTGTCAATTCTACGTAGGTTCCTAAGGGAAAAATGTTCAGTTTCATGGGTAGAATTATGAAATTTCAACATTTAAACATTAGTAAAACAAGCCGCCTTCGATCTGTATATTTATGTGGATACATTAGTACTATACATTTCCGCTAGATGTCGCTACTGATACTCTAAAACGCGGTATAGCAATGATATATTATTTAATAACATAGTCAGTGGTGCTTACTGACACTGGAAAATAAAATTGATACTGAATTTTTAGATGGTTAGCTAACTAACCATGAAATTCTAGAGCAGGGCTTCTCAAATTTAGTTTTAACCCCTGACAAATAAAGAGGGGTGTTATAAATTGGAACTGCGAGAAGCGTATATTGCAGTTACTTACCTCTATATAGCCTAAAGTCATATGGTACCTTACTTTGGGATCATGCGGACGATATCTTTATGATCAATCAGATCTGCGATCTTTGTCCTACAAAAACTGGCTGATCGATCGACAGACTCTTATATAGGTCTGTAAGTATTATATATGCTTCTTTTATAAGAATCATGTGTGTTTTTGAATTTACCTTTAAAAAAATTAAGACAATGATTTTTTTTCTTTAACCATTTTTGGGGTCAATTGACATCAAATTAGAAAATTGAGGAATTAAAATTAAGAAAATCTAATTAAAAAAAGGTTTTTTTTAATTTGCATTGAGACATCAGTACAACGAGCCGTGTTCGTTCTGTATGTGTGAGTGAACAATAGTACTATACATTTATGCTAGATGTCGCTACTGATATTCTAAAACGCGGTATAGAAATGATACACTGTTTAGTGAAATGCTGGTCAATGGCACTCCAAAAGAAAGAAGTCAAGTTAACATTCATTTAGTAATTTTAAGATGGTTAGCAAATTATTGAAACTAACCAAGAAATGCTGGAGCTGTGCGACTCAAATTTAGCTTTTAACCCCCGACAAATAAAGAGGAATGTTATTAGTTTGACGTGTGCATCAGTGTGTGTATGTGGACCGATTTCCATGCGTTTTTTTCGGTTGGAAGTTGACTTAATCGAAATTGTTCTAAGATATATTTGATTAGATAAGCATTGCTTCAGCTGTTTCAAAGTTAAAATCAATCGAATGTTAAAAATATTTTATGTAAAATTTGCATTGAGACATTAGTACAACGAGCTGCATATGATCTGTATGTGTCAGGGGACTTTAGTACTATACATTTCCGCTAGATGTCACTACCGATTCTCTAAAACGCGATATAGAAATGGTATATACTGTTTAATGACACACTTGTCAGTGGGGATTTCTGACATTTTAACAAATCAATTTAATAATAATTTTTAGATGGTTAGGAAATCGTTGAAACTAACCATGAAATTCTAAAGCAAGTCTTCTCAAATTTATGTTTTAACCCACAATACGTCAAGTGTGTGGCGAACTATAATATGTTTTAATTAATAAATAATAATAAAGTTAATTTAATAGGTGATAAAAGTTACTCTTGTAGTTTGACGATTTTAGTCTTAAGTTAAACAATGTAACTTTTATTTAAAACAAAAGAAAATTTCTAAATTCAAATTAAGAAAATTAATTTTGAAAAAAGTAAAAATTTAACATCTATACGATGAGCCGTCTTTGTTCTGTATGTGTAAGAACATTAGTACTATAAAGTTCCGCTAGATGTCGCTACTAATACTCTAAAACCCGGTATAGAAATGATACACTGTTTATTTTTAATCACATGCTCGTCGGTAGCGCTTACTGAAACTATAAGAAAGAATAAATTATGTTAGGAATTTTTGACGGTTAGTTTTAAAAAATTTTCAAACTAACCATGAAATTCTAGAGCTGAACGGCTAGAACGGATACTACTGCCGCCTGAACGGATAAATACAGTGGCTTCTGTTGTCATTTCACCGCCATTGAGGCGCCATTCATTAGAGGAATAGCCATCCTAGATCGTTGTGAATCGTACCCTGAATGAGAAAGGAGCAAATCGAAAATAAGACTTTATGTTAGTAAGAACTATAAATTTCCACAAAGTGTAGCTACTAGTACCTACTCTAAAACGCGGTAAGTATTTAAATTATATGCTGTTTTTCGTAACAGGATCATTGGAGATTTTTGAGACTTTTTACTCTATTCTGATGTTAAATATATATTTATGTAAAGAAGTATCTCAAGGATAGGTTTATACTTAAAGCTGCATCTAGCGGCCGGGAACCTCGCAGATGTACGGCGATGCTGCTGGAGTACCCGACTCACACCACTGATTTTTACAGTAAATAATTTGCTGTGCAATCCGTGCGGCTATGGAATGCCCTTCCTCCTGATATAAGGCTGGCTAGCACTCTTCACAAATTTAAAAGTCTCGTTAGGGCACGCTTTGAGGAACAATGTGGCTACAAATAGTAATAAATAACTTTTTATCTGCAACGCGCTTTCCGACGCTGTGTGATGTGTGTGTGTATTATTGTATGTATATATATATTAGTTTATTTTATTATAGTATTATTTGTATGTATAAATATGTAGGTATTTAATATATTTATTTTTGTAGGATATAATAGGTATAATTAATTTCTAACTTAATAATTTCTTCAGTACAGCCGCTATGATATTTCCTCTCTCAAATTCTTCCCTAAGGTTGCCTGGAAGAAATCGCTGAAAGCGATAAGGCCGCCTTATTGTATATGCCTTTTATGTAAATTTATTCTTATTTTTAGTTATTTTTCTGTTTGTGTGTACAATGAAGTATATTTGAATTTGAATTTGAATTTTAAGACGGTTGACTTGGCTACATTTTATTAGAACATAAAATGATTGATTATGTAAGCTACCTCCTTCGCTATTTAATTAAGACATATTGTTAATTGATTAATACCGGAGTGGCGAGTGCCTGGTGATTAATAATACAGGTGTTAACCTAGTACTGACACCAGTCTCTCTTCACAAAATATTGTACCTACCTACTATTAGCAAATTTTATGTTCATGTTGTGATTGAGAGAAATAAATAAAGCTTATTATTATTATTATGTTTGTCTAGATCCTTGAATCACGGGCAATACGTCCCGGACCTTTGGAAGGCGTGCGTGGGGCTGAAGCAAACACGTAGAGGCCCGTTAGAAAATTTAATTTAGTAATGTGACACCAACCGGCAGCTATCTCTGTATGCACTATAGAAATGCATCCAAAGACAACCCCCGATTAGTGCAGGACTATTGAAAGAAAGGAAACTGGGCTATTGGGTTGAGAGGCTAGTGGACTAGGTAACTGGACTATGGGTCTATGGCACCTGCCCTATCAATGTTGAAAAACACGACCAAATGGGCAGGTGGTGACTCGCAAATTCACTAAAGATGGCCCCCAAAAACAGCCGCACGCAAGTGCGACAAGGGGGCAACATCGCGTGAGAGGCTCAGGGTGTAGAGAGGTGGCCGACCGGCTCACCTGTTATTATTATTATATTGTATGACTTCAAATTACAAATATCAAATTTCAGCCTCTCCATACAATGTGATCAGCTGATTTCCCTTTGCATTGGAAGTCGATTTTTTTTTAGACGATTTCACTTAGGTTCCTTAGGGAAATTTTTTCAGTTTTACGGAGAAAATTATTAAATGTAAAATTTGCGATGAGATATTAAAACAATAAGCCGCCTTCGATCTGTATGTTAGGAAACATTAGTACTATACATTTCCGCTAGATGTCGCTACAGATACTCTAAAACGTGGTATAGAAATTATACACTGTTTAATGACATGCTAATCGGTGGCACTCCAAAAAAAAGCAGTTAACTCAGTATTCATTTAGTAATTTTTAGGTGGTTAGCTAATTATTTAAACTAACCATAAAATGCTGGAGCTGGGCTTCTCAAATTTAGCTTTTATGCCCCAACAAATAAAGGGGAATATTATTAAGTTTGACGTGTGCTTCTGTGTGTGTATGGACAGATTTCGATGCGTTTTTTTCAGTTGAAAGTTGACTTAATCGGGATTGTTCTAAGATATATTATTATTTGATAAACATTACTTCAACTGTTTCAAAGTTAAAAGCAATCGAATTTCAGGGGTGATAATTTTTTTTAATATAAAAATATTATATTTAAAATTTGCATTGATACATTAGTACAACAACCCGTTGATCTGTATGTGTCATATTAGACATTAGTACTATAAAGAGCATCCAACCTGAGTGGTATACCTAAACTTCAAGGTGATCACCCCACTACGGCGAAATCAAATGTTGGCGGCCACTGATGAAACTTGCGGTAATCGATAGAGAAAAATATTACAAAACGAAAGTGATGATTTAAAAAATGTCGAAAGATGTATACTTTCGGAGATATAGAGCTGTGAAAATGAAAAAAAAAATTAGATATTTAAAGATGAAAAAAATATTTTAAAAGTAGTGACGTGTTTATTAGATAAGTAGGTAGGTAACTAATAAATATATCTTAAGTGAAGCTACGCCCGGTCTTTTCAGTCTCAGTAGGTATTATTTCATATAAATATGTTCGGTGGTCTTTCCGCTAGATGTCACTACTGATACTCTAAAACGCGGTATAGAAATGACACATTGTTTAATGACAAACAAGTCAGTGGCACATGCTATAACTCGAAAAATAAAATTGATACTACATTTTTAGATGGTTAACGAACTAACCATGAAATTCTTGAGCAAGGATTCTCAAATTAGTTTTTTACCCCCGACAAATAAAGAGGGGTGTTATAAATTGCAACTGCGAGAAGCATATATCTCAGTTACTTCTCTAAAGCCTAAATTCATATAGTGTTTTACTTTGGAGTAATGCTGACGACATCAATAAGATCAACGAGATCTTTGTCCTACAAAAACTGGCTGTTCAAGTGACAAACTCTTATAGGGGTCAATGTATATGCTTCTATTATAATAAATACCATGTGTATTCAAAACCTACCTTTAGAAAAATTTAAGACAATAATTAATTTATTTTTCTTTATAACACTTTTAACCGTTTCTGGGGTCAATTGTCATCTAATTAGATAATTGAGATTTTCAAATTTAAAAAAAAAAAAAAATTTGCATTGAGACACTAGTACAACGAGATGTGTTCGTTCTGTATGTGTAAGGAAACAATAGTACTTTACATTTCTACTAGATGTCGCTACTGATATTCTAAAATGCGGTATAGAAATGATGCACCATTTAATGTCATGCTGGTCAGTGGCCCCTATTGAGATCCTGCAGAAATATATTATTTTATCATAATTTTTGTTGGTTAGCAAATTGTTGAAGCTAACCATAAAATTCTAGAGTAGGGCTTCTCAAATTTCCCCTATGTATCTATATTTGATGATTTCAAATTAGTCACAGAAAATTTTTAGGCATTAATAAGACCATTAAACTAAGTTTTCCAAGGAACGAATATCAAAATTTGGCCTGTCCATACAATGCGACCAGCTGATTGCCCTATGCATGGGTAGTAATGTTTTATTTGACAATATTATATAGATTCCTTAAAGACAGTTTCATGGGGAAAATGATTAAATATAAAACTTGCATTAAGACATGTCATTATTACAACGAGACGCCTTCGATCTGTATGTGTTAGGCAACAGCAGTAATTAACGTTTCCGCTAGATGTCGCTACTGATCCTTTAAAACGCGGTATAGAAATTATACACTGTTTGATGATATGTTTGTCAGTGACGCTTTCTGAAACATAAAAAAAACTAGTTCTGCATAATTTTTGGATGGTTAGCAAATTGTTGAAACTAACCATGAAATTCCAGGTCTAGGCTTTTTAAATTTAATTTCTATTTTCGACAAAGTTTGACTTGTGTGCCTGTGTATCTGTCTGTGGTATCACAGCTCCTGAAAAAATATACCGATTTCGATGCTGTTTTTTTTGGTTGAAAGTTGACGGAATAGAGATAGTTCTTAGCTTTATTTAATCAAAATTGGTTCAGCCTTTTAAAAGCTTGAAGTGATGAATGTAGGGGCTGATATTAAATTTGTGATTTTATAGCTAAATTCGTTTGGCTTGAACAATTAAGGTACCATTTCTAGACAATTTCTTAGTTTTAGCTGACTCTAAAAACAAGCCGTGTTCGATTAATACGTATAAGAGAACGTCAGTACTATAATTTTCCGCTAGATGTAGCTACTGATACTCTAAAACACGGTATTGAAATGAAACTCTAGTTTATTGACATGCTGGTTAGTAGTGCTTGCTGACACTCCAAAAAAAGGAGCCATTAGTCGTTTAGTTTTTAGATGGTTAGGAAATTATTAAAACTAACCATGAAATTCTAGAGCTGACCTTTTCAAATTTAGTTTTTGACCCACGACAAATAAATAGGGGTGTTATAAGTTTGTAACCCCGAGAATTGTATATCATTATTACAGTGGAGCGAATCCCATCTGACCTCCGTGACCCTGTTTCCAGGGGAACCTGACCAGATTGGATCATGGTTACACATTCAGTCTTCTGAATGTACAGGTTTCCTCACGATGGTTTCCATTACCGTAGGAGCATCGGTTAGTCTGCAACTAATGTACGTACATAACTCAGAAAACGAGTCATTGGTACATGGCGGCACGGGGGATTGACCTAGGTGCCTATCTCTCGCTTACGAGTCTGACCCACTTGCCGTCAGACCACCGACGACATTAGATATTATAATAGGTCTTTACCTATGAAATTGCCGTTTTTCATACAATATTTTTGGAAAACTGAATTTTCCATACTAACGTTTTTGTATTTTTCTCGGGAATGCGAAATCCAAATTTAGCAAAATTTTGTGGGAAGATTTGGACAACATTAAGTTAATTTTCATCATATTTACTTTATTGAAAGTTGTAACTGTAACAACAGTACAGCAAAAATAAGCAAAAACGAGCTATATTTGAGCTTCTTTTTCAGCAAATAGATCTAAAGTAAATATGTATTAATTTGACTCAATGTCTCCGTTATATGGCCAAGGTCTTAAATAAATAACAATGTTAGTAATAGCTGTTCAATCAAATAAATTATGAATAAAATAAAGCTTGATAAAAAATCGGCAGTATCATAGGTAAAGACCTATCATTAATATTTTATATGAAAAGGAAAATAAAAACTGTACAAGTAGAATTGTGATAGGCACAATGTAAATACTAGAACCAAAAATAAATTAGATTTACTATTCGTCTCTACAAAGTCACAAACTCTTTTATGGATCAATGTATATGCTTCTATACATATGGGAATCTTATCAGTCCCATGTTTATTCAAAGGTTAAGAAAAGTTTAAGACAATAATTAGTGTTACTTTTTTTAAATTTGTAATGAGACATTAGTACAGGGACAAAGGCACATCATGCTATCCAAAACTGACAAATTTCTTCAATCGATTTTCAATGTTATCTCCAAGCATTAGAGTTTACTATCCATTGGGTAAATTTGACATTTTGTGGTAACCTGATGTGCCGTTGACTGTGCAACGAGCCGTTTTCGCTCTGTATGTCATAGACGGTCATAGACGATCAAATATCAGGGGGACACATTTTAAATTTGCATTGAGACATTCGTATAACGAGCAGTGTTCGTTCTGTATGTTTCAGTAAACATTAGTATTATATATTTTCACCAGATGTCGCTACTGATACTCTAAAACGCGGTACAGAAATAATACACTGTTTAATGATATGTTGGTCAGTGATTCTTACTGACACTCTTCTGAAAGATTGATTATGTTTTAATTTTGGATGGTTAGCAAATTGAAAAAACTAACCATGAAATTCTAGATAGAGCTAAACGGATAAAATGGCTACTATTGCCGCCTGAACGGATAGTATGGCTATTATTGTCCTTCCACCGCCATTGGTTAGTAGAAAAGCCATCCTGGATCGTTGTAAAATGTACCTACCCCGAATGAGAAATGTACAAATTACTAGGAACAACACTGTATACTATAAAATTCCGCTAGGTGTCGCTCCTAGTACTCTAAAGCGCGGTATTAAAATGATAAGCAGTTAATGTTACATGGCTTTCTGAGTCATTAACTCTATTTTATGTTAAATAGCTTTCTGCCCGGGACTTCGTTCCCGTGGGAATTTGGGAAAATTATGTAGCCTATGTGTTAATCCAGAGTGTCAGCTACCTCCATACCAAATTGTATCAAAATTGGTCCAGCCGTTTGAGTGTGAAAGAGTAACAAACATCCATACATCCATACATCCATACATCCATACTTACAAACTTTCGCGTTTATAATATTAGTAAGGAGTAAGGATGTATCCTAGGCTTCTCGAATTTAGTTTTCATCCCCCGACAAATAAAAAGAGGTGTTAAAAAATTTTACGTGTGTATCTGAGTGGCTATCTGTGGCTTCGTAGCTCCTAAACCACTGTTCCCAAAGTGGTCCAGGTGGACCCCCAGGGGTCCGCGGGCAACTCGATGGGGGTCTATATTGGCGTGGCAAAAAAATGGGCGTTTACGTTGGTGTGACAAAAAAATGGGGGTTCACAATTATTCGTAAGCGGGGTCCATGAAAATTTATCTGGTTTCGACAGTGAAGAACTAAAATATTGGCTTGACTTCACCTATGAAGTCAAGCCTACATTTTAGGCGGATAAATAATTGATGGAAGTGCTGTGAGTAGATTTCAAAAAAGTTAAGTTGGATGGAATTTTACTTGACATCCACTCACAGCAGAATCAATTAATTAACAAACCAATTAATTCTCACTTTTTATCGAAAACTCTTAATTGGTGATTGGAAGTAGTTGGAACTCAGCCGCAACGCAAGTTTCCATAGTTAAATCTAATCTTTTTTTTTGTCAAGTTACGGCAATATTGTACAAATGTAGCTGCAGGTCCACCGGAACCAGCAAAATCATGAAAGTGGTCTATGAGAAAAAAAAGTTTGGGAACCTCTGTCTAAACGAATGGTTCGTTTTCCATGCAGTTTATTTGTTTTAAAGTTAAATCGAGATGGTTCTTAGCCAAATTTAATCAAAATTGGTTCCGTTTTAAGTTTAAAGCAATCGAATTTTATAGGATATAGAATTTTTAATTTTAGAATTATTATTAAATGAGTCGATTTTGTAAAATGTCCACATGACTGATCGAGTCATTGATAAATAACGAGTAACTGTGACGTAGACAGAAAGAAAAAAAAGTTAAACTAGACATTCATTTCATTACACAAAAAGCCAAAAAACACTGTTTAAATAAATCCACTTTGCCTCATTAAAGGCCTCTGTACTATCAAATTAATTAAAAACTTTTTAAGTTTCGAGTTATCTTATTTAAAATTTGAATGAAGACATCGGTACCACGAGCCGTGTTCGTTCTGAATGTGTAAAGATACAATAGTTCTTTACATTTCCGTTAGATGTTGTCACTTATACTCTAAATCACGGTATAGAAATGATACAATGTATAAAGACATCGTAGTGGCGCTGACTGACACTCCAAAAATAAACTTACTTACTTAATTTTTGGATGGTTAGCAAACTGTTAAAACTAACCTTGAAATTCTAGAGCTGAACGGATGAAATGGCTACTATTCTTTTTGATTAGTGGAATATCCGTCCACAATTGTTGTAAAACGTACACCGAATGAGAATGGAACAAATGGACACGAAGAATTATACTAGTACTATACATTTCCGCTAGGTGTCGCTACTGATACTCTAAAACGTAGTATTAAAGTGACACACTGTTTAATGAAATACTGGTCAATGATGTTTACTGTCAATCTAATAAATTATCTTGTTACTTATTTTTGGATGGTTAGGAAATTTTTAAAACTAACCATGAAATTTTAGAGCAAGGTTTCTCAGAAAAAAATGCTTCCCTGATAAGATTCCAATGTTTATTCGAAACTTACGCTATGAAAAAATTAAGACAATATATTTTTTTCTTTATTACATTATAAACCGTTTCTGGGGCATGGGGTCATCAATTCACATCAAATAATAAAATAAAAAAATTCAAAATAAGAAAATAAATTAAAAAAAAGTAACTTTCCTTAAAATTTGTATTGTGGCATCAATACAACGAGCTGTGTTAGTTCTGTATATGTAAGGGAATATTAGAACTATACATTTCCGCTAGATGTCGCTACTGAAACTCTAAAACGCGGTATAGAAATAATACACTGTTTAATTATGTGATAGTAAGTGGCACTCCAAAAGAAAGAAGTAAATTTTCATTTAGTAATTTTTAGATGGTTAGCAAATAATTAAAACTAACCATGAGATGCTGGAGCTGGGATTTTAACGCTTTTAACCCTCGACGAATAAAGAGGGGATGTTATAAGTTTGACGTGTGCATCTGTGTGTGTTTGTGGCATCGTAGCTCCTAAAAAAATGGACCGATTTCCATGCGGGTTTTCTGGTTGAAAGTAGTACGTCAACAATCGAGATTGTTTTAAGATATATTTGATTAACATTGCTTTTGATTGCCTATGAACTTAAAACGGTCATAGACGATCAAATATCAGGGGGACACATTTTAAATTTGCATTGAGACATTCGTATAACGAGCAGTGTTCGTTCTGTATGTTTCAGTAAACATTAGTATTATATATTTTCACCAGATGTCGCTACTGATACTCTAAAACGTGGTATAAAAATGATACACTATTTAATGATATGCTAGTCATAGGCGCTTGTTGACGGACCACGTCTCAGTTTTTGTGTTATAAAAGTTTTTGGATGGTAAGCTTTTTTTTGAAGCTAACCATAAGATTCTAGAGCAGGGTTTTTTAAACTAAATAAAATAAATAAATAAACGCTACACACTCAAAGGCCCACACTAAGGTTTTCCCTTGTGTCGTGGGTCCCTTGGAAAACACATAAAGACAAACACAAATACCCATGACCCGAGAACAAACATCTGCTTTTTACACAAATGTTTGCCCCGACTGGGGATCGAACCCAGGACCGCCGATCAAGAGGCAGCGTCACTACCACTCGACCAAACCGGCCGTCAACTTTCCTCACATTGTTTTATTTCACAGTGTCGATACACGAAGTTTACGGACTATGAAAGCGTGCGTGCGTAAAAACATGTTCGAAAGTTAGAAAAATGAGATTTATGGAAAGGTGACAGCTTAAATAAAAAAATGCGTTAACTACTTACCGAGAGTGTTCAATCACGAACATTTTGATAGCAAATTCAAGTTCCGATGTGCATTTTACTATCGTTTCTACAGCTTAAAAGATACACAATATTGGGTATTTGGAGGTGACTTTGTGGCTTTTTCTATCGAACCAAAAGTGCTGAATCATGTTTTCAGCAAACTACTCATCTAGTTTATGTCCTGAATATTACCGTAGTATTTTTTTTCTTCGATTTAATGCAGTGCGTCATGCTTATTTACGCATCATAAAATCGTAATTTAGGTGCTGTAGTCGCCTTAATGTGCAAATAATGTACTTACAGCAGCTTCAGGTTATTCATTTTCACTACGTAATCCGCCGTTATTGCAAGTGAGATAAGGGCGACGTCAAGGTCAACATGTATAGCCTGATGTGCTGCCGTGTGTACATAAATCAGAACACTGGTTATGGGTACTATTGTATGAGTCCTCGTAACATTGCAATTTCGCATAGTGAGATTACAATCTCTCGGTACTTTGTGAACTACCCTGATTTTTTTCTAACGAACTTTTTATGATCATTACGCAACCTGACCTAAAAGAATCTAAAAAAAGCCTAACCTAACATAACCTGACTTATCCGAATTGTATGCAGGCCGCCATACCCCATTTTTTTATCAGAAGTTTAAAAAAAACATCGAATAGAATAGAATAGAATAGAATAGAATAGAATAGAATAGAATAGAATAATCTTTATTTTATAGGACATTAAGGATGTCACTTAAAACAAGTCAAGATTACAAACATACATTAAATGATTTAAATACATACTACGCATTCGTTCTTTTGATCCTACTGACTCTACGCCTATTCGCAAAGGTGCAGTCTTCCTCAGAGAAGACTGCATCGGTATCGGTTCATTCGTTCAGGAGCCACAGACAGACACACATGTCATACTAATAACAATTCTCTTTATTTTGCAGGGTTTAAAACTAAATTCGAGAAGCCCTGCTCTAGAATATCGTGGTTAGTTTTTAACAAATAGCTTAACGTCCGAAAATTGCTACTAAATTATTTTTCGAGAGACCAAGCACCACTAACCATCATGTCACTAAACAGTGTATCATTTCTATACAAAGTTTTAGAGTATCAGTAGCGACATCTAGCAGAAATGTGTAGTACTAATGTCCCCTGACACATACAGATTGAAGACGGCTCGTTGTACTAATGTCTCAATGTAAAGGTGATTTTTCAAAATGGGCCTGGTCTTTGTACAGTATCCAGAAAAATAAAACATAAATAGTATATTCCTGGAAAAATATCAAAAAATTTCAAAAATCCCTGGCTGATTTGTAGAAAATTATAAAATATTGAAAATCATACG
This sequence comes from Aproaerema taeniolella, assembly GCA_949987775.1. Taxonomy (NCBI): domain Eukaryota; kingdom Metazoa; phylum Arthropoda; class Insecta; order Lepidoptera; family Gelechiidae; genus Aproaerema; species Aproaerema taeniolella. The sequence goes on from OX465266.1 coordinate 1,560,998, forward strand.
TGTTTTCATAGTTACCACACTGAGGTTGCCATATTGTTTGACAATTCACGTTCAAAATAGTCAATGCTTAATTGTTAATAATTAATCGACTTGTTTGTATTTAACAAGTAAATCCTAGCTAAATCTTTATAATATTGGATAAAAAAAATGGCGTAAGAATAATAACACCAGAGCATTAACTTTTTATAATATTTTGATGTCATGAAATTCAACTGGTAGTTAGATTTTTGAACGCGCGTTCACTTGTCAACTGTCATTAATGTCACTGTCATCTGTCATTTCATTCCACCATCATTGTAAGTATGGCAATAATAATCAATCTTAAATATTTTTCTACAATAAAACTAATGTATTTTATGAAAAATAGACGCTACTAATGTCATTATTAGTATTAATGACGACGTATGGAGTACTGTACAATGACCAGGCTCAAGCTCCATATTAAAGTGAAATATCACCTTTACTTTAAATGATTCTAAAGGAACCTATGAGACATTCTCAACAAAAAATTTGACTACCCTTGCAAAGGGAAATCAGCTGATTACATTGTATGAAGAGGCGGCATTTTGACATTTTTTATTCCGCGAATTAATTTTTTATGGGCTGCTTAACATCTTTAATTTTCTTGGAAGTTACAAAAAGCGAGGGAGGCCTTTGCCCAGCAGTGGGAAACACTAGGCTAAACAAGATAAGATAATTTGAAGTCCTTCAATATAGTTGCCTTAGGCAATGTTCTTCAGTTACATAGGGAGACTCAACCCTTAGAGTTTGGAACATAATTTTTTTAGAGTCACACTATACATGTGTAAAACGTGCATCAAGCCTAAGGAAACACCAGTCCTCTTTTAAACGTATATTTCCACTTCATGGTAATGTACAATTTAATTATATTTAAGATCTCACTATTTTAACGGACACTTCCGTAAACTACACTTTCTAAGGACACGACTACTCTCCTCAACTGCCAGGCAACGAATGTCCCCGTCAGCCAAACTCCCCATCCCTTTTTGAATTTCGCATGAAGTTAGCCACTAAGCTTTGCTACTTTTTTGTCTGTCAGTAGTTGTACCGGAAAAAGTCATTCATTGAACTATTTAATTTAAGTTAAACATTTAAAAATATTTAGAAAAGTGCAAAAATAGCTAAAATATGTAACGAAACCTTACACATGCTTTCATGTTCTAAAGATAATAATAATTATAAATAAACGCTGTTCACCCAAAGGCCCACACTAAGGTTTTCCCTTGTGTTGTGGGTCCCTTGGAACACATATAAAGACAAACACGAACACCCATGACCCGAGAACAAACATCTGCTTTTTACACAAATGTTTGCCCCTACTGGGGATCGAACCCAGGACCCGAAAATCAAGAGGAAGCGTTACTACCACTCGTCATTAGCGTCAAGTATGATTTAATAAAATGTCTGCCGCAAACTAGGCGTCCTGCATGCAATTCGAATAAGTAAGATTATGTTAGGTTGGGTTAAATTGCATTATTATTACAAAACTAGCTTTCCGCCCGGAATTTCGTTCCCGTGGGAATTAGGGAAAATCATGTACCCTATGTCCATCACATAATGTAGGCACACTGGCTAATGACATGGTGGTCAGTGGCGCTTGTTGAGATGCCACGTCTCAGTTTTCATGATCTTTTATTTTTTAGTTGGTTAGCTTTTTATTGAAGCTAACCATGAGTTATAAATGTGAAAAAAACCTTACTAGTATCGATGTTTGTATGTATGGATGTTTGTTGCTCTTTCACGCTCAAACGGCTGGACCAATATTGATGACATTGGGTATGGAGGTAGCGGACACCCTGGAATAATACAAAGGCTACATAATTTTTCCAAATTGCCACGGGAAAGAAGTCCCTAGCGAAAAGCTAATAGTATTTCAACCGTTTCTGGGATCAATTATCATCAAGTAAGAAAATGAAGAAAGTAAATTAAAAAAGTAAACATGTTACTTTTTTAATTTGCATTGAGACATCCGTACAATGAGCTGGGTTCGTTCTGTATTATGTAGGGGATCATTAGTACTATACATTTCCGCTAGATGTCGCTACTGATAATCTGAAACGTGGTATAGAAATGATACACATTTAATAATATTCTGGTGAGCAGTAGCACTAACTGACACTTTCTTGTGAAAGCACCATGCTGTTTAGTTATTTTTGGATGGTTAGTAAATTTTTAAAACTAACCATAATATACAATACAATACTCTTTATTTGCACACAAAAATAATATAAAAGTCCAGGAAACTCAAACATATAAGTGATGTGATACAAGAAGACGGCCTTATTGCTATGTAGCAATATCTTCAAGGCAACCTTAGGGAGAGAGAGAGAAAGTTAAAGAGTTAAACGCATAAAATGGCTACTATTGTCACCTGAACGGATGAAATGGCTATTATTGTCATTATACTGCCATTGAGACGTCATTGATTATTAGAATAGCAGTCCTGGATCGCTGTAAAACGTGCCTTGAATGAAGAAGGGAAATTAGGAAGAAGGAAGAAGACTTTACATTAGTAAGTACTTTAAATTTCCGCTAGGTGTCGCTACTAGTACTCTAAAACGCGGTATTAAAATGATACGCATTTATCGTAACATGGTCATTGACGTCTTCTGAGACATTTACTGTATTCTATGTTAAATATACAACTATGTGAAGAATTTCTAGACTGTTGGCTTGGCTACTATATAACGGCAGTTTCAAAAGGTGAAATTGAAAGTAAAGGCACACATTCTAGTTTGTGGCAGACATTTTATTAAATCATACTTGACGCTAATGACAGATGTGAATGTGACATTGACAGATTTCACAGTGACTTTATTCTTCTTATATTTATTGACTTACGTTTATTTTTAACAGGCAGCCGTTCATTTAGGCGGCCGTTTGGTCGAGTGGTAGTGACGCTTCCTCTTGATTGGCGGGTCCTGGGTTCGATCCCCAGTAGGGGCAAACATTTGTGTAAAAAGCAGATGTTTTTTCTCGGGTCATGGGTGTTCGTGTTTGTCTTTATATGTGTTCCAAGGGACCCACAACACAAGGGAAAACCTTAGTGTGGGCCTTTGAGTGAACAGCGTTCATTTATAATAATTATTATCTTTAGAACATGAAAGCATGTGTAAGGTTTCGTCACATATTTTAGCAATTTTTGCACTTTTCTAAATATTTTAAAATGTTTAACTTAAATTAAATAGTTCGATGAATGACTTTTTCCGGTACAACTACTGACAGACAAAACAGTAGCAAAGTTTAGTGGCGAATTCGATCGGAGCCACCCTTCCTCCCGCCGTTGAGGACCGCCGCGCCTTATCCAATTGGTTAAGGCGACTACAGCACCCGATAAAGGCAGCACACATAAGAATAGTGCCATCTCCGTCTTTCAACAGGCCTGGGCCGGCAGTGCGAACAGTGTCGATACACGAAGTTTATGGACTATGAAAGCGTGCGTGCGTAAAAACATTTTCGAAAGTTGGAAAAATGAGATTTATGGTAAGGAAAGGTAACAGCTTAAATCGAAAAATGCGTTAACTAATTATCGAGTGTACAATCACGAACATTTTGATAGCAAATTCAAGTTCCTATGTGCATTTTACTATCGTAATATTGGATATTTAGAGGTGACTTTGTGAGCTTTTTCTATCGAACCAAAGGTGCTGAATCATGTTTCAGCAAACTACTTATCCAGTTTATGTCCTGAATATTACCGTAGTATTTGTTCCTTCGATTTAATGCAGTGCGTCATGCTTATCTACGCATCAGAAAATCGTAATGTAGATGCTTGCTGTACTCGCCTTAAGTAGTTGCACACTAAACGACGACGTTCTCACGGCGGTGGGGGAAAACATTGTGAGGAACTTTTAAGAAGCCCTGCTCTAGAATTTTTAATCGACTTCAAAAAAGGAGGAGGTTTCTCAATTCGACCGTATATATATATATATTTTTTTTATGTATGTCCGCGGATAACTTCGTTGTTTATGAACCGATTTTGATTATTCTTCTTTTGTTGGAAAGGGAGTATCCCACGGGTGGTCCCATGCTAAGGAAACCAGGATCTGATGAATCCTGAAGAAATTGAGGGAAACTCTCGAAAAAATTGTCTTTTTAACCGACTTCAAAAAAGGAGGAGGTTTCTCAATTCGACCGTATATATATTTTTTTATGTATGTCTGCGGATAACTTCGTCGTTTATGAACCGATTTTGATTATTCTTTTTTTGTTGGAAAAGGAGTATCCCAAGGGTGGTCCCATGGTAAGGAAACCAGGATCTGATGGTGGAATCCTGAAGAAATTGAGGGAAACTCTCGAAAAAATTATCTTTTTAACCGACTTCAAAAAAGGAGGAGGTTTCTCAAGTCGACCATATATTTATTTTTTTATGTATGTCCGCGGATAACTTCGTTGTTTATGAACCGATTATTATTCTTTTTTTGTTGGAAAGGCAGTATCCCAAGGGTGGTCCCATGGTAAGGAAACCAGGATCTGATGGTGGAATCCTGAAGAAATAGAGGGAAACTCTCGAAAAAATTTTCTTTTTGGTATTGAAGTCGGTGACTCTTACGTTTTTGACGTGGAATTATATAAACTAAATAAAAATAAAAGTAAAAAAAATTTCTTCCCTAATAGCCATTATGACATAGTCCTTGAAACCTCATTGTAAGCTATTAAACCCGTGTTCGGAGGTACCGTTCTTCCATACTTTATCTATATACAGGATGTAAAGGACAGCCTAGCAAATACTTAAATGGTGGAATCTACCCATAGCTATCATCAGCTATAAGTAATGATTTTTTCCCGGAAACGATTAGAGTTTTCATTATTTACCTACTATGGCGCTACGCAACGTATCGTGAAACCGCGCCCCGCGCGCGACTCCCCCGCGCCGCCGTGCTGCTATCGGAGTACGATGTACATTGCTGGTTTTTGTGTTTTACGTTGTTACAATTGTTTTATATTGTAAAATGGATTGTATTCGATTAAATAATAAAAAATGTAAGCAGAAAATATTAAAAAAAACATGAAAAAAAATGAAAATTTTCCGGAGAAAAATCCCACTGGAAAACCATTCACAATGATTGTCTGAGTCCAGGGTTTCAGTTTTTGTTAAGCTGTCTTTTACACCCTGTATAAGCTACATATAAACTAGAAAAAAAAAACAATAAAATATGTAAGGAATTCATAAAAGTAGTATCTTCAAAACGGCTACTCCTAGCGCAAAAATAATCAAATTTCGAGCCCTCTTTAAGAAACCCCTACACACAGTTCGAGTAATCCGGTGCCACCATATTTGATTCCGTCGGTTACAGATTTGTTCTCGATCATAGATTGAGAGAGAGAGAAAAAATTCAAAGCACTCACAATTATTGTTCAAAAATGTACATTTATATGTGTATAAATAAATTCCGAGGTACCGAGTAGGTAAGACATCGATGACGTCATTCTATGTAAAAGAAGGACTATTCTACCAATTGCACATAATAGCTGTAAAAATAGCTCTGCCAAAATATAGAATTTTAAAAATAACTAAAAATAGTAAACCATCTACCTTCATAACGATTCCCTTTTATGATAGATCGGTAATTGCCGTTGTATCTACTTAATCATGAAATATCTACAACAAAAGGGTTTCCTTTTAAACAATTAAGGCGTGTTACGCGTTTATGCGTCGTCCAATCCCGCTTCTGAGATGTAAAACGTGCATCAATCCAAAGGAAACACCAGTTCTCTAATAAACGTATATTTCCACTTCATGGTAATGTACAATTTAATTATATTTTAGATCTCAGTATTTTAACGGACACTTCCGTAAACTACACTTTCTAAGGACACGACTACTCTCCTCAACTGCCAGGCAACGAATGTCCCCGTCAGCCAAACTCCCCTTCCCTTTTTGAATTTCACATAAAGTTAGCCACTAAACTTTGCTACTGTTTTGTCTATCAGTAGTTGTACCGGAAAAAGTCATTCATTGAACTATTTAACTTAAGTTAAACATTTAAAAATATTTAGAAAAGTGCAAAAATTGCTAAAATATGTGACGAAACCTTACACATGCTTTCATGTTCTAAAGATAATAATAATTATAAATAAACGCTGTTCACTCAAAGGCCCACACTAAGGTTTTCCCTTGTGTTGTGGGTCCCTTGGAACACATATAAAGACAAACACGAACACCCATGACCCGAGAACAAATATCTGCTTTTTACACAAATGTTTGCGTCACTACCACTCGACCAAACGGCCGCCTAAATGGACGGCTGCCTGTTAAAAATAAACGTAAGTCAACAAATATAAGAAGAATAAAGTCACTGTGATATCCGTCAATGTCACATTCACATCTGTCATTAGCGTCAAGTACGATTTAATAGAATGTCTGCCGCAAATTAGAATGTGTGCCTTTACTTTCAATTTCACCTTTTGACACTGCCGTTTATATTGTAGCCAAGCTAACAGTCTAGAAATTCTTCACATAGTTGTATAGTTAACATAGAATACAGTAAATGTCTCAGAAGGCGTCAATGACCATGTTACGATAAATGCGTATCATTTTAATACCGCGTTTTAGAGTACTAGTACTGACACCTAGCGGAAATTTAAAGTACTTACTAATGTAAAGTCTTCTTCCTTCTTCCTAATTTCCCTTCTTCATTCAAGGGACGTTTTACAGCGATCCAGGACTGCTATTCTAATAATCAATGACGTCTCAATGGCAGTATAATGACAATAATAGCCATTTCATCCGTTCAGGTGACAATAGTAGCCATTTTATGCGTTTAACTCTTTAACTTTCTCTCTCTCTCTCTCCCTAAGGTTGCCTTGAAGATATTGCTACATAGCAATAAGGCCGCCTTCTTGTATCACATCACTCATATGTTTGAGTTTCCTGGACTATTATATTATTTTTGTGTGCAAATAAAGAGTATTGTATTGTATATTATGGTTAGTTTTAAAAATTTACTAACCATCCAAAAATATCTAAACATAACCATGCTTTCACAAGAGAGTGTCAGTTAGTGCTACTGCTCACCAGAATATAATTAAATGTGTATCATTTCTATACCGCGTTTCAGATTATCAGTAGCGACATCTAGCGGAAATGTATAGTACTAATGATCCCCTACATAATACAGAACGAACACAGCTCATTATAAGGATGTCTCAATGCAAATTAAAAAAGTTACATGTTTACTTTTTTAATTTACTTACTTCATTTTCTTACTTGATGATAATTGATCCCAGAAACGGTTGAAATGCTATTAGCTTTTCGCCCGGGACTTCTTTCCCGTGGCAATTTGGAAAAATTAAGTAGCCTTTGTATTATTCCAGGGTGTCCGCTACCTCCATACCCAATGTCATCAATATTGGTCCAGCCGTTTGAGCGTGAAAGAGCAACAAACATCCATACATACATTCATCGATACTGGTAAGTTTTTTTCACATTTATAACTCATGCTTAGCTTCAATAAAAAGCTAACCATCTAAAAAATAAAAGATCATGAAAACTGAGACGTGGCATCTCAACAAGCGCCACTGACCATTATGTCATTAGCCAGTGTTCCTACATTATGTGATGGACATAGGGTACATGATTTTCCATAATTCCCACGGGAACGAAATTCCGGGCGGAAAGCTAGTTTTGTAATAATAATGCAATTTAACCCAACCTAACATAATCTTACTTACTCGAATTGAAAGCAGGCGTCCTGCATGCAATTCGGTTAAGTTAAGTTATGTTAGGTTAGGTTTGGCTTTTTTTATATTGTGATGGTCTGGTTGCATTATCATTATAAAAGTTCTAAATAGTCGTCTCCACGACTTCACAAACTCTTTTATAGGTACGCTACTCTGATAAGATTCCAATGATTATTCAAAACTTGCGCTAAGTTCCAGAGAATAATTCATTTATTTTCTTTATAACAATTTCAACTGTTTCTGGGAAAATTATCTTCAAATAAGAAAATTAAGAAAGTAAATTTAAAAAAAAGTTAATATGTCACTTTTTTGAATAGCATTGAGAAATCCGTACAATGAGCTGTGTTCGTTCTGTATTATGTAGGGGAACATTAGTTCTATACATTTCCGCTAGATGTCGCTACTGTTACCCTAAAACGCGGTATAGAAATGATACACTGGGTCAGTGGCGCTTGTTGAGATGCCACGTCTCAGTTTTCATGATCCTTGAGTTTTTAGATAGTTAGCTTTTTATTGAAGCTAACCGTGAGTTATAAATGTGAAAAAAACCTTACTAGTATCGATGTATTATGTATTTTGACGGCCGGTTTGGTCGAGTGGTAGTGACGCTGCCTCTTGATCGGCGGGTCCTGGGTTCGATCCCCAGTCGGGGCAAACATTTGTGTAAAGAGCAGATGTTTGTTCTCGGGTCATGGGTGTTTGTGTTTGTCTTTGTGTGTTCCAAGGGACCCACGACACAAGGGAAAAACCTTAGTGTGGGCCTTTGAGTGTGTAGCGTTTTTTTTTTTTTTATTTATTTATTTATGGATGTTTGTTGCTCTTTCACGATCAAACGGCTGGACCAATATTGATGACATTAGGTATAGAGGTAGCGGACACCCTGGAATAATACAAAGGCTACATAATTTTCCCAAATTACCACGGGAAAGAAGTCCCGGGCGAAAAGCTAATAGCATTTCAACCGTTTCTGGGGTCAATTATCGTCAAGTAAGAAAATGAAGAAAGTAAATTAAAAAAGTAAACATGTTACTTTTTTAATTTGCATTGAGACATCCGTACAATGAGCTGGGTTCGTTCTGTATTATGTAGGGGATCATTAGTACTATACATTTCCGCTAGATGTCGCTACTGATAATCTGAAACGCGGTATAGAAATGATACACATTTAATAATATTCTGGTGAGCAGTAGCACTAACTGACACCCCCTCGTGAAAGCATGGTTATATATAGTTATTTTTGGATGGTTAGTAAATTTTTAAAACTAACCATAATATACAATACAATACTCTTTATTTGCACACAAAAATAATATAAAAGTCCAGGAAACTCAAACATATAAGTGATGTGATACAAGAAGGCGGCCTTATTGCTATGTAGCAATATCTTCAAGGCAACCTTAGGGAGAGAGAGAGAGAAAGTTAAAGAGTTAAACGCATAAAATGGCTACTATTGTCACCTGAACGGATGAAATGGCTATTATTGTCATTATACTGCCATTGAGACGTCATTGATTATTAGAATAGCAGTCCTGGATCGCTGTAAAACGTTCCTTGAATGAAGAAGGGAAATTAGGAAGAAGGAAGAAGACTTTACATTAGTAAGTACTTTAAATTTCCGCTAGGTGTCGCTACTAGTACTCTAAAACGCGGTATTAAAATGATACGCATTTATCGTAACATGGTCATTTGCGCCTTCTGAGACATTTACTGTATTCTATGTTAAATATACAACTGTGTGAAGAATTTTTTGACTGTTGGCTTGGCTACAATATAACGGCAGTGTCAAAAGGTGAAATTGAAAGTAAAGGCACACATTCTAGTTTGCGGCAGACATTTTATTAAATCATACTTGACGCTAATGACAGATGTGAATGTGACATTGACAGATTTCACAGTTACTTTATTCTTCTTATATTTATTGACTTACGTTTATTTTTAACAGGCAGCCGTCCATTTAGGCGGCCGTTTGGTCGAGTGGTAGTGACGCTTCCTCTTGATTGGCGGGTCCTGGGTTCGATCCCCAGTAGGGGCAAACATTTGTGTAAAAAGCAGATGTTTGTTCTCGGGTCATGGGTGTTCGTGTTTGTCTTTATATGTGTTCCAAAGGACCCACAACACAAGGGAAAACCTTAGTGTGGGCCTTTGAGTGAACAGCGTTCATTCACAATAATTATTATCTTTAGAACATGAAAGCATGTGTAAGGTTTCGTCACATATTTTAGCAATTTTTGCACTTTTCTAAATATTTTAAAATGTTTAACTTAAATTAAATAGTTCGATGAATGACTTTTTCCGGTACAACTACTGACAGACAAAACAGTAGCAAAGTTTAGTGGCTAATCCGATCGGAGCCACCCTTCCTCCCGCCGTTGAGGACCGCCGCGCCTTATCCAATTGGTTAAGGTGACTACAGCACCCGATAAAGGCAGCACACATAAGAATAGTGCCATCTCCGTCTTTCTTAATGCAATTTTTATATTCAGTCATTTTCCCCGTGATGTTCCGAACAACAGTCCCTAAGGATAGTTTTTCGTGATAACGCTTGGGCCTATCGTGCTTCTCCATCGCTTGTTCTGCGCTCTCGCTCGCACGCTCGACTCAGGCGGAACGTGACACTTTCGTGCGTACAGCTGGTGTTCCTCGATTTATAAGACGTTATCACGTCAAAATAAGTTAATACACATGCACAGGGAAATCAGCTGATCGCATTGTATGGACAGGCCATATTTTGATATTTTTTCCATGGCAAATTATATTTTTGTGGGCTTGTTAACATCTCAAATTTTCTCTAACGAATTTGAAGTCATCCAATATAAAGGGTATAAAGGGACAGCTTAAATAGCAAATATTTAAATCGTGGAATCTACACATAATAGTCGATGTATTATATTTTTTCCCCAGAAAAGTAACATGAGTTTTCGTTACTTACCTACTTACAGAATCCATTTTATCCGTTCAGCTCTAGAATTTCATGGTTAGTTTTAACGTTTGCTAACCATCTAAAATTTACTACACAATCAATTCATTCAATATAGTGTCAATAAACGCTACCGACCAGGATGTTTTTAAACAGTGTATCATTTCTATACCGCCTTTTAGAGTATCAGTAGCGACATCTAGCGGAAATATATAGTACTAATGTTTCCTTACAAAAACGAGTTTGTGACTTCGTGGAGACGACTGTTAAGAACTTTTTATTATAATAATGCAACCTGACCTAACAGAATCTAAAAAACCTAACCTAATAGGACGCCTGCATGCAATTCGGAGAAATTAGGTTGAATTATTATTAAAAAAAGTATGTAAATGTGAAAAAATTTAGGCAGTTCACAAAGTACCAAGAGATTGTAATCAACTAAGTGAAAGAACAATTCTACGGGACATATAAAGTAATACCGATGACTCGTTTTCTATGTTAAGTACATTAATTGTACACTAAACGACGTCCTCACGGTGAGGGAAAACATTGTGAGGAAATTTTAAGAAGATCTGCTCTAGAAGTTTATAAAATAATTAAAAGTAAAATAAAATGTTGTACCTTATGACATAGTCCTTGATACCTCATTGTAAGCTATTAAGCCTGTGTTAGGTGGTACCGCTTTTCCATACTTATATCTACACAATATGCTACTAGCTTTTCGCCTGGGACTTCGTCCCCGTGGGAATTTGGGAAAATTATGTAGCCTTTGTATTAATCTAGGGTGTCAGCTACCTCCATACCAAATGTTATCAAAATTAGTCCAGCCGTTTGAGGAACAAATATTCATATAAGTATACAGACATCCATACTAGTAAGGATTTTTTTTCACATTTATAATTATAACTCATGGTTAGCTTAAATAACAAGCCAACCATCCAAAAACTTCGATATCACAAAATTTAAGACCTGGCCTGTCAACAAGCGCTACTGACTAGCATTTCATTAAACATTGTACAATTTCTATACCGCGTTTTAGGGTATCAGTAGTGACATCTAGCTGAAATATTTAGTACTTATGTTTCCTAACACATGCAGATCGAAGGCGGCTCGTTGTACTAATATTTCAATGCAAATTTAAAAATTACTCCATAATTAAAAAATGTATATGACTCCCGAAATTTGATTGCCTACGGATGAACTAACTTTGATAAAATATAGCTGGTACTAAGAGCCATCTTCATCATCATCTTAGTTCAGGAGCTATGATGCCACAGAGAGACACACAAGTACAAAGATAGATAGAGACACAGATACGGTCAAACTTATAACACTCCTTTTTTGTCAGGGGTATAAAAAACACAGCAAAATCGATCTACGATGTCACAGACAAACACACAAACACACACGTCAAACTTATAACAACTCTCTTTATTTTGCGGGGTTACAAACTAAAGAGAAGAACTCCTCTAGAATATCGTGGTTTTTAACAGTTTGCTAACGATACAAAATTTGCTACTAGATTATTGCTACTTGACCAGCATGTCATTAAACAGTGTTTCATTTCTATACTGCGTTTCAGGGCACAAGAAGCGACACCTAGCGAAAATTTATAGTACTAATATAATTCTTCCTAGCGATTTGGTCTATTCTATTTCGGGGTACGTTGACAATGACTTGTAATTTTACTGGGCAAATTGAAATGCCGTGGAAAATTATAATTTCACTAGTGAAATTTTAATATTACTTTTTTTTAAATTTTCCGATGACGTACATTGGGTGAATTTTTGTTAGTTAGCGAAAATTAAGGTTGTGAACCATCCCACGTAACTGAACAATTTTCCCGAAGGAACCAATATGAAATTCTCAAAAAAAATTTGCCTCTCCATACAATAACTTTTGCGATCAGCTGATTTGGTACTTATGTTTATTGTATGTAATAGTTAAGATACTTATGATATTTTTTTTTTGGTTTTTGTAATTGTTCATTGTGTATTTTTTGAGAATTTCGTATGGGTTCCTTAAGGAAAGTTATTCAGTTTCATGGAGAGAATCACCCCCTAAAGTTTCGCAAGCTAATTTGCAGTCACGCTTTATAAAACTAGGCTGTATGATGTTGATAGCTTCTGCCTATCAACATCATACAGCCTAAGAGTCATATTAATTTAACAAAATTTTCGTTTCAAAATCTAATAGCGCCTGGAACATCACTAAGCAAATTTACAAATTGGACTCTCCCAAGAAGAAGTACAACTCTATGGAACTTGACATTGGCCTAATCAACGAAGGAGAGCCATAGACAAGAAATTGAATTTAAAAAAAAAAACGCTACACATTAAGGTTTTCCCTTGTGTCGTGGGTCCCTCGGAACACACATAAAGACAAACACAAACAGCCATGACCCGAGAATAAACATCAGCTTTTTACACAAATATTTTTGCCCCGACTGGGAATCGAACCCAGGACCCGTTGATCAAGAGGCAGCGCCACTACCACTCGACCAAACCGGCCGTTAACGAATTCGCTTCATACATGCTCTTCGGATTCAGATACTCCTAACTCGGCCTATTACCTCTCCAATTTGGTCTGAGTACGTTCGCCTAGGACGCCTCTTCCGACCTTTCCAATTACATTCACACTGTATATTTCTCTCGTCAATCTTCTTTCATTCATTCTTTGCACGTGTCCAAACCACTTGTTCTTCCTATCGTGTAGGTATAGTCGGGGCACGAAGGACATATAGGCAATGAGATTGCAGACGAGCTAGCAAGGAAAGGGACCGATGAGACATTCATCGGCCCGGAACCCAGGCTACCTAAGTATATCGAATAAAATCAGTAAAGGAATAATAAGTAAGATCATAACCGAAGAAGCCAATTTAAGATGGAAGCATAACAAACAGTGCCGCCAGGCAAAAATCTTCCTTAAGACATACGAGAAAAGAAAGTCGAAGCAACTTCTAAAGCTAAATAGAAAGGACATCAGGATTGTAGTGGGTCTGCTCACGGGACACTGTCCACTGAACCGACACCTAACAATAATGGGCTTAAAAAGAGACCCCACCTGCCCAGAATGCGACAGTGAGGAAACAAGTCTACATTTCCTGACTGAGTGTCCAATGTACGCGCTGGTAAGATGGAGACAATAGGCATGGATGAGGTAAAAGAAGAACAAATACAAGAGCTTAGCATAAAAGATATAATTTGGTTTGCTAAAGCTTCGGGTAGGTTCAGAGAGGTGGAACTGTCAGAGCAGAGGTAAAACTCATGCGCTGTTATGGGGAATTGGGTGAAATGGTCCCAAATAAGTGAACTGATCACCCGCCTGTGCCTGACGGGCGTCCCCTCGATAGATAGATAGATAGGTATAGTCAAGCGTGTTTTGAACTTAACTAACCTTGGTGTCAGAGTTTTCAAACCGAATAGCCTGTGACTCGGGTCCAAACCACTCAACATTCCTTTATTATAGTCAATTATCTTCTTTCATATCATGCCCAGGCCGATCTCTGTTGAAGGTGTTACGCTCGAAGTTGTTCAGGAATACATATACCTCTGGCAAGCGTTGCATGTAGGTAGAGATAACTTCGAGCGGGAAATCACCAGAGGAGTGCAGCTTGGCTGGGTGGGTAGCATTTGGGAAGCTTTCGTCGCCACTCCCGCAGTGTCTGAAGACCAAGGTCTTTAGTCAATGCGTCCTACCGAAACGTGAAACATTACAGTGAGGTTGGCCCACCGATTGCATGTCGCTCAGCGAGCTATGGAACGCTCCATGCTCGGGATCTTGCTAAGGGAATCCGAAGCGAGGTTATCCGACATAAAACCGGAGTGATGGATACTATCCAAAAGTGTAGCAAGCTGAAGTGGCAGTGGGCTGTCGCAGAACCGACGAGCTTTGGAGTAGACAGGTTCTCGAATGGAGACCACGTCTTGGCAAACGTAGTGTAGGATGATCAGATTCATGGTCAGTCCGCCCCCTAACCAGATGGTCAGATGACCTAAAGAAGATAGCGGGTAGTGGCTGGATGCAAAAAGCGGAGGATCGTGCAAAGTGGCGCACCTTAAGGGGGGGCCTATGTTCAGCAGTGGACTGCAAATGGCTGATATGAGGAAGATGATTTTCTTTCATACCACATCGCTCTCGAATCTCGCTGTTTCTCACCCTATCACTCAGTCTAAATATTATGAGCAAAAACCTTCCGTCTTGTGTACTTTAAGGTCCGTATGACAGAACGCGATTCAGACTGTGATCTATACTTAAGTAGCAGTCGTCTTTTTCATTTTAATAGTGAGAGAAAGAAATATTCAATACTCAAGTAATAATAATAAATAGTAATAAAAAGCATTTATTTGTCCATTAAAAAACATTTAACAATTATGACGACAGAACAATATTTATAATGTTATAAGGACAAATTGGTCTGTGGCCTCAGACTGACTAAAACCTATGGAGGGTTTAAGTCGCTGTTATTCTGCCACAGCCTTATAATTACACAAACGGAGAAACACATCAAACGTATAGAAATAATAAAATTATAAATACCAAAATAATTAAAAATTAAAAGAGTACGTGAACAGAATATCACGGAGAGCCATAAAAATTGTATTATTTAAAATGACAAGCAGCTTCCTCGGACTGCTTCAAGAGTAGCCAGCTTAAGCAATGTTTTCGGAAGGTTGACACATGCCGACACAGCCCTTCGCGCAAAGGCGGGGGGAGATCATTCCAAATTTTCGCTGAAGCGATCTTGAAGCAGCCCTCGGAACACACCAAACTCGCTTGAGGTCTAATACATAAAATCCCCCTATCTCTTAACTTTGGAATGTAAGGTTTAAATTGAAGTATAGATCAATACTTGAGAATCCTTCTGTAATACGAGCCTAACTCTACGATTACTAAAAAAGCCATCTTCAAAAGAATGGCGGACCAAAAATTCGTGATATTTGTAGTGTGAAAGCTAAGTTAAGTCTTCTTCAAGGCCATTGACGACCTGGAAGTGAATAGTTTTCGTGTTTCATTCCTATACCGCGTTTTAGAATACAGGTAGTGCCATCTAGCGGTTTAATTTTGCAACATCTTATCCTTTTAGGAACTTATTTCCGAGTAAATAAAAAAATTATAAAAATGTAATATTTATTTTATTCACAACAGAATCCATTTATGGCAAAAAAGATAATAAAATAACAAAACAAATGATAATAAATAACGTGTAAAACTCAATTCTAATAACTTAATCAAAAATTAAGCTTACATCTAACTTTAATTAAACTAAAGATTGTTTAAATAGGTTCCTCGTAAAAATGCTTTGCCCAACAAAAAAAAATTGCCTACAGTTTTTACAAATGGCATTTTAAACTTAGGTCCGTAAGAACGCGACTCAGACTCTGATCTATGTGCCAGCTGCCTACTCTTCCCAGGCATACTGTAAAAATCAGTAATTGGGACGTGAGGGTCTTGCTGTATAATGGGCGAAAGGCTGACCACCTCTCACCATTACACAACATGTTCCATCTAATAACCTTCACCATTTGTGTCAAACGTGGCATTAAGTGGTTTTCTGGAGCCACTGATGCTCTGCCTACCCCGTCTGGGATTGCAGGCGTGAGCGTATTAAAATGATAATCATAATTTTAAGTGAGTCTCCTTGAGGAATGCTGTACAATTTTTAAAAAAGGTAATATCTTCCTACTTCGGTAGCTAATTTTAGTTGATCAAACAAAAACAGATTCATTAAAACTAACCTAGATTAAATAGATTCAACTAACACGACTTCAATAATGTAGATGTAATGTTTTTATCTTATAGCATCAAGTCTCAGACGGCGGCAACCGAAAATACTATAAAATTCATAGTCTATGGAAAATTGCGGTAGATATTAGTGAAAACTTTAAAAATAATATGATGCAGTTATGGAAAAGTCTCTCGCCAGTCGTTAACATGAAGCTTGTTCAAATCTGCTTCCACCACGTCGTGCCATCGGTAACTCGGGCATGACCAGGGCCCCGATTCTGTAACTTAAGTTGTGTGTGTCGATGGAATATGGTCGCCGTTTTATCCGTTCAAGTTGAGAATTTTCCAAATTTCATGCTTCTAATGACGGCTGCTTTGACTGGTGGCGCTATCGCCAAATGACTTTCAAGTTGCTAGGTAGTTTTTAACTCGTTCAGTTGGCGGTAGCGCTGCTGGTCGACCAGCTGATCGAGCAGCAGCTCCACCGACAACCAAACGTCAAGTTGCAACTAACCAAACTCACTCGTAACACTCGTAGCCTAGTGGCATTCGCTGATCTCAACAGATCAGTAAGATTAAGCAACGTACACAGAAGTAGGGAACCTGAATGGATGACCAAAGTAGCAATTTAGCACGAGAGTTTCCGTGCTTCGGAGGGCACGTTAAGCTGTCGCTTCCGGCTGTTGTTGATTGACTAGTCTTTAAAAACAAGTTAGAAGCCATTGTGCGGTTAGAAAATTCTGACGCTAAGGCATAAGAATAAATATTCTTATGGTTAAGGTTGATCATACCTACACGATAAGAAGAAGAACTACCAAGTAACTTAACATTCAGTTGGCGCTGGCGCTGCCGGTCAAGGTAGCTCTCATCAAATGTATGAAGTTTATACGTAGTTCAAAATTTTTCTATTTAAAGGACGAAATGGTCACCATTCTATCGCTGTTGGTTAGTGGAATACCTGACCTTGATAAATCCTCTTAACACTACAGGCGAATTCGGCGTTATCGAGTTCTAAAAGCGGAGGCCAAAATTCATTTCGGGTCTTTGACACTGCGGAGCAAGTAAGTTAATAAAAGGAATTACACAGAACACCTAGAATATATTAAGATTAACCTTCCTCCTCCAAAGAACGTAACAAAACAGCAAAACAGAAAAAAATAGAATACTATAAAAGAACAAGAAAACTCCCAGTACTTTGCCAATACTTTGGGTTTTAAGATGGCCGCTATCCGAGACTTGAGCTACATGTCATAAGGCTTCTACATTGGCTTCTGTCGTGCTGGACGTAAAACCAGAACCTGATAATAAAATACCAGACTTAGTACCAGAAAATTTGGAATCAGACAAACCAGAACTGGAATTTGTCGAATCAGAGAGTTTAGAGGTATCAGACAAGCTAGAATCAGACGCAACAGAAACGCTAGAAATGGCATTGTCTGGATGAACAACAGTTGAGTTAGTGTGGACTAAATTTGTGTTAGAAGATTCGGCTTCAAGAGTGATATTTTTCTGATTCCTTCTTCTATTCTTCCTTACTCTTTTAATGGTTGTGTACGGTTTGCTGGTAGTGTTTTTCTTTGTCATTTCCATGCGTTTTCTCCTGGCAGATAGGAGTCGGTCGTCTGACTTGCCTTCGAAGGACTTGAGGCGACTTGGGCTGTAAAAAATATGTAACAGAAGGTTTTATCAACCCTGGAGAGGATGCATCAATACTTATTTTTCTACTGAGTTTTTTTTATCTACAAAAAAATAAATAATATGGTTTCAACCGCTCTAAACGACTATGAATAATTATCGATATTGTTGGATGGCCTTAGGGGCCAAAACTATACCTAAGCACACATTGATCTCACCATACACCAGGGTTTCTTAAACTTTTTGCAGTCACGGACCAATTTCACAACTTAAACAATTCCACGGACCCCTGTCAAAATTTTTTTTTGAAAATGAAAGAAAAACCTTATTCATATAATAAAAAATGCTTTTATTGGTACGTTAATTTCACTTGCTATTAAGTAAATGAGAAGGATGCTGTTGTTTGGCCTCAATGAGAAACAGTTTACAACACATTTTCCTAATAAATATGTTAACAGACTAACCTACTGCGGACCCCCGATATACATGCTACGGACCCCTAGGAGGTCCGTGGACCCCACTTTAAGAATCCCTGCCATACACCAATCAAATAAAAATCCAAATAACAATTGCTGAGCTCTGTTCAAAACTGTCACCATACACTATTTACTACTATACGGCATATTGTGAGTTGTCTACAGCTTTAATCTATTAACCAAATTAAATGTTATACAATTTACTACTATTTACCTACTGCACAAATATGTATAACACTTTAAACTTTCACGACTTGAACAGATAATTAAATTCTAAAACGGGTCTAAGTTCGCGTATACGGGGCTTTAGGTATCTCTCTTTCAACCTCTCGGTTGGTTAATCAGTCCATGAAACTGAAAAACTTCCCCAAGAAACATAGGTCAAAATACGACAAAAAAATATTTTGATCTCCCATACAAAATGCGCTTTACGAGTATGCTGAAGAAGTTTGTATGGGAACTCAAATTTTTTGTTTCGTATTTTGTCCTATGTTCCTTGGGAAAGTTGTTCAGTTTCATGGACTGATTAACCACCCGAGGGTTGAAAGACAGATACCTAAAGCTCTGTATATTTATTTACCTATTCCCGACGTTTCGACGTGGTTGCCGTGGTCACGGGTACCCGTGCCGCGTCGGGAATATGTAAATAAAAATAAATATATACGCGAATTTAGACCTGTTTTAGAATTTAATGACTATACAAATACTTACTTACCTTAGGTATAATCATGCAGCATGCATTTACCATTATAAACTACCGAAAAACAAATTCGAACCAAGTGAGCTACAAAGTGAGCTAATGAATCTATTGCATGTGTTTTAAGTGTATTTATATTAACTTTAAATAAGTAAGGATGTAAGTAAACCACATCCAACATCACATTACCCATGAGCCAGACTTGTAGCCGGAAGGTTGCGGGTTCAAATCCCGGTGTAGGCCGGTACCACCAAATTCGTCTTTTTGGATTTATGCGCAAGCACGGATTTTTCATCAATGATCACTTGCTCAGGGATGAAGGAAAACATCGTGATGAAACCCGCACGTCTAAGAAAATCCGTTTTTAAAAGGCGTGCCGATCCACTAACCCGTATTAGGCCAGCGGCAGCGTGGTGGACTATATTATCAAAATCCCCTTTACGTTTCGAAAGGAGGCCCTTGTCCCTCGGTGGGGATGTATATGGGCTGATAAACAAAAAAGAAATAAAAGTCACCCAGTATACTAACACAGCGTTCAAAACTATTGAAGTTCGATACATCCGGCCTGTCATCAATTCCTCATGTAGACTTGCCCAACGCACTGAAGAGTACCACCCTTACCTTTTCAAGGTCTCCTCGGATTCGTACTTAGTGCTACTCTTTATCTTCTTTTATATTGCGCCTGTGTCTGTATTTCAGAGCTCATATGGCCGGAAAATCTTATAAGTTCGAGTGAATAGGCTTCTTCTGGATGAGCTTGCTACATTTTCGGCCACATCTTAACCCTGTGGAAAAAAGTAAACCCATATTTTATGTAAAAAAATACTTATTAAGGCGACTACAGCACCCGATAAAGGCAGCACACATAGGAATAGTGCCATCTCCGCCTCTCAACAGGCCTGGGCCGGCAGTGTGAACAGTGTCGATACACGAAGTTTACGGACTATAAAAGCGTGCGTGCGTAAAAACATGTTCGAAATTTAGAAAAATGAGATTTATGGAAAGGTAAGCTTAAATCGAAAAATGCGTTAACTACTTATCGAGAGTGTTCAATCACGAACATTTTGATAGCTAATTCAAGTTCTTGTGTGCATTTTATTATCGTTTTTACAGCTTAAAAGATACACAATATTGGGTATTTAGAGGTGACTCTGTGAGCTTTTTCTATCGAACCAAAAGTACCGAATCATGTTTTCAGCAAACTACTTATCTAGTTTATGTCCTGAATATTACCGTAGTATTTTTTTGTCATGCTTATTTACGCATCATAAAATCGTAATTTAGGTGCTGTAGTCGCCTTAACTAACTTCAAAAAAGGAGTTTCTATATTCGACTGTATGTATTTTTTTTAATGTAAAATTCTTATTTTTTTTTGAAAGAGTATACTTCAGAGGTGGTCCCGTCGTAACCAGGTCCGGATATAATGATGGAAATCGAGGGAAACCTTCAAATTTAATAGGCATGTACATTGTTTCTCACCTACTTTCAATTATTTACACTAAAAATATAAAAATAATTAACATTTTACAAAAAAGAAAAACCAACTTCAAAAAGTGAAAAATAAAAACGTAGAATTTAGTGTGCTACGTACTATTGGTCTGTTTGAAGTTGGTACCAAGCCAAATAAGTTTGATAGGCTATACGTACATCCGCCTTAGCACCGACTTCAAACAGACCAGGGTACCTACCACGATCGTTTAAAAGCATTTCTGTTTAGGATCCAACTTTGAACTGCTTCGCAATTGGAATGTTTTTTTTTAAATGGTACCATGCTGGCGCTGCTTTTGAACTGCTCGGTTGTCTATGGTCCATTTTAAATGTCTACATAAATTATCGATGGTCTGCCTTTGAATCGCAACAGCGCCAAAATTGAATCGCTTATAAGCCATCATGGTACGAATAAGCGTTGCAGACTTGTTTAGGTCCTAAATGGGATCGCGCTAAGCGATCATGGAAACCTCCAGTAGGTACGTAGGACACTAAATACTACGTATTTATTTTTTTACTTTTTGAAGTAGTTTTTTCTTTTTTGTAATTTTAAGTATTAAAAGAAAAACACTTTCTGCAGTTGTACTTTAATGTTTTTGTACTAAGCTTATTTATAAAAAAGCATTAAAAATGTACATAAATTGACTAAATACATGGTAACTATGGTTTCGTAAAACTAATAGTTCGAATATAAGCTCTACTTTCATACTTTATATACTTAGGCAGGTAAGTACAGAGGTCAACGCATCAGGTTACCCCATTTTCATCGCGAAACCGCTCTTATCGCAACAGCACAGAGTGCACGCGTGTGGTAATCTGATCTGAAGCCCTCAGTACCTCAAGATCCTATAAGACTGAAGATAGCCATACCGGACTGAAACTAGATGACGTTAATGCATTTTGAGCCAAGAATATTAAATCTCTTTACTTACAACGCCACCTAGTGACAGTTTTAGATCTAACATAGCAAAGTCATGAAGCATTTAGTTTTGAGTATTTTATCTAGATGGCGTTGCTTGTATAGGAATGAGTGTGTTTAAGGTGACCTTAAATTAGTTAAGCGAAATTTTAGGAGGTAACTCCAAACCTTAGGGATTAAGGGCTCTTTTATTATCGTGCGTGTTTTTGCAACCTGTCATTTTATACATGTTTTATTGTAAAACGGGCCACACGCACGCGGGAAAAGAAAAACATGTATGAAACGATAGGTTCTGGTTGGCACGCATGCGGGCCTGGCCCGCACTCGGGCGCAAACACGCACGACAATAAAAGAGCCCTAAGGAGTGATTCACCCCATGAAACTGCTTTCCCCAAGCAACCTACATGATACGCTTAAAAAAGCTTTGGCTTTCCATTTTCAAATGATCATGTGTGAATTTTTTTTTATATTTCGACCTATGTTCCTCGGGAAAAGTTTATCAGTTTCGTGGGCTGCTTCAAATCCTCAGTTTTCGCTAACTACCCAATTTAATGTTATAATTCAAACGGTACGGTAGGATTTGTATTACCATTGCACCCTATGTTCCTATTTTCTAGTATTACTAGTACGTAGGAGGCAATGGTAATACAATTTTGCCGTGCCGATTTCGAATTACAAAAAGGCCCGAAATTCGTATTTGTGTGCATTCAGATAATGGTTGCAAAGACACGACAACACATTATAAGCATTGTACAGAGGCCAGCACATCAGGTTACTACATTTTCATTGCAAAATCGCTCTTATTATAACAGTACAGAGTGCACGCGTGTGATAACCTGAGTTGCGGCCGTCCGTACATTTCTCGAGGATAGCTGTTAAGTTAAATGTGTTTATTTACAAAACTAGTACGGAAAATAAAGAAACTACAAGTAAAATTTCTAAATTACTTTTGTATAGTTTCAATGGTTGAAAATATGAAAGCATTATTAAACGCTACACACTCAAAGGCCCACACTAAGGTTTGCCCTTGTGTTGTGGGGTCCTCGTACATAAAGACCATGACCCGAGAACAAACATCTGCTTTTTACACAAGTATTTGCCCCGACTGGGAATCGAACCCGTTGATCAAGATGCAGCAGCACTACTACTCGACCAAACCAGCCGCGGTCGGTATAATAAAGTATAATACAAAAATTATGGCATATTTTACATTAGGTACCATCTTTTTCATTCATCTACATTCTGCTTTAACTATTATTTTGTTTTTTTTTTCTTAGAATTAAAAAATAACAAAAATAATGAAAAAGAGTGGGATTATATATGATTTTTAAATTGATTGATTATAAAAATTAAATTCTTAAAAAAATATCTTGACTTAAAGACTTGTGATAATAATATATTGTAGGATAAATACTACATTATCCATGCGAACGAAACCGTGATTGAATAGTTTCTATTCCGGACCAACTATCCAATGATTACAAGACACGAAACTAAAAAGTTCTGCATATACTGACATCAACACTGTCTAAGGATATTGCACGATTTTTCGTACAAAAAAAAGAGGTCTGTTTGAGAAGCTAGCGGAGCGGTAGCGGAGTCTATAAAAGCATACTCGAGATACATGGAGGGCTCCCAGACGAGCAAGTGCTAAACCTGAATTTAAAATTCTAATCAATAATTTTTTTTTTACTTGAAATTTGTGAAAACGTGACGGAAACGAAAACGAAAATGCACTTTTTGTCTGCTTTTTATATGAAAAAGGGCGAATTTACGAAAAAATTTTTTCATTTTCATCACGTTTTCACAATTTTCAAGTAAAAAAATTAAAATTCGGGTTTAGCACTTGCTCGGCTGAAAATTATAGCCTTCCATGTATCTCGAGTTTGCTTTTATAGCTTCTCAAACAGATCTATTTTGTATGAAAATTCGTGCAATATCCCTAGACCGTGTTGATGTGTATATATTTATACTGATTAGCATTAAACGGACCGCAGAAACAAATTGATTTTACAAACTTATTATTGCAGTTAATATGAATGGTTTTCTATGGAAAGAAGATGGTAAGCAAGTTTTTTCAACAGCATTGTTGGTTTGTAATCGTAATACAATTGGTTTCGACTGGATATTAGTTGTATATAATTTTCGATTCATGCTATTACTAACTACAAAAGTAGGCAACTAAATCTACATCTACAAATTACTTTCTAAATCAAATGAAATAACACAAAACCTCGTTTTTTTAAAGCAAAAACAATGTCCTACACGAATAAAATTATTCCCTCCATATCTTTTGTATTTCAAGTTTGACTAACCCAGGTGTCAGATTAGAAACTCTTATGATAAAGAGTTCTTTCAGTGACGCAGCATACTCAATACTCAATTATGCGAGATTCTCAAATTGTTCATTAACTGTATCTTACGAGGTGTTCCCATATTAAGTGTGTTCTTTACTGTTTATGATAATAAATTCTGTAAAGTGAAATATTCTCTTGAAAAGCTGCAGTTGGAACCGATAGCACACAGCCCCCGAAATAAAAAAACGTAGTGGTTACAACTTGCCCCCATTGCAACTGCTACAGCATGGTAAGGAGCGGCACAGTAAATCAAATAATTAAAAGTACCTACTCATATTAATATTATATTATTATTGTTTGATTGTACTAGTGAGACTTTTGAGTATTATCAGTTCAATACTAAATATCGATTGAACTACTGATACTATAAAGTTTCACTAGTTCAATCAATTGAACAGTTAATTGAACTACTGAGAACAGAGGCGCGGAATACAGTAAAACAAACGCAATATTTTTACCTTTTTCAGCATTTTATTAGCACTTATTACAAAGACATTACAAAGCATTAATCGCTTCACAAACCAATGTAATAAATTCCAATAAAATGTTGGAAAAAGAACAAAATGTTTCGTTAGTGTTACTGTACCCCGCGTTTTATTGTGCCTCGCCTTACCTACACTTATTTACTAATTACACACAGCTTATGTTAGAGGTTTTGTGCCATTTCAGTGATACTATACACAATCTATCTACATAAATAAGTAAAAATATAACTACTTTTTGCCGTTAATGAAGTTTCCTTGTTCGTCCTTGTAAAGGTCTTCGTTGATGCCGTAGTACGCCTGGGCGTTTGGACAGTCCGTCTGAAAAAATAATATAAAAACATGTTTAAAAACAACCTTTCACTCTAGAAAAAACTCGGCAATCCCTTTCATTTGATACCCTGCATATCGCACTTGTAGTCCAGAAGCGCTCGCAGATCTCAACCAATCAGTGAGGTTAAGTAAAGCACACAGAGGTAGGGAACCTGACGGCTGATCAAAGAGGCAATTTATCACGAGCGTTTCCGTGCTTTGAAGGGCACGTTAAGCTGTCAGTCCCGGCTGTTGTCGATTGACTATAGTCGTTAAAACCAAGTCAGAGGCCATTGTGCGGTTTGAAAACTCTGACGCCAGGGTTAGCCAAGTTCGCCACACACTCGACTATACCTACACGATAAGAAGAAGAAGACTGTTAAGAAGTCTCACCTTGAAAAACCAATCGCAGACCCTCGTTCTTTGGTTGAAGACGGTCCCCGGGCCGCAGAGGAAGGAGTATTTGATATTGCCGCCAATGCTTGGCACACACCAGTGCCAAACCTGAAGAAAAAAAGGTGGATATTAGAATCTTTATATATATATAGAGATTCGCCATGTCCGTCTCTCCGTCTGTCTCCGGTTTTTTTTACGTCTTACACACCAACGACAGTCGAGTTTGGAACAAAATCTATGTTTAACATACTAAACTCGAGATATTCTATTTCTATGCGGTGGAAGGAGTGCGTTGTTCAATTTAGAATTTTCTTTTTCTTATTCCACATCGGTTGTTGTTTAGATTCAGAGACACGCTCGTTTTGAGGTTTGTCACTTGATTTTACTGCATGTACAAGTCCTAGGGCTAGTACTAAAACCTAGGTTCTGAAATCTGAAATATTAGTTGAATACTTAAATAAAAATTCTACTACTATTCATAGATAGTACGTGAGGCAATTGAAATTAAATAAAAACTTGTAAAACATCCAAAGAATTTCAATTGGGGAGACGGCGCGTGCAACCGCGTCGAAACGTCGTCGGGAACAAAAGTAAAATCATGATATGCACACGCGAACTTAGACCCGTTTTAGTATTAAACTAAATAAAAATAGGTCTTTCAAAATACAAAAAAGAAGTTACCTGGCACATAGTCTCAGGGTCAGCATAATACCCAGGTATTTTATCGTCACATGTGAACGACAAGCCGTCAGGTACCTCTGTGTAAACTGGGTAGTCCTCGCCTGGTACGTAGCCGTCTAGTGCCTGCGGAAAATAAATAGCAAAGTTTTAGCAGACAACTTCTTCCCAGGACTTTGTCATAGGCATATAATTTACAAGCTTTCCGCCTCTCGCTTGTATCGTCATCCTGAAGGAATATTGTTGCCTTTGTCCATTCTTAAATGATAATCTTACAAACTTTCATAAATATCGGTTGGGTAAAAATGTACAGACAGATTTACTTTCGCATTATAGGTACTATTAGTATGGAGTCATAGTCATCTCATGTTGTTATATGTGTCTCATGAAATTCTCTTAGCCCAGTGGCGCTTGCTGATCTCAACCGATCAGTGAGGTTAAGCAACATGTACAGTGGCAAGGAACCTGATGGGTGACCAAAGTGATAATAAGCTATCGGTCCCAACCGTTGTCGATTGACTACAGTCGTTAAAACTAAGTCAGAGGCCATTGTGCGGTATGAAAACTCTGAAATCAGGGTAAGTCAAGTTAGCCACACACTTAACTATACCTACACGATAAAAGGAAGAAGTGTCTTGAAGTCTTGAAGTACATTATGAGTTTCTAATCGATAGCCCAACATCCTGGGGTGGGCACGGCCTTTATACCCCTCTTCCACACTTTACTAATTACCTACACAACAAGAAGATCTATAGAATCCTAATTAAACACCTGATTAGGTTGAATCGCATGTCAGACCGCCACAAAGCTTGATAACAATAATTAAATTATCTATTAACTGACTGTGATCTGATAAATGATTCTACAGTAACAATTAAATATAATTATCTGAGATTATAGTGTCAAATTAAAATGCTGAGAGATTATAACGCCATTGTTTTTATTGAAAAACCTTTTATTTGTTTATTAGGTTTTATGAAGCAATAGTCCAGTTGGTAATAAGCCAGACTTGTAACATGAAGGTTGCTGGGCGTATGTCACTACATTCGTCTTATCGGATTTTGTATGGTTTGTTCAATAATTATTACTTGCTGTCGGTCCCAGCTGTTGTCGATTGACTACAGTCGTTAAAACCAAGTCAGAGGCCATTGTGCGGTTTGAAAACTCTGACACCAGGGTTAGTCAAGTTTGCCACACACTGGACTACACCTACCCGATAAGAAGAAGAAAAATTGCTCAGCGGTCAAGGAAAACATCATGATAAAACCCGCATGTATAAAAAACTTCGTTTTCGCATGTGTAAACCACTAGTACAGGCCCGCACCAGGATTTGAACCCGCAACCTTCAGATTACAATATTCCCATGTTTTCTGCTATAATCAAAAACCATGACAATCGGTCCAGCTGTTCTCGAGTTATATTATTAGTGTTCGAACAAACCCAACTTTGTTATACTATCTATATAGATGCGAAGTAATTCTGTCTGTCTGTTACGCTTTCACGCCTAAACTATACTGAACCGATTTTGATGAAAGAACAGAGATAGGTTAGACCTTGGGAAAGGACATACTCGTAGGATACATTTTATCCCATAGCTGGGCACGATATAACATATAGTCCAAGCGGACGGAGCCGCGGGTGGAAAGCTAGTATTGAAATAAATTAAAAAAACAACTCACCGCTATCGATTTATCGATAAAATAGAAAAGAACCGCTAAGATGCCCAAGGAACCCACTTGGAAGCCACATATCCGTGCGTTCTGTGACATTCTGCCTGCGGTATTCTAATTTTGGAGGTTTTTGGCAAACCTGGAACAAGCAGAAAAAAAAACATATAATAATTTTCCACGTTAAAAACTATGACCTTGGTCAAGATTGAGGTCAAGAGTTAACCCATCTTATAATAAAATAAAAAATAATGTATCACGTTAAAAACGTATGAGTCACCGACTTCAATCCCAACAACAGTTCGCACAAAGTAGATAACTAGTATTTTTTGCAGACTACACTGCTAATAGGCATAACCACAAACGAAAATGTCACTCATTTATTTAGATGATGTTCTGGTTTGTAGTATTTTTTTTTGTTTATGTTGATTTTTAAAAGCGCTGAATCATTTTCGATAAAATTTATATGGGACCACTTCTGGAGTATACTCTTTCCAACGAAAAAAGAATTTTGAAAATCGGTCCATAATTGGCGGAGAAATCGGTGAACATACATAAAAAAAAATACATAGAGTCGAACATAGAACCTCCTCCTTTTTTGAAGTTGGTAAAAACGTTCGGCGCAAATGGGACTAGAACCGACGACCCCCGGCTTAGATGTCAGTGCTCTAACCAACTGAGCTATCGTGCCTTCAAGTCAAGCGGCGAAATTTCTCATTCCCTTACTAAGCACATTACGTCTCGCGTGTAGGTTAGCGCCATCTGTGTCTCGTACGGAGAACTACAGACATCTATTCCTTAGGTCGTGGTTTGAAGTCCTACGAAATTATTTTATAATGTCATTATTCAATATTCACTCTATTCCCGAAATGACTGGTTCATCCTAGATTTGACTACGTTAGATTATGTTTAGATTAGCCTGAGGACTGACTAGTCAAACCTAATCAAATCAAAAAATACTTTATTTTCATAGAACATACAAAGTGCTTCTTGAAAACGTCATAAAAATACGTTACCTAGCTGCAGGCCGAGTACGATAGTGACAGCGCCGCGACAACACCGCGGTCCTATGTCAGAATGTCAACATTGACAACGCCATAGGGCGAGCAAGCCTTGGTGCGGGACTCTCGCGCAATTAAAGCGATGTTTCAGCGTGAGCCGAGCGCGAGTTTGTCGTTATCGTGCTAGAGCTGCAGCGCCTGAACTTCGAGGTTTGACTATAACAACTCAAAATAAACACTAATGGCAGTGTTGCAATTTTCTTCTTCTTATCGGTCGGTATCGTCAAGTGTATGGCGAACTTGGCTAACCCTGGAGTCAGAGTTTTCAAACCGCACAATGGCGTCTGACTTAGTTTTTACGACTGTAGTCAATCGACAACAGCCAGGACCGAAATCTTAACGTACCCTCCGAATCACGGAAACGCTTGTGATAAATTGCCACTTTGGTCACCCATCAGGTTCCCTGCCTCTGTGTACATTGCTTAACCTCACTGATCGGTTGAGATCAGCGAAGCGCCACGAGCGCTAGTGTTGCAATAAAAATCCACTAGATGTCAGCACCGGTACTCTTCTAAAACGCAGTATTAAAATGTTATGGGGTTTTCTATACACAGCCAGTCCACAAATATTTAAAGTGGTTTTAATAATGGCCAATTACACTAGTATTTTTGAGGTCAATCACTTTTTGATTGACTTAAAGTAGTCCTTTCTACATCTATACTAATATTAAAAAGAGGAAAGATTTGTATTTTTGTATGTAACGATAAAATTTAAAAACTACTGGACCGATTTCAAAAATTCTTTCACCATTAGGATGCTACGTCGTCATTATCCTTGAGTAACATAAACTATATAATTTTTCCGAATCCGAAATTGGAGGTCCCCTGATTCACTGACAGGCAAGCACTAAGAACGGGTTTTTCGAATTTCAACCCCTAAGAGGGTGAAATGGGGGTTCAAAGTTCAAAGTTTTGGACATTTTGACTCGAAACTTCGGGAAGTGTGCTCAGGAGCTGCATGAGCTCATTCCGCCTGCCCCATTCTTCTATCGGACGTCCAGACGCACCGCGGGGTACCATCCCTATCTTGTTGATATCCCACGGATTCGCACTGAGCGCTTTTCATCATCTTTCGTATTGCGCACTGCTAGGGAATGGAATTCCCTGCCTGCGTCTGTATTTCCGAGTTCATATAACCGGAATCTCTTTAAAGTTCGAGTGAATAGGCTCCTTCTGGGTGAGCTTGCTACATCCTCGACCGCATCTTTGCCCTTGGGCTAGATTATGGTAAAGAGCGAACCCTTCATTAATAAATAAATAAATAAAAAAAACTTCGTCAAGATATCTTAAAGCAAATAAACGGTTTCGCGATTTTTCGAAAATCATCCCCTAAGGGGTCAAGAATGAAAATGGGTGAGTAAGGAAAAAAGCTAGTATAATATAAATTTGCAAACTATTAAAATTGAAGTGCGATAACCCATAATAAACGTCTGTCCAAATGTACATATCGGTTTTTCGTAGATATTTTGTTGCGGTTTTTTTGGAAATTCTGTTTTCACGACGGACAAAACCCCATATTTTTTTTTTTATTATAAGATGGGTTAACTCTTGACCTCAATCTTGACCACAAGGTCAAAGATGAGGTCGACGATGGAGCGAGTTAACCCAGAAAATGCCTATAAAGGCACTGGTACTCCCACGCACCGACGGAACACAGCAAGCTGTTTGGCGTCGGACTTCGGTAGGAGGGTGGTCGCGAACCAGACGGCCCTTTACAGAGCCTACCACACCGCATGAGACCATAGGTCGACACCCCAGATTCAGAAAAAAATTAAGTGTCGTTGCCTGGGATGGATTACTAGGAGGCAGGTCTCATTTGTGTTTCCTTAGTCGCCAAATGAGCCATTCAGGTTACGGTTAAGCATTTTTTTATAATCACACATACATACGCTCACGCCCGTAATCCCTAACGAGGTAGGCAGAGCATCAGTGGTTCTAGAACCACTAGATGCCACGTTTGACACAAATTGTGAGATGGAACAAGTTGCATAATGGTGAGAGGTGGTCAGCCTTTCGCCCATTATACAGCAAAACCCTCGCATCCCTCTTATAGACTTTTACTGTATACCTGGGAAGAGTAGGTACCTATACAACAGGTAGGTTCTTATACAACATACCTACTTACTCTACATCACCTTACACTCTCTTCTATTTCAAATTTTCACCTTCACTGCCAGTCTTGCTAAAACTACATCTAGGTCCTGACGGAAGATCAGCGCTGTAGTCTTTGTCTGCAGCATAATGCTGAGTCAGCGCCTCTTCACTCCTGTGACACTCAGTGTCGACTGATTCTTACTTTTTCTTATTGCTTTGTTTATGTGTTTTGATGTGTGTTATTGGAGTGAATAAAGCTGTTATCTATCTATCTATCTATCTATTCTATCATTCTAAAATAATTATTTTTTATATCACACTCGACATTCGATTGCTTATAACTTTTAAACGGCTGAACTAATTCTGATAAAATATAGCTAAGAACCATTTTCATTTTATCATCACCTACGTCAGTTGCAAACAAAAAAAAAACAACGAAATCGGTCCATTCGTTTAGAATATTGATTCCCAAAGTGGTCCAGGTGGACCCCCAGGGGTCCACGGGAGACTCGAAGGGGGTCTACGTTGGTGTGACAAAAAATGGGGGTTCACAATTCGTATAAGCGGGGGTCCACAAAAATGTATCTGTTTTCGATAGTGAAAAACTAAAATGCTCCTCGTGCTGTGAGTAAGATGTCAAAAATGTAAAGTTGGATGGAATCACTTTTTTGATTGGCCACCTTTACTTTTTTGACATCCACTCACAGCACAATCAATTACTTAATTAATAAAATAAACCAATCAATTCTCGCTTATTTTTCGAAAACTGTTAATTCGTGGTTGAAACTCAGCCGCAACGCAATTTCTCTTAATTAGATCTAATCTTCACATGTTTTGTCGAGTTGTGGGAATATGGTAGAAATTTAGCTGCAGGGGGTCCACCGAAACCAGCAAAATTTTGAAAGTGGTCTATGAGAAAAAAAAGTTTGGGAACCTCTGGTTTAGAAGCTACGATGTCACAGACAGACTGTGTGTTTGTCCCTTAGGCCATACAATCTATAGACGGAGTACTAATGACATCACAGCACTTTTGAAAGAGATGCAAACATGTGAGTTCCTACAAGATAGTAAGAGATAGGTTACTTTAACGCCGTCTCTTTCTGCGTAACCCATTTTTTGATGTCACGATTTTCAATTCGTGTCAAACCTTTGAGTATGTAGTATTTTGTGTCAAACAAAGCGTTTGATCTGCAGCTCTGTCAGTCATTACGGTTTTTCAGGTTTTGTGCAAAAAGTTTATTCGTTTTTGTGGTGAATTTGTGAGAAAAGAGACTCCATTAGTTAAGTTGTTGTACAGCTTTTGTACAGTGAGGTATGGTCGGGTGCAGGGAAGGGGGCGTCCATTAATTACGTGAGACGTTTTGGGGGGGGAGGGGGTCGGGCCGGATCTCACTCAATCTCACGTGGGGGAGAGGGGGGGTCTCTACAAATATCACGTAATATTTTCCCCCAAAAGAAATAGTGTTAAATTGTGGGAAAGCTACGTTAAACCAACTAAACCATGTTCTTCCAGTCGCCACTCTGAGTTCCCGTGGACTGAATTAGAACAATCTTTTTTTTTCAAATTTAAATTGGTAAACCATAGCTGTTTTTATTGTTCGATTATTAAAAGTAAAAAAATAATTAGGCAAATTATGTAAATTTTCTAAATAAATTACCAATTAACGTAATTACACTAAAACTAAGCATTTTCATAAAACTCACGTGAGATAAAAGGGGGACGGGGGGTGTCGAGCCAAATCTCACGACATCTCACTAGAGGGGGTGGGGGGGGTCGAAAAATCGCCAAAAACACCTCACTTAATTAATGGACACCCCCGAAGGGGTAAACTATTGCTATCTAAAAGGGGCACACTCCTGGCTCCGTCTATAGAGTGTATGGTCTAAGGTTTTTCCGCTAGATGTCAGTACCGGTACTCTAGAACGCAGTAGTGAAATGTTACCGGATTTTCTATACACAGCCGTCCGCTGTCATCTACAGTGTTAGTAATAGTAAAATACTTTCTATTTTTGACGTCAATCGCTCTTCTATGTGATTGATATATAGAATACTAGCTTTCCGCCCGCGGCTCCGCCCGCGTGAACTACAGGTTATAGCGTGCCCAACTGTGGGATAAAATGTAACCTATGTCCTGTCCCAGGCTCTAATGGAGGAGAAATCGGTGAACATACATAAAAAAATACATACAGTCGAACATAGCACCTCCTCCTTTTTTGAAGTTGGTTAAAAATAGACCCTATTTGGATTTTCACAATTTTTCATATCTCTTGCGTTTTGCTTTGGATAAGTCCTTTTAGCAATTTAATATCGTGTGTCAACAATTGAATACAAAAGAGATGCGACTTTTCTATATTCTATATCTATCTATATATCTTCTATCTATATTCTATACATATTATAAAGAGGAAAGATTTGATTGTTTGTTTGTTTGTTTGCATCGAATAGGCTCCGAAACTACTGGACCGATTTGAAAAATTCTTTCACCATTAAAATCCCACATTATCCGGGATGGATATAGGGTACGTGATTTTCCCGAATTCCCACGGGAACGAAGTCCCGCGCGGGAAGCTAGTCTTCTACCATATAAAAATAAGTCGGGTTTTCCTTCCTGACGCTATAACTCCAGAACGCACGAACCGATTTCCACGGTTTTGTATTCGTTGGAAAGGTCTCGGGCTCCGTGAGGTTTATAGCAAAGAAAATTTAGGAAAAATTTCAACAGAAAAGCAGGAAAATCTTGAAAATCTATATAACCTGTAGTCCACGCGGGCGGAGCTGCGGGCGGAAAGCTAGTAACTTATAAAGGCTATTCCTGGGCAATCAACTGCCATGAGAGTGGAGTATCATTGCTCACGCTACGGCAGCAGCAGAGTACATGGTGACAGCGCGCGTAATGTGCCGGGGTCTATGTCAAAATGTCAACATTGACAACGTCAGAGGGTTGTTCGCCAAGGTTCGCCCTTTGCGCGGGGCCCTTGCGCAATCAAAGAGAAGTTTTACCGTCAGTCGAGTGGCGCGCCGCAAGAGTTTGTCGCCATCGTGCTCGAGCTGCTGAATTCCTACTATCCCTGCCCTGTAAATCTTAAATGGAGAAACTGACTGACTGACATATCAACGCACAGCCTAAACGGCTAAACGTAGGCACTTGAAATTTGGAAGGGACGTAGCTAAGGTATCGTAGAGGTGCACTAAGAAAGGAATTACCGAAATTCCCACGGGAACGGGAATTAGCGGGAAAATCCTTTTGTATGAAAAATCTAAACCGCTTAAGTTAGACACTTGAAATTTGACATGCAGGTACCTTAGTAAACTTAAAGCTTAGTTGCAACAGGATATTGCAAAATTCCCACGGGAACGGGAGTTAGCGGGAAAAAACTTTTGTATGTAAAAATCTAAATCACGTAAGATAGATGTTTTGAATCTGTGTACTCTGTACAAAAAAAAATTAACACGCAAACGAAGTTGCGGGCATCAGCTAGTTGATTCATATAATATCCGCTAGGTGTCGCTACTTGTATTCTAAAACGCGGTATCGAAGTGTTACACAGTTTTTACCGTGTTTTATCAGAACGTGTTCTTATTCTATCAATTATCTTCTTATTTTTGCTAAGTATTTTTGGGGAGTCAAATCTTTAAAACAGATAGTGACTCGTAGTAATTGCTAGCTTTTTCCCGCGGCTTCGCTCGCTCAAAGAAATGTTTTAGACACCCATTTTATTCTTGACCCCTTAGGGGATGATTTTCGAAAAATCACGAAACACGTGTCCGTTTATTTGCTTTATGGTATATCTTGACGAAGTTTCGAGTCAAAATGTCCAAAAACATTATTTTCTCCATACAAACTTTGAACCCCCATTTCACCCCTTAGGGGTTGAAATTCGAAAAATCTTTTCTTAATGCTTGCCTACGTCATAAAAGACACCTTTTTGCTAAATTTCAGCTTCCTAGGTCTAAGGGTTTGGGCTGGGCGTTGATGAGTCAATGAATCAGGACCTCCAATCCTTACTTTATTAATTATTTAATATTATAAATACGGAAGTAACTCTGTCTGTCTGTCTGTCTGTCTGTCCGTCTTTCACGCCTAAACTACTGAACTGATTTTTATGTGGTACAGAGATAGATTAGAGCCTGGGAAAGGACATAGGCTACATTTTATCCCACAGTTAGGCACGATATAACCTTTAGTCCACGCGGGCGGATAGCTAGTTTTATACAGGGCTTTAGGTAAATCTCTTTCAACCTCTCGGGTGGTTAATCAGTCCATGAAACTGAACAATTTTCCCTCAATAATAGGTCAAAATGCGTATAGCGCATTTTGTATGGGAGATCTAATTTTTTTTTTGTATTTTGACCTATGTTCCTTGGGGAAGTTGTTCAGTTTCATGGACTGATTAACCACCCAAGAGGTTGAAAGAGATTTACCTAAAGCCCTGTATATGTATAAGATAATATTCTATACACATGACACATATCTATCTTTATGAATAAACGTTGATGCAGAGACGATCATTATTAAAGTTAATGCTACTTTAAACATGATAGTGTCACTTAAGTCTGGTTGAAGTTTGGCAACGAGAAAATATAAGGGTGGTGCTATTCGCGACCGCCAGCCCGCCAAACTTTGCATAACCAATACGAATCCAAATTCGATTGTAGCATTTTTTGTAGACCGTACAATTGTTAGTAGACTGGCAACTTTTTTGCTGTGTGTACCTTTGTTCTATTCTATTGATGTAATTATCTTATTATAGTGTGAATGTAGTAAAGTTTTAATTGTGCATTGAAGCTTGAGTCTTAAATTATAGGTTAGGTTCAAATATAGTAACTTATTTGTGCCTAAAAATATGACTCCACATCTATGACCTTGATAGATAGATAGATAGAAATTATTTATTGCACACAGTCACAAAAAAAAGTTTTACATACTTAACTAAACAAAAGTGCGCAAAGGCGGCCTTATCGCCAAGAGCAATCTCTTCCAGGCAACCCTTGTTTTAGGGACAACTTTACGAAGTCGAGAGTAGAGCAGAGTAATACTTATAGAAAATAATAGACTAATGGAATATAATAATTATGTATATAGGTTATCTATATATATATAAAAATGAATCCCTATTTCCCTTGGTCACGGCATCAGGCCTGAACGGCTGGACCGATTTCGCTAATTCTTTTTTTGTTCTGTTCGTTATTATCAGGAGAAGGATCTTATGAAAGAAAAAATTAAGAAAGTTAAAAAAAAAACAGGACAACGTCTGTCGGGTCAGCTAGTAATATATAAATATACAATGTGTATATAAATAATTAAATAACTACATATACCACATTATATATACATATATAACTACTTATCAATATATATATATATATATATATATATATATATATATATATATATATATATATATATATACTTATATATATACTATATCTACAAGCACAGCGAATAAACGAAGGGAGAACTTAAACAAGCATTAAATCTAATCTTGACCTTGGTCAAGATTGAGGTCAAGAGTTAACCCTTTCATCTACACTGATATTATAAATAGGAAAGATTTGATTGTTTGTTTGCATTGACAATTCTCCAAAACCTATGGACCGATTTGAAAATTTTTTCACCATTAGAATGCTACATTATCCCTGACTCTCTGAGTCAGTCCGCGATTTGTCAATAGGCCGTATAGGCCGCGGCCTAGGGGCGGCAGCTTCTTAGGGGCAGCAGATTTCAGAGGATAATAGTCAAAACAAGTTAAGTTTTTTTATTAAATCCCTATTGAAACTCATTCCTTCCGAAAAAATGAATGCTTTAGCTCTTCTCTATTTAGAAGCAGAGATAAGATAATAAATACTATAAACTATGATCTGGCTCATTACCAACTGGGCGGTGATAGCCCAGTTGGTAATGAGCCAGACTTGTGATCGGAAGGTCACGGGTTCAAATCCTGGTGCAGGCCTGTACCACTAAATTCGTCTTTTCGGATTTATGTACGGATTTCTAATTATCACTTGCTTAACGGTGAAGGAAAACATCGCGATGAAACCCGCCCGTCCAAGAAAATTCATTTTCTAAAGACGAGCGGTCCACCAACCCGCATCGGGCCAGCGTGGTGGACTATGGCCTAAATCCCCTTCGTGTTTCGAAGGGAGGCCCGTGCCCTGAGGTGGGGACGTATATGGGCTGATAAGAAGTCGGTAAGAAACTATGATGATATTATAGATGATTTTGCTATTAAAAAGTCCCGTAATTTTTTTTCTTAATGACTAATTCATTCGTTTATTTAATTTTAGTGACTTCCTCACTACAAATTGAAATTTATTATTTTAGAAAGATACATGGGGGGCGGAAATAAAGTGGCCCATACTCACAAAAACTGTAAATCCGGCACTGCCCTGAGTAACTAAGGTTACAATGACATCATTTTCCTGAATTTAAAAACGGATTTTGAGTTTATTCATTACAAACATACATAATAAAAATCTTTCCTCTTTATAATATTAGTGTAAATGTATGTTAGTCTGTATATATACATATTCTAACCGTGTGGTGATCGGTTGAGAATAACACCACCCCATCTCTTTCCGTGGGTGTCGTAAGAGGCGACTAAGGAAACACAAATGAGACCTGCCTCCTAGTAATCCATCCCAGGCAACGACACTTCATTTTTTTCTGAATCTGAGGTGTCGTCCTATGGTCTCATGCGGTGTGGTAGGCTCTGTAAAGGGCCGTCTGGTTCGCGACCACCCCCCTCCTACCGAAGTCCGACGCCAAACAGCTTGCTGTGTTCCGTCGGTGCGTGGGAGTACCAGTGCCTTTATAGGCATTTTCTGGGTTAACTCGCTCCATCGTCGACCTCATCTTTGACCTTATGGTCAAGATTGAGGTCAAGAGTTAACCCATCTTATAATAAAAAATAAAAAATATATATATGGGCCTAGTTCTAGTTGCCTTAAAATAAAGAGTTTCAGTATAGTTATTATAATTCCCTAACTTTCTTTAAAAACAAAAAAACAACGGGTTGCACTCCGGGAGTGCCGGCAGAAGTGAAAACTTGAACGTTAACGTTGTGCATTAATATGGAAATAAAACAAAATACACAAAAAGAGTCCGTTATTCTCTCAGGATTCGAACCCTCGACCTGTTGCTTACAATCTTTGTTTACCCATCCCAAAAAGTGCACAACAAAAAAAAAAAGTTTTCACTCTCCCTCCGCCTTACGCATTTTAGATTCGTCCGGTGTGACTTTGTACGTGCGTAATCGTTATATTTTCATAAAATTATATCTATGTATTTTAGAACTTTCGAGGTATGTTTTAGGTGTGAATATCTATTTTATTATATCAATAACGTATTGCAGTTCAATTGTGATAAAACTGGCAGGTAAATAATAAAAATTAAGGTGATAATAAATAAAATTGTAAAACTAACGCTCGTTCAAAATTACTTCGTTGGTTTCGTTGACATCTGTAACGAGATCAAGCTATTTTATCATAGGGCTGCCATCCGTCCGGGTTTTTCACCCATACTTCAAAGTGCACAACGCTGCTAAAGAAGTTTTCACTTCAAAAAAGGTGGCAACCCTATCCTATACTGACATCTGACGATCTGACGCGAGTTCATCGCGAGTTTAACATTTTTCCCCATACTAAAAGTGCTCAACGCCGCTAAAGAAGTTTTTACTTCAAAAACCCGACATTCGATTACTTATAACTTTTTAACAGCTGAACCAATTTTGATCAAAATATAGCTAAGAATTATCTCGATTGCGTCAGCTTGCAAACAAAGAAAACTCATCAAAATCGGTACATTCGTTTAGGAGCTACGATGCCACAGACAGACACACATAATCAGATACACAGACAAGCAGATACACACGTCAAACGGGGGTTAAAAATAAGGGCAAGTACTTACATTATGATTTTTTTCTTTAATGAGCACATATTTTCCCACAACTGGACAACTTTATAAAAATAATTACTTATAATTAATTACATAAATAATAAGTGTCACCATAAAAATGTCCCCAAAAATTCTCAACACTTTAACACATATTTAACAATGAAATTTGTTAAATATGTATCTAAATATCTAAAAGTCAAAGAATAAACATTACAATGAACAATAATCTGACAAATTCTCACAAAAGTTGACAAACTTACATTAATTGTTAAGTTTTAGGGTTCAACATTGGAATTTAATAACGAATAGGTTTCGAAGGGAGGCCTGTGCCCCTCAGAGGGACGTATAAGGGCTGATAAAAATAAAACCTTCTTATCGGGGACCTGATGGGTGACCAAAGTGGCAATTTATAACGAGAGCGTTTCCGTGCTACGGAGGGCACGTTAAGCTATCGGTCACGGCTGATGTCAATTGACTACAGTCGTTAAAACCAAGTCAGAGGCCATTGTGGGGTTTGAAAACTCTGACACCAGAGTTAGCCAAGTTCGCCACATACTTGACTATACCTACACGATAAGAAGAAGAAGAAGACTAGTATAATTTTATTTTATTTATTTATTTTATTTTATTCAAAAAGATACATTAACAGATGACAGATCAGAATCTTAATATCTAATTATACTTAAGTAGCAATATAAATCTGAAATCCGATTATAACTATACACAGCGCTGGTAGTAAACTATATTATGTGACTAATCCCTAAAAATAAACCAATTATATACATCTATTTTTAGGGTTCCGTACCTCAAAAGGAAAAAACGGAACCCTTATAGGATCACTTTGTTGTCCGTCTGTCCGTCCGTCCGTCCGTCTGTCAAGACCCTTTTTCTCAGGAACGCGTGGAGGTATGAAGCTGAAATTTATATCAATTACTCAGGTCTACTGTCCCTTGAAGCTGTGAAAAAATCAAACTTCTAAGCCAACGCAATCAAAAGATACAGCCGTTTATGCCGCAAATTTTCGACACTTGCAAGGGAATCAAAACCTACAGGGTGCTTCCCGTGAACTCAGAATCTTGAAATTTGGTACGAAGCAACGTCTTATAGCATAGATAAAGGAAAAATTACGAAAACCATAAATTTTTAGTTACATCACATAATATATATTTTTTTAATAATTTTAAACTTACTACCCATTTCCTCATAAATGCGTAGAGGTATTAAATTGAAATTCATACCAAATACTCAGGTCTATAATACCTTTAAGCTGTAACAAAATCAAACTTCTATGTCAACGCAATCAAAAGAAACAGCAATTTAAGCTGCATATTTTGAAACTCGCAAGTACTCGCAAGGGAATCAAAACCTAAATGATACTTCCAGTCGACCTAGAATCTTGAAATTTGGCATGAAGCAACGTTTTATAGCACACATAAAGGAAAAATTCCGAAAACCTTAAATTTTTAGTTACATTACAAAATATATATTTTTTAATAAATATAAACTGAGAAGTTGTACAACTATTGATAACGTTTTTTCGAACTTCAATGTTCAATGTGGTACTATTCATAACTTTTTCAGTCACCATTTACAGGTCTGGTTCAAATTTAATACTTAATTAATATTTTTGAACCAGATTTCTAAATAGTGACTAAAAAACTTAGTAAATAAATAACTTTAATAAAAGAACTTTCGCAAGTCTGCTGCAAGGCTAGTATAAGTGTTTCAGTTATATTATAGATAAATGATATGTGTTAATATAAAATAAAGGATTACTTAAACGATATAGAGATCTTTGTCTTAAATTTATGCTCCTCCATCTTTCCCCATTGTAATGTTATGAATTTCATTTTGCAATAAAAATACCATAGTTATGACTCGATTGTCGTAATGAACGAACTTTGTAAACCTTGCAGGTTTGTACGGAACCCTCGGTGCGCGAGTCCGACTCGCACTTGGCCGGTTTTTATAGTTAACTAGCTGACCCGACAGACGTTGTCCTGTTTTCTTTTTTTTTTCAACTTTCTTAATTTTTTCATTCATAAGATCCTTCTCCTGATAATAACGAACAGAGCAAAAAAAGAATTAGCGAAATCGGTCCAGCCGTTCAAGGCGTGATGCCGTGACCAAGGGAAATAGGGATTCATTTTTATATATATAAGACTAGCTTTTGCCCGCGACTTCGTCCGCGTGGAATAGTGACTTCCGGCAGATTTTTGGTTCTTCCCACATAGTTCCCGTTCTTGCGGGATTTTCGGAATGGTCGAGTTCCCGCATGAAATAATTTCTCCCGTTTTTTACACATTTACCACTATATCTTTGCTCCTATTGGTCGTAGCGTGATGTTATATAGCCTATAGCCTTCCTCGATAACTGGACTATCCAACACAAAAAGAATTATTCAATTCGAACCAGTAGTTTCGGAGAATAGCGCGTTCAAACAAACAAACAAACAAACAAACTCTTCAGCTTTATAATATTAGTATAGATAGTATATACAACTTCCAAGAGAAAGCTTTAAAATTCCGAATTTACATACATTATGCTCAATTGCTCACTCCTACAATCCCTATAGGGGTAGGCAGAGCACCAGTGTTTCTAGAACCATTAGATGCCACAATTCCGAATTTACTCCTTCGCAATATT
Organism: Aproaerema taeniolella; assembly: GCA_949987775.1. Taxonomy (NCBI): domain Eukaryota; kingdom Metazoa; phylum Arthropoda; class Insecta; order Lepidoptera; family Gelechiidae; genus Aproaerema; species Aproaerema taeniolella. The sequence continues at coordinate 1,602,148 of OX465266.1, forward strand.
ATAAGAATTGTCCATTCGTCTGTCATAACACTAAGATAATCATATCGTAACGCAAGTACCGTCAGCACAACAATGAACGTGTGAACATGTACCGATAGCATCAATACCCACAATAGATTTCAAAAAAAAATTACCAAATACCCAAGGTTAATCATATTCTTTGACTTAGTTTTGAGATTTTTTTTATTATGATTTTTGTAAGGTTGTAAAGAAGTACTTCCACACAAAAGAACGCTGATAGTCTAATGGCCAGTAGGTTGCACTCGTAAACGAATATCGAGTGCGATCCCAGTGTCGCCGTGATTGTTCATAATTGCTCAGCTCCAGAGTTATTCAGATAATAAGTCAATTAAAATTAGAAGTAAGAAAATGTATATGGTTTGACTTAATTAAAAAAACAAAATACCCGACTGCACACTAAAAAAAAATGTATCCTATGACACTCCCGTAATCAAGACAAATCTAACGATACCTCATACATCAAAATCCATCAAGCCGTTTAGGCTACAGGAGGTCACAAAGGAAAAGACATACATACATACTTACATACACTCGAAAAACATTACCCTCCCTTCTTTGGCAGTCGGGTAAAAAGAACGACCCTCGGAGTTTCTTGCCTATTCTTCTCCTGAGGAGGACTGCACCTTTGCGAATAGGCGCAAAGTCAAAAGTGTTTATTGTAATTTACTATACAGGGTAAAAAAATCTCTTAGTTATATTCAAAATCCTGAACAAGTATCACTTACAGAACACTTTTAATTTTTTTAGTGGGAATTTTTTTTTCCTAAACGTAGACACCACTCAGGTGCACTCCCCGAGCGCTACCCGCACCCCTCGCGTGCTTGGTATAGGAGTGATATCTACGTTTAGGCAAAAAATGAACTATTCCCATTGAAAAAAAATAAAATAAAAATTATAAATGTGTTCTTTGAGTGATACTGGTTCAGGATTTGAGCCCGCGACCTCCGGATTACAAGTCTGGCTCATTACCAACTGGGCTATTACCTAACCTAACTTATCCTCATTTCATGCAGGCGGCCCTTATAGTTTCGTATAATTTGACTGGGCAATTATGATACTTTTCCCGCGACTTCGTTCGCGCTAAGAACTCTTTTACGAGTAGTCACCCATTTCGTTCTTGACCCCTTAGGGGATGATTTTCGAAAAATCGCAAAACACATGTTCATTTATTTGCTTCAAGGTATATCTTGACGAAGTTTCGAGTCAAAATTTCCAAAAAATTGTTTTCTCCATATATAAACTTTGGACCCCCATTTCACCCCCTTAGGGGTTGAATTTCTAAAAATTCTTTCTTAGTGCTTGACTACGTCATAAAAGACACCTTTTTATCAAATTTCAGCTTTTTAGGTCTAAGGATTTGGGCTGGGCGTTGATGAGTCAGTGAATCGAGACCTCCAATGTTATACAATGTGTTTAAAAAAAACCCAAAAAAAAGAAATTCCAAAATTTAATTTTAAAAGTGAAATAGTCGCAACTCTAGTAATCAGTTGCACGGTTTGAAAATGAAAGTTTCATATAATTAATACGACATACTTGTCATATTTGTAATAGAGCTGCGCAATAAGCTAAATTTTAATTAATTTTGAATTATCTTTTTTTTTAACACGTTGTATATATGATGACATGGTAATAAGCCCCATTTCAATGCGAGCGAAGCCACTGAAAGAAGCTGTAAACACAATACTTCTTGGTCCATTAAAAATTTTGTCATTTGGAAAGGCAAAAACTATCCAGATCAAGGTTTTATTTAAATACTAACTGTGGAAGAAGATGAGCATTTAAATATTGCTTTCGTAATTTAATTTTAAGCCTAATTATGCTTTACGACATTTTAATTGAAGCTCTCAACTTCAAGTGGTTTAATTTAAGTCTTTCAGTTAAAAGTTCTGGTAGAATTTATACAATACATTTTGGTCACCCCCGACATTTGACTGTTTGTAAGACTTTAAAGATTCCAGCAGCTCCAGCACGATAACGACAAACTCGCGCTCGGCTCACGCTGAAACTTCACTTTGATTGCGCGAGAGTACCGCGCAAAGGCTTGCTCGCCCTATGGCGTTGTCAATGTCGACATTTTAACATAGGACCGCGGTGTTGTCGCGGCGCTGTCACTATCGTACTCGGCCTGCTGGTGCGGGCCTGTACCACTAAATTCGTCTTTTCGGATTTATGTACGGATTTCTAATTATCACGTGCGCAACGGTGAAGGAAAACGTGATGAAACCCGCCCGTCCAAGAAAATTCATTTTCCAAAGACGAGCGGTCCACCAACCCGCATTGTGCCAGCGTGGTGGACTATGGCCTAAGTCCCCTTCGTGTTAAAGAGGTTCGAACATTTTTGTATGAAGCCTGGCTAGTAAAAAAAAAGAAAGAGACAGACAAGAATGATTGATAGGCTGTAAGTTTTTTATTTTCGACCATTTTCAAATATGATTTTGAGGTCTGTTATCATATAACGCATGTTAAAATATTATCTTAATAAATGTACGAGTATGATATTCAATATTACTATTCCGTTCGGGACTTCGTTCCCGTAGGAATTTGGGAAAATAATGTAGCCTATGTTATACTCAGGGATAATAAAGCATCCTAATGGTGAAAAGATTTTTGAAATCGGTCCAGTAGTTTTTGAGTTTTTTCGTTACATACAAAAATACAAATCTTTCCTCTTTATAATATTAGTGTAGATGTATATAGATTTGTCATCTACCCAAATATAACGAACTGAAATCCCGCTCGGGACTTCGTTCCTGTGGGAATTCGGGAAAACAATATAGCTTATGTTACTCATGGATAATTTAGCATCCTAATGGTGAAAGAATTTTTGAAATCGGTCCAGTAGTTTCGGAGCCTATTCGTTACATACAAAAATACAAATCTTTCCTCTTTATAATATTAGTAGTATAGATTTAAAAATCAAATAGTTCTTGTTTTGCTAACTCTACCTTCTCACGGCAACTGCAGGAAATTAGTATTGTATTGGTGTTTTTTTGCTATCACTTCCACATAGTGTGGTTCGCGTTTTTGTCTGTCTGTCTGTCACTTGATTTGTCAATGTTAAATAGAATTGTCAAGTAGCTTTGATTAGAATTGTGTGATTTCAATTATTGAAACCCGATTGGCAATATCAACTTTATGAGTAACTATCGACTCGGGACTTCGTTCCCGTGGGAATTTGGGAAACTTTTGTAGCCTATGTGTTGTCAGCTACCTCCATACCAAATTTTATCACAATTGGTCCAGCCGTTTGAGCGTGAAAGGGTAACAAACGTTCATACATACAAATTTTCGCGTTTATATTATTAGAATGGACTAGCTATCCGCCCGGGACTTAGTTCCCTTGGGAATTTGGGAAACAATTTGTAGCCTATGTTACCCAGGGATAATTTAGCATTCGGTCCAGTCATTGATTCCAATAAAAAAAAATTAGCGCAACTTTATTTCCAATATTGTGTTCCGTCGTTGCGTGGGAGTACCAGTGCCTTCATTAGGCATTTTCTGGGTTAACTCGCTCCATCGTCGAACTCATCTCATAATAAAATAAAATAAATCTTTCTTATAGCATGAGACCATAGGACGACACCTCAGATTCAGAAAAAAATGAAGTGTCGTTGCCTGGGATGGATTACTAGGAGGCAGGTCTCATTTGTGTTCCCTTAGTCGCCTCTTACGACATCCACGGAAAGAGATGGGGTGGTGTTATTCTCAACCGATCACTACACGGTTAAAAACCTAATATTTAAACTTTATATCTTACTAGCATTTGACACAAATATTTAGTTCTGTGACTGTGGTTCACCATTTCCGCATTTGCAATATGGGTCAGAAATTCAATGCATAAAGTTTTAAACCACAGACAAACCGACAGAGTTACACCTGTCTTGTGTTCGCATATTGTTTAGCCCAATTTACCTAGGCTCAGGAAATGAGTGGCGCTGACCCAATCAGTGAGGTTAAGCAACATACACAGAGGAAAAGAAAAGCTCTATTTCAAATAGGTATGTCAATTATGTCACGTTAATTAATTTTATGGCCATGTCTGTCGCAGAACCGACGAGCGTTGGAGTAGACAGGTTCTCGAATGGAGACCACGTCTTGGCAAACGTAGTGTAGGACGCCCCCCAGCAAGGTGGTCAGATGACCTAAAGAAGATAGCGGGTAGTGGCTGGATGCAAACAGCGGATGATCGTGCAAAGTGGCGCACCTTGGGGGAGGCCTATGTTCAGCAGTGGGCTGCAATAGGCTGATATGATGATGATGAATTAATTTTATGAAATTTTCATTTTAAAAGACACGTATTTACAATACCTACAATACAATATACTTTATTGCACTCCAACCCAAATAAGGTACAGCCCACTTTTTTTTTTTATATTATAAGATGGGTTAACTCTTGCCCTCAATCTTGACCATAAGGTCAAAGATGAGGTCGACGATGGAGCGAGTTAACCCAGAAAATGCCTATAAAGGCACTGGTACTCCCACGCACCGACGGAACACAGCAAGCTGTTTGGCGTCGGACTTCGGTAGGAGGGTGGTCGCGAACCAGACGGCTCTTTACAGAGCCTACCACACCGCATGAGACCATAGAACGACACCTCAGATTCAGAAAAAAATGAAGTGTCGTTGCCTGGGATGGCTTACTAGGAGGCAGGTCTCATTTGTGTTTCCTAAGTTGCCTCTTACGACACCCACGGAAAGAGATGGGGTGGTGTTATTCTCAACCGATCACCACACTTACCGGCTATTTGACAGCTGGTACATTCGTTTTTGAAAGTTCTCTAAAGCCCGAATTACAGAAAGATACTAAACTCTTGATCTATACTTAAGTATTGATTGTCCCAGTCTCACACTATCAAAATGACAAAGACGACTGCTACTTAAGTATAGATCAGAGTCTGAGTCGCGTTATGTAATATTATTTTAATTTCTATAGGTAAAATTCTGACATTGGTAAAATCAACGCCATTTTTCAAAGAATTTGAATTTGTCATATTATAACGGATACATACTACGTTGTTTAACCTCACTGATCGTTTCTCAGCCGTGAGCATTACTTGTTGAATAATTGTTTTATAGCTCAATAAAATTAAAGAAAGTCTTTAAAAAACAATTAAATGTGACATTTAAACCTGTATCGTGTTTGGTTTACGTAAATTACGCAATGAAGGAAATTGCAAAAAGTTATGTTTCATTGATAGTTTATAGTTAGACACTTTCTTTTTCGTCTTCACGCTATTTATTTTGAAGAGTAAGAAGAGAGAAGTATTTAGTTTGTAAGTTTTTGAGTACAATCTAGCTCTGCAGCTCTAGCACGATAACAACAAAAACTCGCGCTCGGCTCATGCTGAAACTTCACTTTGATTGCGCGAGGGTCCCGCGCAAAGCGTTGCTCGCCCTATGAATTAATGAATGAATGGCGTTGTCAATGTTGACATTTTGACATAGGACCGTGGTGTTGTCGCGGCGGTGTCACTATCGTACTCGGCCTGCAGAACTATGATGTATAACGTTATTTCATTTTAATTTATGACTGACTTAAAAAAAAGGAGGAGGTACTCAATTCGGCTATATGTTCTGTTTTTTTTTTTTTTTGTACGTTGCTAACGCGACAATTCCGCAAATTGTCGGGCGATTTTTAAAATATTTTTTTTAGTTCGAAAGAGTATACTCCGGAGATAGAGTGGGGGTCTAATGTTTACGTAAGCATGGGGTAAGAGCTTTCCTTACTTTTTCTGATAAGGGGAAGAGGGGGTAAATGATTGTAGTAAATCTGCTTACGAAATACTTGAAGTCCCATAATATAATCAACAAAAACAAAAAATACTTTCACATTTTATTTAGATGATGTTTTGGTTTATGACTATCTGCTAATAGGCATTGTTCGAAACAAAAAAAAACATAAATCATTATTTCTTTAAAGTCATTATTTTGTATATTACATACTAGCTAGGACTTCGTTCCCGTAGTAATTCGGGAAAATCATGTAGCCTATGTCCATCGGGGATAATGTAGCTTTCTAATGGTACGAGTAAAAGAATTTTTCAAATCGGTCCAGTAGTTTCGGACCCTATTCAATTCAAACAAACAAACAAACAATCAAAATCTTTCCTCTTTATAAATAGTTTAGATATAAGATATAGATATAGATTAGATTTATCGTCTACAATAATTTAAATTTAGATTTTTTTATAATAACGGAAACACGAAGCTAGCCGAGAAACAACAAGAAAATAAAATAAATAAATAAAATAAAAAATAAAAATTTGTTTATTTCTCCAAAATGCGTACAATTAGGAGCACTATTTGACTCACTTCTGACTTTTTTGAAGTCTTCTTCTTATCGTGTAGGTATAGTCAAGTGTGTGGCGAACTTGGCTAACCCTGGTGTCAGAGTTTTTAAACCGCACAATGGCCTCTGACTTGGTTTTAACGATTGTAGTCAATCGACAACAGCCGGGACCGTGCCCTCCGAAGCACGGAAACGGTCGTCATAAATTGCCACTTTGGTCACCCATCATGTTCCCTGCCTCTGTGTATGTCGCTTAACTTCACTGATCCGTTGAGAGCGCGTTAAAAATAGAAGTTTGCGTTTAAAGTTCGTTCCCACATCGCATCCGGTCAAGTTGCTCAACTTGGTCTTAGAGGCTCACGAGAGCAATTTGATGTTTCGCAAAACGATCTCACAGTGTTGCCAACTGCGTGAGATTGGACATTTTCGACATTTTTATGTTTTACTGGATTTCTACCCATGATTTTGTTCACGTGAGTTGTACAGAAGGCGGCTCGCAGTTTACCCATTTGCACAAGAAATTTTTATCAAAAAATTAAAACACTGTTGATTAAGAACAACAGTTCGTGTAGTAAGCGTGTTTCATGTAAGTATAGCTATAAACCAGGGGTGGCCAACCGGTCGATTGCGATCGACCGGTCGATCGCGACTGTTAGTCCAGTCGATCGTGGCAAGGTGAAAAAAAACAGATTTATGTTTTTTCTCTTAATATAATTAAAAAATACTACATGATTGTGTACTGAACTATGCTGTTTCATTTAAGATTTCAAGAAGTATGTAATTGGTAGATCGCACAGGGTTTCGTTAGTAAACAGGAGATCTTGGGTATAATCAAGTTGGCCACCCCTGCTATAAACAGTTGGTGATCCGTGACAAGATAGATATACACATCAACACGGTCTAGAGATATTGCACGATTTTTCATATAAGGTGTGTTTGAGAAGATACAGAAGCATACTCGAGATATATGAAGGGCTATAATTTTCAGACAAGCAAGTGCTAAACCTGAATTTTAACTTGAAATTTGTGAAAACGGAAACGAAAACGAAAATGCACTTTTTTGCCTTTTGTAGAAATGATCAAATTTACGCATTTTTTTTCATTTTCGTCACGTAACAAACAAACGTCACGTTTTCACAAATTTCAAATCAAACAAAATTTATTGATTAGAATTGAAAATTCAGGTTTAGCACTTGCTCGTCTGAAAATTATAGCCCTCCATATATCTCGAGTATACTTTTATAGCTTCTCAAACAGACCTCTTTTGTATGAAAAATCGTGCAATATCCTAGACCGTGTTGATGTGTGTATTTTGTAAAATTGCAAAATGGTTAACAACCACTGTCCTAGACTATTTGCTCTTTCGGCGCGAGAAAACACGAGGAAACCTGCACATTCAGGAGACTTAAAGTATCAGCGTCCTCCAGGGTCATGAAGGTCAGATGGCACTGGGTCAAGGTTAAGCATACCCCAAATTAAGAAATCTATGTTGTATCCTCTCTCTCCTCCTCCCTCCTCTTTTTCAACATATGGCCACCCAATGCTGAGTGAAGGTCTCTTCCATAGTACTCCACTTTTTTGATCTTGAGTCTTTCGCATCCAGGTCTTCCCTGCAATCCTGGCAAGATCGTCAGCCCATTTCATTGGTTGTCTGCCCCAGCTTCCACGCCCAGTTCGATGTTGTTGTATATTCTCGAGGAAAGGAATTTGAATTTTATAAAGCGCTGAGAGAAAAACACTCAAATTTTATCAATTTCATTCTATTCAGTTTTAATCTAAAATAAAGGTTAAATTGCAAAATGATTTTACAATATGTTTTTTTACACGACTGCGTAAAAAGAATGGGCGACCTTTGACAACGGATGTGTTAAGTACTTCATTTTATTTTTTTTGAATGCTGTAATTTAGCATGTTATTTGTTAGTGACTATTTTTATTTAAAATTTGCATTTCTATAATGAAAGGGACTTGACCTAAAACTCGTTTTGTGATACTAAAACAGACTACTAGAAAAAATTCACAGATTTCGTACCTCACACGAGACTATCGAACGAGTAAGTGATACAGGTTCAGGATTTTGAATATAGCTAGGAGATTCTTTTTCACCCTGTTTAGATTCATTTCCAATGTGCTCGATAGTCGTGTCAGGCACGAAATCTGTGTTTTTTTTTAAAGTTTATTCAAGGTCACATAGAGTTCAATGAAATGAATATAGAATGAAGTAAAAGTATTAATCGTTAAGGTAACCAATACTTAATTAACTTACTAAGTATTGATTGGTTATTATTTGATTGTTAAGTACTTATGTAGTCTTAATAGTGTGCAGTTTCGCGTGACTGCTCTCCTTCCTAGTTTCTAACTGTATGTCTGTACTTCCTAATGAACTAACGCAATCGGGTTTGTATGTTTGTTTAATTATATTTGTTTTATAGATTGATAGATAAACACTTTATTTGAACACATTCATACCTTAATAATTTTCCACGTTAAAAAAACGTAGAATCACCGACTTCAACCCCAACAACAGTTCGCACAAAGTAATAACTAGTATTTTTTGCAGACTACAATGCCTATTAGCAGATAACCACAAACGAAAATGTCACTCATTTATTTAGATGATGGTCTGGTTTGTAGTATTTTTTTAATATTGTTGATTTTTTTAAAAGCGCTGAATCATTTTCGATAAAATTTATATAGGACCATCTCTGAAGTATAATTTTGAAAATCGGTCCATAATTGGCGTAGAAATCGGTGAACATACATAAAAAAATAAAAAAAAATATACGGTCGAACATAGAACCTCCTCCTTTTTTGAAGTCGGTTAAAAACTAATTCTAAACATTATACATTAACGATACGTCACTGTAACATTGTCAAACCCGTAGCATTGTTATTTGACTAAGTAAGTTTATAAACATTAAGTTTGACGGCCGGTTTGGTCGAGTGGTAGTGAAGCTGCCTCTTGATCAGCGGGTCCTGGGTTCGATCCCCAGTCGGGGCAAACATTTGTGTAAAAAGCAGATGTTTGTTCTCGGGTCATGGGTGTTTGTGTTTGTCTTTGTGTGTTCCAAGGGACCCACGACACAAGGGAAAACCTTAGTGTGGGCCTTTGAGTGTGTAGCGTTTTTTTTTTTTTTTTTTAAACTCTCGGTAAATTGTGAACTGCCCCATTTTATTTCATATTGACAGACTTTTTTAGTGTGCAACTAATGTACACACAGGATCACATCAGGCTATACATGTTGACTTTGACCTCACCCTTATCTCGCTTGAAACAGAGGCGGCTTTCATAGTGCAAATGGATAAACTGACGTGCTGCTGTATGTACATAAACCAGAATACGAGTCATTGGTACATGGCAGCACTGGGGATCGAACTCGGTACCTCATGCTTCCGAATCCAACCCCGACGACATTCTCTGATGGATTTTTTAAATTTTTTATTATAAGATGGGTTAACTCTTGACCTCAACCTTGACCATAAGGTCAAAGATGAGGTCGACGATGGAGCGAGTTAACCCAGAAAATGCCTATAAAGGCACTGGTACTCCCACGCACCGACGGAACACAGCAAGCTGTTTGGCGTTGGACTTCGGTAGGAGGGTGGTCGCGAACCAGACGGCCCTTTACAGAGCCTACCACACCGCATGAGACCATAGGACGACACCGCAGATTCAGAAAAAAATGAAGTGTCGTTTCCTGGGATGGATTACTAGGAGGCAGGTCTCATTTGTGTTTCCTTAGTCGCCTCTTACGACACCCACGGAAAGAGATGGGGTGGAGTTATTCTCAACCGATCACCACACGGTTAAAATGTAGGGGTCATAACATCTTAGGCCAGTATTACAGGAGACTCAAGTCTTGATCTATACTTAAGTATTGATTGTCTCTTTCTCTCACTATCAAATCGACAAAGACGACAAAGCGACTCAGACTCTATGAATGAGTTTCGTTCTGTGATACGGACCCTCGTCCGTTGATCAAATGGGCTCCGCTAGCAGGTGCACCCTGCTGATCAACGGACGAGGCTATGACGTACTACAACCCGTAAAGGGTTTCTCTACTTGATAATTGCGACTTCGCCATTCTTAATTTTAATTATAATTAAAACACTCAGAAATTGGCAAAATCACGATTTTTTTTACCAGCTCATATACGTCCCCACCGAGGGGCACGGGCCTCCCTTCGAAACACGGAGATTTAGGCCATAGTCCACCATGCTGGCCCAATGCGGGTTGGTGGACCGCTCGTCTTTTGAAAATTATTTTGGACGGGCGGGTTTCATCACGATGTTTTCCTTCACCGTTGAGCAAGTGATAATTAGAAATCCGTACATAAATCTGAAAAGACGAATTTAGTGATACAGGCCCGCACCAGGATTAGAACCCACGACCTTCGGATTACAAGTCTGGCTCATTACCAACTGGGCTATACGATTAAGGACGCCATTTTTTAAACAATTCTTCTTCTTCTTATCGTGTAGGTATAGTCTAGTGTGTGGCAAACTTGGCTAACCCTGGTGTCAGAGTTTTCAAACCGCATAATGGCCTCTGACTTGGTTTTAACGACTGTAGTCAATCGACAACAGCCGGGACCGACAGCTTAACGCGCCCTCCGAAGCACGGAAACGCTCTTGATAAGTTGCCACTTTGGTCATCAAGTTCCCTGCCTCTGTGTACGTTGCTTAACCTCACTGATCGGTTGAGATCAGCGAGAGCCACCGGGCTACGAGCTATTGAATATAATCGACACTTTCTGAATTGTGTCTCACTATGAAAGCAAAAGATGGATTCACGTAAAAAAAAGCGAAAGGTGGAAGTAAAAAAAACTACGCAACAAATTAAATATTCGCTTATTCATGAATTTAGATTATGATAGATGCATTTCATGATAACATCTTAGTAGTAAATTAAATTAAGTACCTACTTAATTTTTTAGGTTGCATACATAGTAAGTATACTTTCATTAAGTTAATAACTACTTTAAATACCTATCATACTACTAATCGCTTTCTGTCATTACATTTAAAGAAGCTTTAACTTTAATTAACGTTTGTGCAACTAAATGATAGTATCACTTAAGTGATTATACGTATATATGTAAAAATGTAATTAGATTTAAATCGACTGTAAAAATTTGTATTAATTTGAATTTTTAATTATATGCATTAACATAAACATCAAATCTATATTATATTTATGTATATATATCATATCACATTACCACGTTATTTTATAATCAGTACGCAAATTTTTGTTACGGTGTCAGTAACGTTGATAGAACGTAAATAAGGAGGAATGAAGTAAAAAAGTCATCCTGTCTGTCTGTATATTATGAAACCAAATCCCCGTTGCCTGTTTCTGTAAGAACGCGATAAATTAAAAAACTAATGAACGGATTTTCATACAGTTTTCACCAATGAACGAAGTGATTCAAGAAAAGTTTGTATCTATAATTTATTCCCGTTTCCACGGACTTCAATACTTTAAAAATGCTTAAAATGCTTAAACTAATATGTTTAGCTAGAATATATATTATATATACATTATAATATAAGATGGGTTAACTCTTGACCTCAATCTTGACCATAAGGTCAAAGATGAGGTCGACGATGGAGCGAGTTAACCCAGAAAATGCCTATAAAGGCACTGGTACTCCCACGCACCGACGGAACACAGCAAGCTGTTTGGCGTCGGACTTCGGTAGAATAATTAAATTTTAAGTACTGTTGAAGCGCTTACCCGCGCAGAGGGATATTTATTAAAGAAATTAATCCTGGGGTTGGGGGTTTAAGTCCCATTCGCACCAAAAAAAATTTTTTTCCCAAAAAATTTTTTTGCGAATAATTAAATTCATTATTCCACTTACAATCATTCAAACACTTGTTGTCATTTTTTATGAGTTATAAAAACACGTAAAATCGTATATAATTAAGTAACTACACATTTTTATAAATATTTACAAATTCACAGATTTTTTTAAATTATCATTTATTTAAAAAAAATTGAATTTCTAATTTATTTAATGAAACTCTAACCTACTAATTTTATTAAAGCTAATTAAATATATTTTTAATTCTTTTCCCACTTTATCTTATCTCAATTAACAACCCCAGCTAATTAATAAACAACAAAAAGTACATACCTAATCCACAGATAACAGGTTTAAAAAAAAACCACACACACAACAATTCACTGTGCGACTAACAATACTACTGAAGCAAGTAGGTTACACGATGGTAGGTTTTATATAAAGAGAAAGAATAGAGTGGATGTGACTCTCAAATAGGTTTATTCTATATGGAGATAAAAATTAAATATTTTTTTTATTATCTTTAATTTATTGTTTCTCTAACTAAATTATTTAAATTATATTTGTTACCTGCTAGTGTTGCACCCTGCTGATCAACGGACGAGGCTGTGACGTACTACAACTTCGCCATTATACAACTTGAAAAAGAACCTCCTAGCTGTATTCAAAATCCTGAACCAATATCACTCAAAGAACACGTTTTTGAAAAAAAATTTTTTTTTTTCATTGGGAATATTTCATTTTCTGCCTAAACGTAGACATTACTCCTACACCAGGCATGCGAGGGGTACGGGTAGCGCTCGGGGGGTGCGCCCGAGTGGTGTCTACGTTTAGGAAAAAAATCCCCCCCCCCAAAAAAAAAAAAAGTGTTCAGTAAGTGATACTGGTTCAAGATTTTGAATATAGCTAGGAGGTTCTTTTTCAACCTGTATATTTTAATATTTATTCATTACTAGCTGATGCCTGCAACTTCGTTTGCGTGTTAATTTTTTCTTTTGAACAGATTACACTTTATTGACGGTCCATTAATGGACCTTCATTTAGTTTATTAAATATTGATTTAGTTTAAGATTTAGATTTTTACATACCAAAGTTTTTTCCCGCTAACTCCCGTTCCCGTGGGAATTTTGCAATATCCTGTTGCAACTAAGCTTTAAGTTTACTAAGGTACCTGCATGCCAAATTTCAAGCGTCTAACTTAAGCGGTTTAGATTTTTCATACAAAAGGATTTTCCCGCTAATTCCCGTTCCCGTGAGAATTTCGGGAATTCCTTTCTTAGTGCACCTCTACGGTACCTAAGCTACGTCCTTTCCAAATTTCAAGTGCCTACGTTTAGCTGTTTAGGCTGTGCGTTGATATGTCAGTCAGTTTCTCCAAGTTACTATTATACTGTAATTACTGGAACATTCAAAATTTTTTGTAGTGTGTAAGTTTATATAATTTTTTATACTGTTGAAAATCCGTAAATAAATATTCTGACATTGGTAAAAGACTGTTTGATGTTCTGTGAGAAGATGGGTGACTATATATGTTTCTACATGTCTAGTTTAGTTCATTTCTCATATAATAGTATATTGTTCATTGTTATTATTATTGTTTAAATTCAACTTTTTTGAAGTTATACTTCTTTAGGCGCGTTATGAAAAAATGATGAGAGTGAAATTTTAAGATGCGCGCGCATCTGTGACACAAAATTAACAGTATGAAGCTGTCTGCTTAACCGCTCAAAGAAGTATAACTTCTCACGCGCGTACATAAGTACACGCACCCATTTTTATTATTTTTTATTTTATTTTTAATAAGCTTTCCGTCCGGGAGTACGTTTCCTTGAGAATTCGTGAAAATTATGTAGCCTATGTAGCTTCTTATTTTATCTTACCACCCCATATACGTCCCCACCGAGGGGCACGGGCGTCCCTTCGAAACACGAAGGGGATTTAGGCCATAGTCCACCACGCTGGCCTAATGCGGGTTGGTGGACAGCTCGTCTTTCGAAAATGAATTTTCTTGGACGGGCGGGTTTCATCACGATGTTTTCCTTCACCGTTGAGCAAGTGATAATTAGAAATCCGTACATAAATCCGAAAAGACGAATTTAGTGGTACGGGCCCGCACCAAGATTTGAACCCGCGACCGTCGGATTACAAGTCTGGCTCATTACCAACTGGGCTATCACTGCTATTGTAGCTATGTAGCCTAATGTAGCATTCTAATGGTGAAATATTTTTTGGAAATGAGTTGTTTTTGAGTTTATTCGTTACAAAAAACTTTAAAAATAAAATAATTATAAAATAATGGTTCAATTTTTTTTTAAAGTTTTTATTTTTCCATTTTTAGTGCAAATTATAACCTCTTCATTTTTTTGAAGTCGGTTAATAAAACGAAGTGTTAGCTTTGAAAAGTTGCAGCGAATTTTTGTTTTTTATTTTACATACATACAGTTTAAACTGAGAACCCCCCTTTTTTTGAAGTCGGTTAAAATACTAAAACCTTCTCCTAAATGTAACAAATACTTTTCTGAAAACCGCATCAAAATCGGTTCAGCCAAACGCGAGACAATCGCGGACAAACATACATACATACATACAAGTCAAACTGAGAACTTCCTTTTTTTTGAAGTCGGTTACAAATACAAATCTTTCCTTTTTATAATATAAGTGAAGATTAGTGTTCATAACTGCTACTGTGAATTGGTATGAAAACGTGGACGCCATTTTATAGAGACTTTAATTAAATGAATACCATTTAAAGTTAACTTTGTGTCACTCTATGGCTCGTATCACAGAAGAAGACTCAAGTCTATATCAATACTTAAGTATTGATTGTCTCTTTCTCTCACTATCAAAATGACAAAGACGACTGATACTTAAGTATAGATCAGAGTCTAAGGCACGTATTACAGAACGCGACTCTGGCTCTGATCTATACTTGTAGTTTTACTTTTACTTAATACTTAGTTATAAGATTATTATTATTATTATTGACAATGATTGTAACAGCAGTGAATAAAGTTTTTATCTATCTATCTATCTATCTACCTAGTTTAGTCCATCGAATTGGCATTTTTTGCCTTACATCAAATGAGATAGTTCAGATTTTTTTATGAGTTAGTAGTGATGAAGCGGGTGATGACAAATCCAAGTTTTCGACCTCGAAAGCCTTCGGGATCACAGTTAAATATTTAAATATTCATTAAAATTTTGGACTTTTTTTATTTTTAGTCAATTTTTACCACCAAGGACCTGTGTTACGGCAAAAATTACTATGCAAACTTATTAGAAGACAAAATTTCCAATGAAATGAGACTAATTTAGTTTTGTTAGGCCAAATAGTTTATGAATTACAGCTATTCAAAAGAATCATCTCACAAAAAATCTTAACTCATTTGATGTTAGGCAACTATTCTTTTTTAACACGATTTCAATGAGCTGTCGTCTTTGTCATTTTGATAGTGAGACAAAGAGACAATCAATACTTAAGTATAGATCAAAACTTGAGTCTCCTCTGTAATACGGACCTGAGTCGCGTTTTGTAATACGAACCTATTAGCACTAAGTGAATAAAGCATATCCATACAAATGTAGCACGTCTCCCACGCGGTCAAATGTATGAAATTACAACTTACACTGGAGCGGTAACACAGTAGCAACAAAATAATTGTACATTACTGATTTAGATCTTAATCTAGTAAAATAGTTACCAATAGTTGTTAGTAATTATATACTGTACCGTGTGGTGATCGGTTGAGAATAACACCATCCCATCTTTTCCGCAGGTGTCGTAAGAGGCGACTAAGGAAACACAAATGAGGCCTGCCTCCTAGTAATTCATCCCAGGCAACGACACTTCATATTTTTCTGAATCTGAGGTGTCGTTCTATGGTCTCATGCGGTGTGGTAGGCTCTGTAAAGGGCCGTCTGGTTCGCGACCACCCTCCTACCGAAGTCCGACGCCAAACAGCTTGCTGTGTTCCGTCGGTGCGTGGGAGTACCAGTGCCTTTATTATAGGCATTTTCTGGGTTAACTCGCTCCATCGTCAACCTCATCTTTGACCTTATGGTCAAGATTGAGGTCAAGAGTTAACCAATCTTATAATAAAAAATTTTTTAAAAAACTGTCTTTTAAAATCGACTTCATGAAAAGGAAGGTAGGTTGTCAATTCTTTATACTTTTCCCAAATTCCCACGGGAACGAAGTCCCGGGCGGAAAGCTAGTGTAAGCAAGTTTGCGATTTGGACGTTTTGCACTTAGGTCATTTTGGGCTTTTGTCATTTTGCGCTTCGGACCTTTTGCTCTTTGGGCGTGTTTTTACAACTTATAATTACTGGAAAGGTAACATAGTAGCAACAAAATAATTGTACATTACTGATTTAGATCTTAATCTAGTAAAATAGTTACCAATGATTACTGTTACTAATTATACTTATAAGCGTGTGCGTATGTATGTGTGTGTAATTTGCACTGTCAATCTAACACTGTGGATGTTAATTATTTACTAACACAATTACTCGTACTAATTGTAAAGGTAATTTAATTGTGAAAAAAAATGGTTAGGTGAAATAAAAATAAATTTACTGTTGATATGTGAATTATGTGTGTCACGTAATGAGTGCCGTTCACGTAAACACGTATGCGGGTGTCAAGACAGCTTAGAATATACTTCTTCTTTTTCTTATCGTGTAGGTATAGTCAAGTGTGTGGCGAACTTGACTAACCCTGGTGTCAGATTTTTCAAACCGCTAAATGACCTCTGGTTTTATCGACTGTAGTCATCCGACAATGTGCCCTCCGAAGCACAGAAATGCTAGTGATAAATAGCCACTTTGGTCACCCATCAGGTTCCCTGCCTCTGTATACGTTGCTTAACCTTACTGATCGGTTCAAGACACTGGGCTACGAGCGCTTCGCGAGCGAAAATACTAAAATGGTGGGATAAATAAAATAAAATAAATAAAACTCCAAAAACTCAAAGGCCCACACTAAGGTTTTCCCTTGTGTCGTGGGTTGTTATTGTATGTATATATTTATATATATATACTAGCTTTCCGCCCGGGACTTCGTTCCCGTGGCACTTTTTTAGTTTTTTCTTTCATAAGAACCTTCTCCTGATAATAAGGAACACAACAAAAAAAGAATCATCCAAATCGGTCCAGCCGTTCTCGAGTTTTGCGCTTACCAACAGATTTAGTGATTCATTTTTATATATAAGATATATATATATATATTAGTTTATTATATTATAGTATTATTCGTATGTATAAATATGTAGGTATTTAATATATTTATTTTTGTAGGATATAATAGGTATAATTAATTTCTAACTTAATAAAATTTTTCAGTACACCCGCTATGATATTTCCTCTCTCAAATTCTTCCCTAAGGTTGCCTGGAAGAAATCGCTGAAAGCGATAAGGCCGCCTTATTGTATATGCCTTGGGTTTATGTAAATTTATTCTTATTTTTAGTTATTTTTCTGTTTGTGTGTACAATAAAGTATATTTGATTTGATTTGATTTGTCTCTTGAAACACACATAAAGACACACACAACCATGACCCGAGAACAAACATTTGCTTTTACACAAATATTTTCCCCGACTAGGCTTCGAACCCAGGACCCGTCGATCAAGAGGCACCGCCATAACCACTCGTATGATTACTTATGCGCTACGCAATGTATCGCGCCGCGCCGTTGTCGTAATGCGATGTACGTAGCTGGTTTTCGTGCTTAATGCTGTTATGTATGTATTTTTAATGCAAAATGGAATATATTCGAATAAGTGATTTAATGGAATATTTAGTTTTTTTTATTATAAGATGGGTTAATTCTTTTCTTTTTTTTTAAGGGCCAACAAACAGTTTCACAAAAGTTTACTTAAAAACTAGGTAAAATAGCTTACGTTATTGTGGAACCAACATCGCTAGCCACGGATTACTAGTGAGTTATGGATAATATGGTAGAACTAAGTGAGTTATGGATAAATATTCCTTACATTAAAGTATTGTGTAGTGTGTGTGTTGTGTAGTATGTGTACTGTGTTGTGGTGTGTGTTGTTGTTGTAGTAGTAGTAGAAAGTTATTTTTCTTCCTTACATTGAGTAGGCACAGTCTAATACTGTATTGTTTTTCGGTAAACATTTTAATAGGCAAACTTAATATTAAATTATTGTTAACAAATTATGTTCTAATGATTGTGTGGATTGTGAGGTTCTTGACCTCAATCTTGACCGAGGTCCTAGATGAGCTCGACGATGAAGAGAGTTAACCCAGAAAATACCATTTTTGGCATTGGTACTCCCACCTTAGATCATATATTAGACTCCCACGCACCGACGGAACACAGCAAGCTGTTTGTCGTCGGACTTCGGTAGGAGGGTGTTCGCGGACGAGACGGACCTTTACAGAGCCTACCACACCGCATGGGACACCTCACATTCAGAACAAATTGAGGTGTCGTGGCCTGGGATGGATTAACAGAAGGTCTCATTTAGAATAGAATAGAAAATTCTGTTTAATTTGTGTTTCTTTATTGCCTCTTACGACACCCACGGAAACAAATGGCGTGGTGTTATTCTTAACCGATCATCACACGGCACAACCTTAATTTTCTCTTCTTCTTACCAGCCCATATACGTCCCCACAGAAGGGCACGGGCCTCCCTTCGAAACACGAAGGGGATTAAGGACCACGCTGGCCCAATGCTGGTTGGTTGACCGCTCGTCTTTCGAAAATGAATTTTCTTGGACGGGCGGGTTTCATCACGATGTTTTCCTTCACCGTTGAGCAAGTGATAATTAGAAATCCGTACATAAATCCGAAAAGACGAATTTAGTGGTACAGACCCGCACCATGATTTGAACCCGCGACCTTCGGATTACAAATCTGGCTCATTACCAACTGGGCTATTACCGCATAATTTTCTCGTACTAATTTAAAATTAAATTACAGTATGTTAGTGCGCTGAGTATTTGCCAAAACCAAGGCAAATAACTGTGTGAAAAATTTAATTTAAGCAATATTTAACCTCTGCTTTATCAAAACAATCTGTACCAATTCACAGAAAGATTTAACATGAAATATGGTTGATAGAATGAGTGTGATCAAATTTATTTGTTTTAGATTTATGGTTCACAGAGGTAAAGCAATATTTAGAAGGCGTTGGTGGTCTAACGGATAACGGGTAATCGTAACCGAGAAGTACTGAGTTCGATGCCTATAGTTTCGCGATCTACAGTCTGTTCCTTCAATTAAGTGTCCTCTTCGTTCCTGTGGAAATTAGGAAAATTATGTAGCCTATATTACTCAGGCATAATGTAGCATTCTAATGGAGAAAGCGTTTTGAAATCGGTTCATTAGTTTTGAGTTTATTCTTTACAAACGTACAAAAATACGCGCCGTGTGGTGATCGGTTGAGAATAACACCATAAATGAAACTTGCCTCCTGTAATCTATCTTAGGCAACGACCCCTCAGTTTGTTCTGAATCTGAGGAGTCTCCTGGGGTGTGGTAGGCTCTGCGAAGGGCCGTCTGGTTCACGACCACCTTAATTAATAGATAATAAAAACTTTTGTTTTTCTGTTTTTTCGTCAGTTTGATTTTTTGTTAAAAAGTTTTTATGTTCAATGTTATTTCTTAATTTTGACATATTATTATTATTTTTTGGACATTTTTGATAGTATACTTTTGTATACCGGTTAATTTTTTTTTTGACATTGTTTAAATTGTTTCAATTAAATTGTTATTTTAATCATTTACATTATTGACGATCATATTGTGGGCTGAAATGACTAACATATTATAAACTTGACATCTGTAGCTATACATATTATGAGATAAATCATGGATTAATCTAATCTAATCATAGAATGAAGACGACATCAAAAGACGCTCTGAGTATGATATGGTACCATGCTATTGTTACCACATGATCAAAAGGTCAAAAACTGACAAATTATCTATTAAGACATCGTTAATAGTTAAATTTTAAGATGAACGGTGATTGTTTGATGAAAATTGCGTGCGACCTACATTACTACAACAAAACTTTGTGGTTATTGACGGCCGGTTTGGTCAAGTGGTAGTGACGCTGCCTCTTGATCGGCGGGTCCTGGGTTCGATCCCCAGTCGGGGCAAATATTTGTGTAAAAAGCAGATGTTTGTTCTCGGGTCATGGGTGTTTGTGTTTGTCTTTATGTGTGTTCCAAGGGATCCACGACACAAGGGAAAACCTTAGTGTGGGCCTTTGAGTGTGTAGCGTTTATTTATTTATTTATTTATTAAACTCAGAGAATTTAGAATAGAATAGATAATTATTTATTACTCAGGACATCACAACACAAACATTACAAAAACACAACAAAAAACAGACAAAAAAAAGAACTTATAATTTAAATAAAACGAAATAAATCAAAAAATAAATAAATATAAATATAGTTAACTAAATTACGAGTGGGTCCTCTGCGTTGTGACGTCCTGTGCAAAAGGGTAATACTCAGCTGAAGCCACGACTCGAGCAAGTCATGGCGCTGGTTAACGACTAGTAAAGAGTCGGTGGTCTAACGGCTAGTGGGTCGGACTCGTAAGCGAGAGGTACCGAGTTCGATCCCCAGTGCCGCCATGTACCAATGACTCATTTTCTGAGTTATGTACATTGATTGCACACTAACCGATGCTCTTACGGTGAGGGATCATTCAACAATTACGTGATCACCGGAAGAGGGGGGGTCGGGTGCTTGCATATACATCGGATTATTGGGGGGGGGGAAGAAGCCATGATGAGGTCATCATTTTATAACTTTAATTAACGTATAGCGAAATGAATAAATAAATTATATTTAAATCTTTATGTCCAATTTTGAAGTCTATTACTGGTAACACTAACTATTAGATAGATGGAACGGGATTTCCCCTGCTATAGACAAACTGTGGAACAGTGTGACCAGATTCAGTTTTATAATACTTTTTCGGCATATTTTATCGACTTTTCCAAGCATCAGTATTGTTACGTAATCAAGGCGAGGGGGGGGGGGGTTAAAAACAAAAGATTACGCTGTGATTACATAGGGGAGGGGGGGGGGTTAAAAAAACGGCCAAAAATGATCACGTAATTGTTGAACGATCCCTGAGGGAAAACATCGTGTGGACACCTGCACTTTCAGGAAACTAAAATGTGTAACCATGATCCAATCCGGTTAGTCACGAAGGTCAGATGGCAGTCGCTCCACTGTAATGACTTGACCTGCCAAACCCTGGATCGGGTTTAAGCGCTAGGAAGAAGAAGAAACTTAGATAATTTACAATGCTTCTAATTTTATGTTGTGTCCCTGAATTCATCAGTTTCCAAATGCACACGAAATTAATTATTGTAGTTATTGTCAGATTTACGTACTTTATTACTGTTCTTTTTTTTTTTAATTCACCTGTTTTTTTTAAATTTCTTTTATACTATATCTATGTTATAGAATAGAATACGTGGTCTCACGAAGAGCGGTGGCTCCAAACACAGGCGAAAAGCCTAAATGGAGACACTAGCGACTCGCTTACTTTTAAATTGTTTAAAGTTAAATAAAGACATATATTTTTTTTATTATACTAATCTTTCGCCCTTCGCGTCATGATTCCCCCAACTAAAATCCAAGACGGCGGATATGAAATTTTCGGATGATGGTCGGCGGGTAATATGCTTGGTGACGCTTCGGGCTTCGCCCTACGCGGAGCTCGGCATTCGGCCTCGCCCTATACGCAGCTCGGCGAGGCCGAATCTATACATATTATAAAGAGGAATTGTTTGTTTGCATTGAAAATGGCTCCGAAACTACTGGACCGATTTGAAAAATTCTTTCACCATTAGAATCCTACATTATTCGTGATGGACATAGGGTACATAATATTCCAGAATTCCCGCGGGAACGAAGTCCCGGGCGGAAAGCTAGTTTTAATATGTTTTTAAGCAATATGAAGCGCTCGTAGCCCAGTGGCTCTCGTTGATCTGAGCCAATTAGTGAGGTTAGGCAACGTACACAGAGGCAAGGAACCTGATGGGTGACCAAAGTGGTAATTTATCACATGCGTTTCCGTGCTTCAGAGGGCACGTTAAGTTGTCAGTCCCGGCTGTTGTCGATTGACTACAGTCGTTAAAACCACGTCAGAGGCCATTGTGCGGTTTGAAAACTCTGACAACAAGTATTAGCCAAGTTCGCCACACAATTGACTATACCTACTCGATAAGAAGGAGAGAATAACTGCACCAATTGTAGGCTGTTTTTTTTTGAAACGTAAAAATCAAGCGACTCCAATCCCAACAATGCCTATTAGCAGATAACTACAAATTAAAACGTCATCTGTGTAATGTGTATTTCATTTTTGTTGAATTTTTTTAAAAAGCTCAAAGTCTATTCGATATAACTTAAGGCGATTAGATCCCTCAATTTCCGAATATTGAGCATTTTGTAAAGCTTACTTCTCATTTATGACTGGCCAGGGAAAGTTGAAAAAAAAATATGTGAAACATCTGTTCAAGGACTACATGTGGAACGTCAGTTTATTTTTTTACGTCTTTGTATTGCATTTTTAAAAAAATACCACGAGACATCGATTTTTGACTTAAATTCCTTACTGCTCCTAAACGGCTATGATATATGGAAATATTCTTATACTAATTAATTAAGAATCCCTTTTTCTTGAAACACAACGTTTAAATTTTGTAAATCGAACAATATTTTCATTCAAAAGTTACGAAAAACGGAAATCCGAACGTTTAGTTGCAGAGGGTGGTCTGCGCGGGCGCGGGCGGCAGTCCGCCGCTGGCATTCCGACGGGACGGCTGTGTCACTCGTATCCAAACTTTTACGAGCGATAAAGCGTATTTTCTGTTTGCCTGTGTGCGTTGACACAGTATATTTATGTATTAGTGTGCTTAGAGAGTAGTGCAGTCAGACGATATTATTGTGTTACGGTATAGCTCGCGCGTGGACGCTAATTGTATGTTTGATTATTTTGCGCTTATAGACATTTGACGAAATTTAATTGTATTAAGTACTTATGCGGATCTAAATCTATATGATTGAATATATATAATATGTATAGGGTGTTAAGTAATTCGATCTTATCCTCTCAGGTGGTGAATCAGCCCATGACACTGAACAATTTTCGAAAATTCGCTTGCCACACCCGGAATCGAACCAGCTAAAATCCAAAAAAAGCACCCTGTACTTTAATAGTATTGATCGATAGGGTCAATCGTAAGGATAAATCTCCCTAACAAACATAGTAAATTAAGTGAAAGGAAGACCATTAAATCTAAGCTTACAAATTTGATGGGACGTGTTAAAGCACTTTTACTTAAGGGTCCCATCCCATCGTTAGGTTTTATGTAGTTTAATGGTTCTCTTTTCATCTAATTTACCATGTTTGTAAGAGACATTTGATCTTTACGATTGACCCTATCGATCGATACCATAAAAGTACAGGTTGTTATTTTTTTGAATTTAAGCCGGTTCGATTCCCGGGTGTGGCAAGCGAAATTTCGAAAATCCTTGAATGCTGTTTTGTTTCTTATAGAGCGGGACCTATTCGTAAAAAAGTCTTCAAATAACGATTTTCGTGGGACTTACCTCCGCCATACGAACTACTGGTATGTACTTATTCGGCATATTTTCCTGAACACAAAAAGTGCGGTAGTCACTTTCTAAGGGTATGGAGGGGGTAGCTATGACGTGACGTATTTTATTTACGCTATATTTAGATAACTACTGGACAGATTTACTTAAATAGGGTCTCAAATGAAAGATAATTTAATGAACATTGTTTTATTCCAAAGATTCATTAGTGTAAACCTAGTAACAAAATAAATATTTTCAAAAAACGACATTATGTAAAATTAAACTTTTTTTACTGTGTGAAAAGAACAGACACCGTTAGGATTACGGTAATTTAGCTCATTATAAAAAAATAGCTACACTTATCAGCATTCTAATGAACCTAAAAACGTTTAAGTCGAGCTATAAACAACGGAACTGCAGTCGTCTAAGTGAGCGTGAGTAGCGCCGAACTGACTACGGTACTTAGATTTGGTACGAATAATCTTGAAAATAACGTGACAAAACGGGTAGAATCACAGCAAAATGAAAAAGTATTATGAACAGGCATCATTTTTTTTAACAGGCATCATTTTTTTGTCAAAAAATTTTCTTCATTTTGATACGAACTATTTTCAAAAATTCTCGTTACCAAAATAACGCTTATTATTTTTTATTCGTATCGAAATAAAACTCTTCACACTTGCACGTACTTGCGTTATATTTATAACAAAGGACTCAATGGTACTGGTCTGTACTGATGGGTATGAGAGTGTAAACGTACGCACTCGAGGCAGAGGCAGGTCGCTGGCGTGCGAGAGTGTACAGCCGCCATTATATTTTTTACATCGGCAACACTGAGATTCATTCGGAGGAATCCCTGCACCGTGCTGCGACGTGAACTTTGGCACTTTTCGCTTCATTCATTTGAAATCATTTGGTCAGGCCTATGACACTGTTAGTACCAATAGCTGCGAAATTGCGCTGCTATCGCCTTTTAAAACTAAAAAAAATAGTTGATGTTTGATATGGGTTCCTTTAAAAAAGTTCTTTAGCTTCATGAGGAGCCCTAAATTTTGCTAGTTTAAAAGCATTATAAAGCTTTTTTTATTTGAATCTTTGGCCCATTTTAATAAATCATACATGAATCGAAACAGACTCTTGAGTAACTATTGCTTTTATGTTGTTGCTACGTAACAGCTATTAGTTTGGTACCCTCTAAGTTTAATTTTTTGCCTGTTCTTGGAGGATGATTGCACATTAAACAGACATAGTTAAAAATTCTAATGCAATTGTTTTAAGCATCTCCTTTTCAGATAACTAGATTATGTAATATGACATGCTATGGTTAAAGTTACATTACACGAATCAAATGTTTTTGACCCTGATTGATTTGTTAAATACATAGTTTCATTAAATAATAAAATAAGATAATAGATACATATCAAATCGCAGGGAATATTTTGTTATGTTGTTTGTGGTATTATCTAGATATAACTAAATAAACCAGAACATTAATAAAAATAAATCTCTGACATGCTGCTAGGTAGTAATAAGTAACATTTTATTCATTTAAAAGCAGTAGGTACAGTTTTAAAGTACAGTGGGTAATAAATATGCCTATTGGGTTTCTTCATGGGACAGACTGTCAGCCGACTCCCCCTGCACTAGGAATAAACCTGTATTGCAGTGGTAAGATATCTAGTCAGTTCACGAGAGGTAAGGTTATGGTACTTATAGTTGAGTTGTTTTACAAGTGAATAGGTACTTCGCTAAAGGCTTAACCAATTTCCAGAACTAGTAAATAAAAGTGAATAGATAGATTCTCAAATATAGACCCTTATGTGTTGCCACAATTCCGTCAATATCATGTAGCGCAGAACACTTTACTTTATAATAAATGGTAATCAGCCATTTTGTGAAAAAAATGTGGATAAGAACTTTTTTGAGTTACACCCAGGTGACACTTTTAACACTCTCATGTTTTCAAAATGGTTCAATGATAACCAATGGAAAAGTAAAATAATAAATAAATTTTTTCAATGACTATAATCATTGAAAAAATTTGATAGCTATCAACGTCTGACCCTTTTGGCGGGGGCTGTCAGACAACTTGAAAGACTCCTATAATTATTGAATTGTTATCTTTTTTGGTAACCCCAATGTCATTACACGGTTACACATTACTCTCTCTGCTCTTTGTGGTGGAAAGTTTTGAATTTGAAAATTTAAATAATAGGTACAGTGTGTCCAATTAAGAATAATGCGTAACAGATACTTTACTCAGTGGTTCGCCCATAGCAATTCCGTATTCAGTGAAAAGACATGGGTAAGAAAAGCGAATTCTCTTGCCTTCTTTATCGAATTGGGTTTTGTCAAAATAAACGCTACGCTACACACTCAAAGGCCCACACTAAGGTTTTCTCTTGTGTCGTGGGTCCCTTGGAATACACACAGAGACAAACACCCATGACCCGAGAACAAACATCTGCTTTTTACACAAATGGTTTGATTTAAAGACACCAACTGGCTGTGTTTAAGAAGCTGTTTGTCATTAAAATCTTTGGTCACATTTGACCCAACTTAAAAATTTGCATAGACTTACTATTGATATGAATGCATTATATTCATAAATTAATTAACTTCAAATTAATTTAACTTCAAATTAATTGAAAAAGTTTTATAAGAAAAATATTTTATAGAAATGAGAAGCGACCAAAATTGGTGCCATTTGTTATCATTGTCAAACACAAACACTGACCAAGAATTTGTAAATAAAAAAAAATCTCATTCCTATATTCTATCCCTGCTACTTCAGCTTTCTCCGAAAGAGTTTTTTCAGTCATTAAGACTAAATGGAGAGACGACAGAAACAAAGCCATGTTACATTTAATTAAAAATTAACTCTTAATATGTTCAATTATAATTTTGACTGTATCGAGGCAGATAAAAGATTTAAAAAGACAACAAGTTAATAAAATATGCAAAAAGTTCAAAAAAACATGTA
>OX465266.1:1629051-1952120 GCA_949987775.1 Aproaerema taeniolella
ACGGACCCTCGTCCGTTGATCAACTGGGCTCCGCTAGCAGGTGCACCCTGCTGATCAACGGACGAGGCTATGACGTACTAAAACCCGTAAAGGGTTTCTCTACTTGATATTGGCGACTTCGCCATTCTTAATTTTAATTTGGATCAAAACACTCAGAAATTGGCAAAATCACTAATTTTTTTTACCAGCTCTTATACGTCCCCACCGAGGGGCACGGGCCTCCCTTCGAAACACGGAGATTTAGGTCATAGTCCACCATGCTGGCCCAATACGGGTTGGTGGACCGCTCGTCTTTTGAAAATTATTTTGGACGGGCGGGTTTCATCACGATGTTTTCCTTCACCGTTGAGCAAGTGATAATTAGAAATCCGTACATAAATCTGAAAAGACGAATTTAGTGATACAGGCCCGCACCAGGATTAGAACCCACGACCTTCGGATTACAAGTCTGGCTCATTACCAACTGGGCTATACGATTACGGACGCCATTTTTTAAACAATTCTTCTTCTTCTTATCGTGTAGGTATAGTCTAGTGTGTGGCAAACTTGGCTAACCCTGGTGTCAGAGTTTTCAAACCGCATAATAGCCTCTGACTTGGTTTTAACGACTGTAGTCAATCGACAACAGCCGGGACCGACAGCTTAACGTGCCCTCCGAAGCACGGAAACGCTCTTGATAAGTTGCCACTTTGGTCATCAAGTTCCCTGCCTCTGTGTACGTTGCTTAACCTCACTGATCGGTTGAGATCAGCGAGAGCCACCGGGCTACGAGCTATTGAATATAATCGACACTTTCTGAATTGTGTCTCACTATGAAAGCAAAAGATGGATTCACGTAAAAAAAAGCGAAAGGTGGAAGTAAAAAAAACTACGCAAGAAATTTAATATTCGCTTATTCATGAATTTAGATTATGATAGATGCATTTCATGATAACATCGCAGTAATAAATTAAATTAAGTACTTACTTAATTTTTTTAGGTTGCATACATAGTAAGTATATTTTCATTAAGTTAATAACTACTTTAAATATCATACTACTAATCGCTTTCTGTCATTACGTTTAAAGAAGCTTTAACTTTAATTAACGTTTGTGCAACTAAATGATAGTATCACTTAAGTGATTATACGTATATATGTAAAAATGTAATTAGATTTAAATCGACTGTAAAAATTTGTATTAATTTGAATTTTTAATTATATGCATTAACATAAACATCATATCTATATTAATATATTATATTTATGTATATATATCATGTCACATTACCACGTTATTTTTTAATCAGTAAGCAAATTTTTGTTACGGTGTCAGTAACGTTAATAGAACGTAAATAAGGAGGAATAAGGTAAAAAAGTCATCCTGTCTGTCTGTATACTATGAAACCAAATCCCCGTTGCCTGTAAGAACGCGATAAATAAAAAAAACTACTAAACGGATTTTCATACAATTTTCACCAATGCACGGAGTGATTCAAGAAAGTTTGTATTTATAATTCATTCCCGTTTCCACGGACTTCAATACTTTAAAAATGCTTAAAATGCTTAAACTAATATATATGTTATGGACCCAGTGATTAATGCGGGCATTATTAATAATGCCCGGGCATTATTCATAATGTCTAGCTCTATCGGGCAAAGTGATTAATTACTATCTAAACTTCATTATTTATCATATTGCCCGGTCATTATTATATTGCTACGTGACAATTGGGCAATTTGATAATAAAGCTAAGTTTGATGCGGTGCGGGGAGGGAAGTGCGGGGAGGGAAGCGTTGCGGGGAGGGAAGTGCCCTGTTGCAATTTATAAAAGTTTTCGTTTTTTTTTCACGACCGCCATCTTAGATTTCAAAATCTAAAACGACATCTAAGTATGACGGGTTTTTACAAAAAATGCATGTCCGCCATCTTGTATTTCAAAATGGATGTCGTTTACGGAATTAGCACCCCCGAAAACCTATTAAACGACACCCATATCAGTTTTTTCAAAAATGTAAACGTCCGCCATCTTGGATATCAAAATGAACGACATTTTCGGAATCAGCATCCCGACAATCTATTAAACGATACCCATGTCGGCATGCCCGAAAATTTAATATCCGCCTTCTTGGATTTTTTGTGCGGGGAATCGCGACGCTCCGGGGTTTGCCCTTCACGTCACGATTCCCCCAACTAAAATCAAAGTTGGCGGATATGAAATTTTTGGAAAGCAGTCGGCGGGTAAGACGCTTGGTGACGCTTCGGGCTTCGCCCTGCGCAGAGCTCGGCCTTCGGCCTCGCCCTATACGCAGCTTTCCTCGGCATACGGCCTCACCCTACCTTTAGTATCTAAACTTGTATGGCGGCCATCTTGAAGGGGGGACGGGACGCTCTGGTCTTCGCCTTACGCGGAGTTTGGACTTCGGCCTCACCCTAAACGCAGCTCGCCTCACCTACAGAATCTAAACTTGTATGGCCGCCATCTAGAATTGAGGGGGTTGACGCTCCGGGCTTCGCCCTACGCGGAGTTGGGCTCGGTCTGCGACCTCGCCTCACCGTTAAAATCTTAACTCGTATGGCAGGCATCTTGGATTGGGGGAGGGAGATGCTCCGGGCTTTGCCCTATGCGGAGCTCGGCCTTCGGCCTCGCCTTTTACCTTACTATTTAATCCAAATAATGAGTCTGATTATTTAAATTGTTTAACATTTAGTTTATTTGAAGTTAAATGACTTTAATAATAATAAAAATAGCAATTAAATATGTTTGTATTACTCTGCCCAAAAGGTGATGGGCATTATGTATAATGCCCGGTCAATTTGATTATTTGAATAATTATTATCAAATTGCCCTCTCATATTGGGCATTTTTCATAATGCCCGGTCATTATGAATAATGCCCAATTTATCACTTGGTCCATAACATATATATAAGATGGGTTAACTCTTGACCTCAATCTTGACCATAAGGTCAAAGATGAGGTCGACGATGGAGCGAGTTAACCCAGAAAATGCCTATAAAGGCACTGGTACTCCCACGAACCAACGGAACACAGCAAGCTGTTTGGCGTCGGACTTCGGTGGAATAATTAAATTTTAAGTACTGTTGAAACGCTTACCCGCGCAGAGGGACATTTATAAAATAAATAAATCTTGGGGTTTGGGTTCAACTCCCATTCGCACTAAAAAATTTTCTTTCCCAAAAAAATTCATTATTCCATTTAGAATCATTCAAACACTTGTTGTCATTTTTTATGAGTTATAAAAACACGTAAAAACTATATAATTAAGTTAATATACATTTTTATAAATATTTACAGATTAACAGATTTTTTTAAATTATCATTTATTTAAAAAAATTGAATTTCTAATTTATTTAATGAAACTTTAACCTACTAATTTATTACAACTAATTAAATATATTTTTAATTCTTTTCCCACTTTATCTCATCTCAATAAACAACCCCAGCTAATTAATAAACAACAAAAAGTACATACCTAATCCACAGATAACAGGTTTAAAAAAACCACACACACAACAATTCACTGTGCGACTAACAATACTACTGAAGCAAGTAGGTTACACGATGGTAGGTTTTATATAAAGAGAAAGAATAGAGTGGATGTGACTCTCAAATAGGTTTATTCTATATGGAGATAAAAATTAAATATTTTTTTTATTATCTTTATTTTATTGTTTCTCCAACTAAATTATTTAAATTATATTTGTTACCTGCTAGTGTTGCACCCTGCTGATCAACGGACGAGGCTATGACAAGGTTTTCTCCACTTGATATTGGCGACTTCGCCATTCTATATGTTAATATTTATTCATTACTAGCTTTCCGCCCGGGACTTCGTTCCTGTGGCACTTTTTTAGTTTTTTCTTTCATAAGAACCTTCTCCTGACAATAAGGAACACAACAAAAAAGGAACACAACAAATCGGTCCAGCCGTTCACGCGTGATGCCGTGACAACGAAAATCGGGTTCCATTTT
This sequence comes from Aproaerema taeniolella, assembly GCA_949987775.1. Taxonomy (NCBI): domain Eukaryota; kingdom Metazoa; phylum Arthropoda; class Insecta; order Lepidoptera; family Gelechiidae; genus Aproaerema; species Aproaerema taeniolella. The sequence goes on from OX465266.1 coordinate 1,633,025, forward strand.
TATATATATAGATAAGTTACTATTATACTGTAATTACTGGAACATTTAAAATGTTTTGTAATGTGTCAGTTTATATTGTTTTTTGTACATACTGTTGGAAATCCGTAAATACATTGGTAAAAGACTATTTGATGTTCTGTAAGAAGATGGGTGACTATGTTTCTACATGTCAAGTTTAGTTCGTTTCCCATATAATATACACACCAACACGGTCTAGGGATATTGCGTAATTTTTCATACAAAGGAGGTCTGTTTGAGAAACTATAAAAGCATACTCGAGATACATAGTGAACTATAATTTTCAGACGAGCAAATGCTAAACCTGAATTTTCAATTCTAATCAATAAATTTTGTTTGATTTGAAATTTGTGAAAACGTGACGAAAATGAAAAAAAAAAAGTGTAAATTCGACTATTTTCATACAAAAATCACGCAAGAGCATTTTCGTTTTCTATTCCGTCACGTTTTCACAAATTTCAAGTAAAACAAAATTTATTGATTAGAATTGAAAATTCAGGTTTAGCATTTGCTCGTCTGAAAATTATAGTTCACTATGTATCTCGAGTATGCTTTTATAGTTTCTGAAACAGACCTCTTTTGTATGAAAAATTACGCAATATCCCTAGACCGTGTTGATGTGTGTAGTAATAATATGTTCATTGTTATTATTATTGTTTAAATTCAACTTTTTATTCTTTATTTTATTTTTAATAAGCTTTCCGTCCGGGATTGCGTTCCTTTGAGAATTCGTGAAAATTATGTGGCCTATGAAGCCTAAAATGATGTAATTTTATAGAGAATGGAATGAATGTCATTTAAAGTTAACTTTGTGTCACTCTATGGCTCGTATCACAGAAGAAGACTCAAGTCTATATCAATACTTAAGTATTGATTGTCTCTTTCTCTCACTATCAAAATGACAAAGACGACTGATACTTAAGTATAGACCAGAAACTAAAACCCGTATTACAGAGCGCGACTCTGACTCTGATCTATACTTAAGTACCTAGTTGTAGACTTTGTCATATTGATAGTTTTTTGAAGTGAAAACTTCTTTAGCGGCGTTGGGCACTTTTAGTATAGGGAAAAAATGTTAAACTCGCGTCAGATGTCACGTGACCCTGATCGAAAATGCGTAGGATAGGGTTGCCACCTTTTTTGAAGTGAAAACTTCTTTAGCAGCGTTGTGCACTTTGGCAGCCTTATGGTAAAATTATCTCTGTGACGGTTGTCAACGATTATTCGCACATAGTTTCTTGCCTGTTCTTCTCTGGGGAAGACTGCACCTTTGGGAATAGGCGTAGAGTCAGTAGGAACAATAGAACGAAAGCGTATGTATGTATTTAAATCCTTTAATGTATGTTTGTATGTATTTCATGTAATCTTGACTTATTTTAAGTGGCATCCTGAATGTCCTATAAAATAAAGATTTTTTCTATTTCTCTATTTCTATAGTGCGCAAATACCGATAGACTATTTTACTGAATTGAAAGTAGTCAGTTTAGTAGAGTGGAAAAGTTGCCAGATTGTAAGCAACAGGTCGAGGGTTCGAAACCACGAAGTGTTGGCGTCGAAGGATCGAATCCTGAGAGAATAACGGACTCTTTTTGAGTATTTTGTTTTATTTCTATATTAATGCACGACGTTAATGTTCAAGTTTTCACTTCTGCCGGCACTCCCGGAGTGCAACCCGTTGTTTTTTATTTATTGTGAGATGGGTTAACTCTTGACCTCAATCTTGACCAAGGTCATAGATGAGGTCGTTAACCCAGAAAATTCCAATTAAGGAACTGGTACTCCCACGCACCAAAGGAACACAGCAAGCAGAGAAAGAGACAATCAATACTTAAGTATAGATCAAGAATTGAGTCTCCTTCTGTAATACGGGCCTGAGTCGCGTTTTGTAATACGGACCTAGGAGCGCTAAGTGAATAAAGCATATCCATACAAATATAGCACGTCTCCCACGCGGTCAAATGTATGAAATTACAACTTACACTGGAGCGGTAACACAGTAGCAACAAAATAATTGTACATTACTGATTTAGATCTTAATCTAGTAAAATAGTTACCAATAGTTGTTAGTAATTATATACTGTACTGTGTGGTGATCGGTTGAGAATAACACCATCCCATCTCTTCCGCAGGTGTCGTAAGAGGCGGCTAAGGAAACAAAAATGAGACCTGCCTCCTAGTAATCCATCCCAGGCAACGACGCTTCATTTTTTTCGGAATCTGAGATGTCGTCCTATGGTCTCATGCGGTGTGATAGGCTCTGTAAAGGGCCGTCTGGTTCGCGACCACCCTCCTACCAAAGTCGGACGCCAAACAGCTTGCTGTGTTCTGTCGGTGCGTGGGAGTACCAGTGCCTTTATTATAGGCATTTTCTGGGTTAACTCGCTCCATCGTCGACCTCATCTTTGACCTTATGGTCAAGATTGAGGTCAAGAGTTAATCCATCTTATAATTAAAAATAAATAAATAAAAAAACTGTCTTTTAAAATCGACTTCATGAAAAGGAAGGTAGGTTGTCAATTCTTTATAATTTTCCCAAATTCCCACGGGAACGAAGTCCCGGGCGGAAAGCTAGTGTAAGCAAGTTTGCGATTTGGACGTTTTGCACTTAGGTCATTTTGGGAATTGTGGACTTTTGTCATTTTGCACTTCGGACCTTTTGCTCTTTGGGCGTGTTTTTACAACTTACACTGGAAATGTAACATAGTAGCAAAAAAATAATTGTACATTTCTGATTTAGATCTTAATCTAGTAAAATAGTTAACAATGATTACTGTTACTAATTATACTTATAGGCGTGTGCGTATATATGTGTGTGTAATTTTTTTTTTAATTACACTTAATTTTGCATCCACAGACTTGATGTCCGTGCCCTTGTCTTATTATAATTTATATTTTTAATACTAATTTTACATTTTCAACAGATTTTATACTCTCCTTTTGAGTTTACAATAAATACATATAAAGAAACTAAAATATACTTAAATACATTTTTATTATGTTTATTTACTGTGTGTAATTTGCACTGTCAATCTAACACTGTGGATGTTAATTATTTACTAACACAATTACTCGTACTAATTGTAAAGGTAATTTAATTGTGAAAAAAAAAATGGTTAGGTGAAATAAAAATAAATTTACTGGTGATATGTAAATTATGTGTGTCACGTAATGAGTTCCGTTCACGCATACACGTATGCGGGTGTCAAAACAGCTTAGAATATACTTCTTCTTCTTCTAATCGTGTAGGTATAGTCAAGTGTGTGGCGAACTTGACTAACCCTGGTTACAGAGTTTTCAAACCGCCAAATGGCCTCTGGTTTTATCTACTGTAGTCATTCGACAATGTGCCCTCCGAAGCACAGAAATGCTAGTGATATATAGCCACTTTGGTCACCCATCAAGTTCCCTGCCCCTGTATACGTTGCTTAACCTTACTGATCGGTTCAAGACACTGGGCTACGAGCGCTTCGCGAGCGGAAATACTAAAATGGTGGGATAAATAAAATAAATTAAATTAAACTCCACAAACTCAAAGGCCCACATTAAGGTTTTCCCTTGTGTCGTGGGTCTCTTGAAACACACATAAAGACAGACACAACCACCCATGACCCGAGAACAAATATTTGCTTTTACACAAATATTTGCCCCGACTAGGCTTCGAACCCAGGACCCGTCGATCAAGAGGCAGCGTCACTATTCATAACCACTCGTATGACTACTTATGCGCTACGCAAATGTATCGCGCCGCGCCGTTGTCATAATGGGATGTACGTAGCTGGTTTTTATGTTTTATGCTGTAATGATTTTATTTTTTCTGCAAATTGGAATATATTCGAACAAGTGATTTAATGGAACATTTACTTTTTTTTATTATAAGATGGGTTAATTCTTGACCTCAATCTTGACCAAGGTCCTAGATGAGCTCGACGATGAAGAGAGTTAACCCAGAAAATACTATTTTTGGCATTGGTACTCCCACCTTAGATCATATATTAGACTCAAACGCACCGACGGAACACAGCAAGCTGTTTGTCGTCGGACTTCGGTAGGAGGGTGTTCGCAGACGAGACGGACCTTTACAGAGCCTACCACACCGCATAGGACCATAGAATGACACCTCAAATTCAGAACAAATTGAGGTGTCGTGGCTTGGGATGGATTAATAGAAGGTCTCATTTAGAATAGAATAGAAAATTCTGTTTAATTTGTGTTTCTTTATTGCCTCTTACGACACCCACGGAAACAAATGGCGTGGTGTTATTCTTAACCGATCATCACACGGCACAACCTTAATTTTCTCTTCTTCTTACCAGCCCATATACGTCCCCACAGAAGGGCACGGGCCTCCCTTCGAAACACGAAGAGGATTTAGGACGTACGCTGGCCCAATGCGGGTTGGTGGACCGCTCGTCTTTCGAAAATGAATTTTCTTGGACGGGTGGGTTTCATTACCATGTTTTCCTTCACCGTTGAGCAAGTGATAATTAGAAATACGTACATAAATCCGAAAAGACGAATTTAGTGGTACAGACCCGCACCAAGATTTGAACCCACGACCTTCGGATTACAACTCTGGCTCATAACCAACTGGGCTATCACCGCATAATTTTCTCTTACTAATTTAAAATTAAATTACAGTATGTTACTGCGCTGAGTATTTGCCAAAACCAAGGCAAATAACTGTGTGAAAAACATAGTTTAAGCAATATTTAACCTCTGCTTTATCAAAACAATCTGTACCAATTCACAGAAAGATTTAACATGAAATATGGTTGATAGAATGAGTGTGATCAAATTTATTTGTTTTAGATTTATGGTTCACAGAGGTAAAGCAATATTTAGAAGGCGTTGGTGGTCTAACGGATAACGGGTAATCGTAACCGAGAAGTACTGAGTTCGATGCCTATAGTTTCGCGATCTACAGTCTGTTCCTTCAATTAAGTGTCCTCTTTGTTCCTGTGGAAATTAGGAAAAATTATGTAGCCTATATTAGTCAGGCATAATGTCGCATTCTAACGGTGAAAGCGTTTTGAAATCGGTTCATTAGTTTTGAGTTTATTCTTTACAAACGTACAAAAATACGCGCCGTGTGGTGATCGGTTGAGAATAACACCACTCCATTTCTATCTGTGACGTAAGAGGCGACTAAAGCAACATAAATGAAACTTGCCTCCTGTAATCTATCTTAGGCAACGACCCCTCAGTTTGTTCTGAATCTGAGGAGTCGTCCTATGGTCTCCTGCGGTGTGGTAGGCTCTGCGAAGGGCCGTCTGGTTCGCGACCACCTTAATTAATAAATAATAAAAACTTTTGCTTTTCTGTTTTTTCGTCAGTTTAATTTTTTGTTAAAAAGTTTTTATGTTCAATGTTATTTCTTAAATTTGACATATTATTATTATTTTTTGGACATTTTTGATAGTATACTTTTGTAAACCGGTTCTTTTTTTTCATTGTTTAAATTGTTTAAATTAAATTGTTATTTTAATTATTTACATTATTGACGATCATATTGTGGGCTGAAATGACTAGCATATTATAAACTTGACATCTGTAGCTATACATATTATGAGATAAATCATGGATTAATCTAATCTAATCATAGAATGAAGAAGACATCAAAAGACGCTCTGAGTATGATATGGTACCATGCTATTGTTACCACATGATCAAAAGGTCAAAAACTGACAAATTATCTATTAAGACATCGTTAATAGTTAAATTTTAAGATGAACGGTGATTGTTTGATGAAAATTGCGTGCGACCTACATTACTACAACAAAACTTTGTGGTTATTGACGGCCGGTTTGGTCAAGTGGTAGTGACGCTGCCTCTTGATCGGCGGGTCCTGGGTTCGATCCCCAGTCGGGGCAAACATTTGTGTAAAAAGCAGATGTTTGTTCTCGGGTGGTGGGTGTTTGTGTTTGTCTTTATGTGTGTTCCAAGGGATCCACGACACAAGGGAAAACCTTAGTGTGGGCCTTTGAGTGTGTAGCGTTTATTTATTTATTAAACTCAGAGAATTTAGAATAGAATAGATAATTATTTAATACTCAAGACATCACAACACAAACATTACAAAAACACAACAAAAAACAGACAAAAAAAAAACTTATAATTTAAACAAAACGAAATAAATCAAAAAATAAATAAATATAAATATAGTTAACTAATTTACGAGCGAGTCCTCTGCGTTGTGACGTCCTGTGCAAAAGGGTAGCACTCAGCTGAAGCCACGACTCGAGCAAGTCATGGCGCTGGTTAACGGCTAGTAAGTAAATATAAATATAGTTAACTAATTTACGAGCGAGTCCTCTGCGTTGTGACGTCCTGTGCAAAAGGGTAGCACTCAGCTGAAGCCACGACTCAAGCAAGTCATGGCGCTGGTTAACGGCTAGTAAGTAAATATAAATATAGTGTGCAAAAGGGTAGCACGCAGCTGAAGCCACGACTAGAGCAAGTCATGGCGCTGGTTAACGGCTAGTAAGCGTCGATGGTCTAACGGCTAGTGGGTCGGACTCGTAAGCGAGAGGTACCGAGTTCGATCCCCAGTGCCGCCATGTACCAATGACTCATTTTCTGAGTTATGTACATTGATTGCACACTAACCGATGCTCTTACGGTGAGGGAAAACATCGTGAGGACACCTGCACATTCAGGAGACTGAATGTGTAACCATGGTCCAATCCGGTCAGTCACGGAGGTCAGATGGCAGTCGCTCCACTGTGATGACTTGACCTGCCAAACCCTGGATCATGGTCAAGCGAACCCCGAATGAGAAACGGGATAAAGCGCTCGGAAGAAGAAGAAACTTAGAAAATGTACAATGCTTCTAATTTTATGTTGTGTCACTGAATTCATCAGTTTTCAAATGCACACGAAATTAATTATTGTAGTTATTGTCAGATTTACGTACTTTATTACTGTTCTTTTTATTTTTTTCTTAATTCACCTGTGTTTTTTTTAAATTTCTTTTATACTATATCTATATTATAGAATAGAATACGTGGTCTCACGAAGAGCGGTGGCTCCAAACACAGGCGAAAAGCCTAAATGGAGATACTAGCGACTCGCTTAGTTTTAAATTGTTTAAAGTGAAATAAAGATATATATTTTTTTATTATACTAATCTTTCGCCCTTCGCGTCATGATTCCCCCAACTAATATCCAAGATGGCGGATATGAAATTTTCGGATAACGGTCGGCGGGTAATATGCTTGGTGACGCTTCGGGCTTCGCCCTACGCGAAGCTCAGCCTTCGGCCTCGCCCTATACGCAGCTCGGCGAGGCCGAATCTATACATATTATAAAGAGGAATTGTTTGTTTGCATTGAAAAGGCTCCGAAACTACTGGACCGATTTGATAAATTCTTTCACCATCAGAATCCTACATTATTCGTGATGGACATAGGGTACATAATATTCTAGAATTCCCACGGGAACGAAGTCCCGGGCGGAAAGCTAGTTTTAATATGTTTTTATGCTATATGAAGCGCTAGTAGCCCAGTGGCTCTCGTTGATCTGAGCCAATTAGTGAGGTTAGGCAACGTACACAGAGGCAAGGAACCTGATGGGTGACCAAAGTGGTAATTTATCACATGCGTTTCCGTGCTTCAGAGGGCACGTTAAGTTGTCAGTCCCGGCTGTTGTCGATTGACTACAGTCGTTAAAACCACGTCAGAGGCCATTGTGCGGTTTGAAAACTCTGACAACAAGTATTAGCCAAGTTCGCCACACAATTGACTATACCTACTCGATAAGAAGGAGAGAATAACTGCACCAATTGTAGGCTGTTTTTTTTTAAAAAAAAAAAAACGTAAAAATCAAGCGACTCCAATCCCAATAATGCCTATCAGCAGATAACTACAAATTAAAACGTCATTTGTGTAATGTTTATTTTATTTTTGTTGTATTTTTTTAAAAAGCTCAATGTCTATTCGATATAACTTAAATTGGACCGCTTCAAAAGTATACTCCTTTATACAGAGGCCAGCGCATCAGGTTACCCCATTTTCATTGCAAAACCGTTCACATCTCAACAGCATAGAGTACACGCGTGTGGTAATCTGATGTGGGGCCCTCTGGACAAAAAAATTAGTTTGAAAACAACGCCTGACAATACTCAATTAGCGTCAGTCGATTTCAATAATACAAAAACATACAAAATACCTATACACGGTGATAAAAAACCTCCTAGATGTATTCAAAATCCTGAAGCAGTATCACTCAAAGAACACATATATGAAATTTTTTATTTTATTTTTCAATGGGAATAGTCGTTTCTTGCCTAAACGTAGACAATACTCCTACACCAGGCACGCGAGGGGTGCGGGTAGCGCTCGGGAGTTGCACCCGAGTGGTGTCTATACGTTTAGGAAAAAACATCCAACAAAAAAAAACTTCTGTAAGTGATACTGGTTCAGGATTTTGAATATAGCTAGGTTTTTTTCATCCTGTATATACGGATAATAACTTAAATCATCCGGGCGGGAACCCCCTCCTTTTTTTGCAGTCGTTTAATAAACATAACAAACTGATTCATTCAATCATTCGTTCCGTGATTCCGTCACGGTTCCGTCCATCGTCATTATTTCATTCTTGACCTTTGTTAAAAACTATTAGCCTTATTATTCATTAATACTATTGTACAACATAATATAATCTTCACAATAATAACAAAGGTATCTGGGGGCACGGCAGTGCCCCCACCAAGTCGAGCAAAAAAGCGTCACGGCCGTACCATCCTTTTCTCGAAGCAATTCAGACCATTTTCGACCCCCTGTAACTTCGTTGTGGATAAAACTAGAAAACTGAAATTTTCAGTAACCATGCAGACATTGTAAAGACATGGAATATTTTAAATTTCATTCAATTTGAACCAGTATTTTAAGAATTATAACGGGTCAAATTTCTTAATTTTGTCACTCACTGACTCACCGATCATCAAAATTCTAAGGCACTTCTAGCAGACCTAGAAGCTTCAAATTTAGAATATAAGTAGTGTTTGGTGTATGAATCAAGGAAAAACTAAAAAATCTAGAAAAGACCGCAAAGAAAATTAAGCCCATACAGCCAAGTCTTCAGTTAAATTTTTCAATATTGGCTTTATTCGTAACGATATTTTACGGCAGTTATTATTATTGCGTGCGAAGCCGCGGGTTTAAGCTAGTCCCATATAAATATAGGCGCATGGTAATGCCCCTGCCAAATCGAGCAAAAAATGGGTATTACCGTCATGAAAACACGTGTAAATTAAATTATTTAATGCAAAAAACGTACCTACGTGTGTATTCGTACTTATTACGAGTGCGTAAGGTTGTAAATTAATTATTATACCACGCGCTGCGATGCTAGCGAGTGAGCGCAGGCCGTTACTACGCGCTGCGCGGTGCTAGCGCGAGGGCGCGGGGCGGGGACAGTGGCGGGGCACGCGGAAAGGTGAATGTCGCCGAGCGAGCAGCAGCCGCGCTCATACGCGCGAGCGACCCAATGCTGTTCGGATGTGCCCAGAATTCTTACCTATAAGTTTGCGATTTTCATTGATAATTTCGATTGCTTTTCTACAAAATACAAAAAGAAATGAGATCCCACCAAAAACAATACTTGTCAAAAAAACCAAGTCTCGCAACTCAGTTGTTCTGCGGTAAAAAGTTGTGAGATCCATGTAATACCAAGTCGGTTATTAATTTATTCAGTCTCTACTTAAGCGACTTTCTGTCTTAATACGTCCAGTCTCTAAGACCACGATCGTGGTCCATAACAATTGAAAATCAATTGTGTCTGGAATCTCCGTACTCGAAGCATTAAGTTGTTACATAATAATTAACAGCATCTTATAGTGACGCATATCAATATTAAAATTCTTTAATGTTTTATATAAATATATTGAGACTTGGCCATCGCCTGAAAACACGTGTAAATTTAATCGCCTGAAAACACATGTAAATTAAATTATTTAGTGCGATGGCCAAGTCTCGATATATTTATATAAAACATTAAAGAATTTTAATATTGATATGCGTCACTATAAGATGCTGTTAATTATTATGTAACAACTTAATGCTTCGAGTACGGAGATTCCAGACACAATTGATTTTCAATTGTTATGGACCACGATCGTGGTCTTAGAGACTGGACGTATTAAGACAGAAAGTCGCTTAAGTAGAGACTGAATAAATTAATAACCGACTTGGTATTACATGGATCTCACAACTTTTTACCGCAGAACAACTGAGTTGCGAGACTTGGTTTTTTTGACAAGTATTGTTTTTGGTGGGATTAACATTTCACAAATGATTACTATTTGTCGAAAATTAGTCTGCTTGTGGCGAAACTGCGCATCTTGTGTACAGTCAGCTTCGAACGTTGTATAACAACCTCTGATTTTAACAGTCCATATACGTCTCCAGCCGTGTGAGTCCCCGGCAGAGTAGAATAGGACCACCCTCTTTCTTACCGAGGTGTCGTACAAGGCGACTAAGGTAAATATGCAAGTAAGTTCATCTGCACACAGCGAAGGAAAACTCTGCAATTATATCAAAACCCTCGCCAACCCGTCTGCCAAGCGTGGTGAGTATGGCATTTACCCCTCATGTTATTGAGGGAGGCCCGTGCCCCAGCTGTGGGGACGTATATGTGCTGATGAAGTGAAGTGAAGTGATACGTCTCCACCGAGGGGCACGGGCCTCCCTTCTAAACACGAAGGGGTTAAGGCAATAGTCTTAATCTTCCATTAACAATAATCTTCTAATTTTTTTATGTTCAATACTCAATAATTAAGGTATTTGCACTTTCAAACAAGGTCCTATAAAGACCTAAAAAAGTTTAAATAATATTAAAAGTTTCGCTTCCGAATTTTGAAAAATATGGTAAAAATAAATGTTGAAAAGAAAATTGTCAATTTTGAAGCTGTGGCATAACTGTATAATTAAAAAGATACATGGAGTCAAACATAGAACTTCCTCCTTTTTTTAAAGTCGGTAAAAATTTTATATTATCCCCGACTTTCATCACTAATTAATAACTCTTGAACGGCCGCACCTATTTAAATCTTTATACTCGTATTTAGCTAAGAACCATTTTGATTACTTACAAAAAAAACATCCAAAAAAAATCACGTCAAAATCGGTTTATTCGTTTATTAAGGAGCTACGATGCCACAGACAGACACACAGATACACACGTCAAATTTGTTTAGGGGGGTGAAAAATTATATGTATTTTACTTATTTATCTCACACAGAAATAAAGTCAGCAGATTTGCTCTTTTTATGGGATTCATAGAAAAAGGAAAGATTTAATTGCCGATGAAAGTGAACATGATTATGCGTCTGAGTGTACAATGAGCACAGTGCTCTCGTGACGTAATAATTGTAACGGTTTGTCTGTACTTTATAGCGGACAATAGCGGGATAAGCAGTTTTGATACTTTATTATATTTTTATTTTATTTTCTTTTTAATTTAACAAATTGGGAAACTAGATTTACCAGATAAACATAAACATACATAAACTTACGCTCACGCCTATAATCCCTAACAGGGAAGGCAGAGCATCAGTGGTTCTAGAACCACAAATTGTGAAGGTTATCTGATGGGACAAGTTGTGTAATGTTGAGAGGTGGTCAGCTTTTCGCCCATTATACAGCAAAACCCTCGCATCCCTCTTACAGATTTTTACTGTATACTTACCTGGGAAGAGTAGGTAGCTGGTACATTCTATGTTTTTCTTTCACTCCCAGTCCAAAGAGGTGTATTTGGATCGTAGCAAGTGGCAATGGGACAAAGCCGTAAGCTTATGTATTTCAGCGATCAATGTACGGGTGGTAATCGCCGAAACACAAATTGAATAAAGAAGACGAGATTTATAGAATAACAGGGTTTAATCAACATAAATTAATACAAAAATTCGACACTGGGACCAAAAGGGGTGACACAAAAATAACACACTAAATTTAAAACATAAACTTTTCAATAGGGTAGGCAATAGGTAACAAGGTGTTCTTGGGGTTTAAAATTGAAAGTGCAAAATATGTTTGGAAGATTGTTTGGGAAAGAAAAGCTGGTTAATTTAGAACAATATTAATATTGACGGCCAGTTTGGTCGAGTGGTAGTGACGCTGCCTCTTGATCGGCGGGTCCTGGGTTCGATCCCCAGTCGGGGCAAACATTTGTGTGAAAAGCAGATGTTTGTTCTCGGGTCATGGGTGTTTGTGTTTGTCTTTATGTGTGTTCCGAGGGACCCACGACACAAGGGAAAACCTTATTGTGGGCCTTTGAGTGTGTAGCGTTTATTTATTTATTTATTTATTATCACACAACAAAAGAATTTTGAGGATTAACTAAATCTAATTGGTATCTAAACCAAATAGGGGCACATTTGATTCGTCGACGAATAAAACTCCTATACCTATTTGTTAGATATCTCGATCTTTATGGTCAAAATTAATAAGTATAGAGTAAGGATTTGGGGGACTTGACTAAAGGGTGTGGATCTTCTTGGGGCTGGAGTAAACTGCGACAGAATTGTGGCTGGATCTGGTCGGGGCGAACGTGTAATCGTCAATCGTGTTTCCGTTTATCCTGGTCATAGAATGACTCCATGGGTTGCCTTTAATGGGTTGTTGAAAAAAACACTGAAAATTTTGATGACCGTCGTAACACGAAAATTATTATACTTAACTAGCTGATGCCCGCAACTTCGTTTGCGTGTTATTTTTTTTTGTACAGAGTACACATACAAAAGTTTTTTCCCGCTAACTCACGTTTCCGTGGGAATTTTGCAATATCCTGTTGCAACTAAGCTTTAAGTTTACTAAGGTACCTGCATGCCAAATTTCAAGCGTCTAACTTAAGCGGTTTAGATTTTTCATACAAAAGGATTTTCCCGCTAATTCCCGTTCCCGTGGGAATTTCGGGAATTCCTTTCTTAGTGCACCTCTACGATACCTAAGCTACGTCCCTTCCAAATTTCAAGTGCCTGCGTTTAGCCGTTTAGGCTGTGCGTTGATATGTCAGTCAGTCAGTCAGTCAGTCAGTCAGTCAGTCAGTTTCTGCTTTTATATATTATATTTAATAAGATTATGCAGGAAAATAAGACAAACAGTTGTTCACTAAATTAAACTATTATCAGACAAAGAATAGAATATTCTGCTATCAAAAAAGCAGTGGTTTTTTTACTGAAAATCAGTCGTTTTCCCAAAATTTTTAGTCGAATGAATTGACAACCTCAATCCCAAACAAAAAACAAAAATGGAGTAAGTTCTAAAATTTTAAAATTTATTGAATAAAAAAGAAAACTAGGCTGGAAAGAATTAGTAAACATAAAAAAGATCGCAAGCAGAAATGCTGCAGTATGTATGTTCCAATTTTCAAAGGTTCAAATTAAAAGTATCAAAACTGATCCATCCATAATGTCCAGTATTGCAAGCAAATTGTTGTGGGAACTGCGCGTACGCAACTTTATCTGAGTATCATCCACATGACCTTGTGAGGTAGGCAGAGAACGGTTTGGGAAACACCTAATTATGGAGATAGTTTATTGTTTTATTTATGTATTTTTTTTAGTCGACTTGTGAAAGGAGTACACACGGCAGCGTGTTGACCTTGACGTCGCCCTAATCTCTAGTGCCAATGGGTAACTTGACGTGCTGCTGTACAGTACATACAGCAGCTGTACGAAATCGTTCTTACAATACAGTACAATACAATTTACTTTATTGCACTCCAACACAAATAAGGTACAGTTACATTTTATACAAAAGTTATGTCAGGGTACAAAAGGCGGCCCCATTGCTAAGAAGCAATATCTTATCGGCAACCTTTGGGTGTGGAGAAGAAGTAACAAACCGTTTAGATGTGGGTGCAAATATAATACATGCTACTTACATATAATAAATTACACATATAGAACAATAAAACATATCTCTAACATACATACAAAATATAATACATTTATAAGTATGATATTATATACCTATACAAATACAGGTAGAAAAAGAACCTCCTAGCTTTATTGAAAATCCTGAACCAGTATCACTTACTGAACACATTTTTTTTTGGGGGATATTTTTTTTTTCCTAAACGTAGACACCACTCGGGCGCACCCCCCGAGCGCTACCCGCACCCCTCGCGTGCCTGGTGTAGGAGTAATGTCTACGTTTAGGCAAAAAATGAACTTTTCCCATTGAACAAATACAAAAAAAAAATTTTTTTTTTCATAAATGTGTTCTTTGAGTGATACTGGTTCAGGATTTTGAATATAGCTAGGAGGTTTTTTTTTCACCCAGTATATACCAAATTGTACAATGAACATAACTTCCTAACTTCTGCTACTTAACAAATTTAAAGTCATTTAATTCAACTAAAAGCTCATGTTACAGTCCACAAGCAGATAATAAAAAGTGTTAATTAAAACCAGAAAAAAGCAGATTTGCTTACCCAGAAGGAAAATAAAAAAAAAACAACGGGTTGCACTCCGGGAGTGCCGGCAGAAGTGAAAACTTGAACATTAACGTTGTGCATTAATCTATATCTATATATATATATATACAGAAAGTCGTGTTTGTTACAACACTTATAACTCGAGAACGGCTGGACCGATTTCCATGGTTTTCGATTTGTTGTATTTCTCTCTGTCCCGAATAGCAGAATAACTATTTTTAATAACTATTTGGAAAATTGACGGGGAAATTCCCACGGGAACGAAGTCCCGGGCGAAAAGCTAGTATGGAAATAAAAACAAAATACACAAAAAAAGTCCGTTATTCTCTCAGGATTCGAACCCTTGACCTGTTGCTTACAATCTGGCAACTTTACCGCTCGACCAAACTATCTACTTTCAAGTCACTAAAATAGTCTATCGGTATTTGCGCACTATGTGCGAATAATCGTTGACATCGTCGACATCTGTCACAGAGATAATTTTACCATAAGGCTGCCATCCGTCCGGGTTTCCACCCATACTTCAAAGAACGCTGCTAAAGAAGTTTTCACTTCAAAAAAGGTGGCAACCCTATCTTACGCATTTTTGATCACATCTGACGATCACGGTCACGTGACATCTGACGCGAGTTCATCGCGAGTTTAACATTTTTTCCCCATAATAAAAGTGCTCAACGCCGCTAAAGAAGTTTTCACTTCAAAAAAACGTTATAGATCGAGAATCGCTAATGGGAAAATAATAATCCACAGATCATCCACTCTTGCGCAAACTTGCCTATTGATGCTTGATCTTGTCTCGGAAGTCTCAGAATGTAGAAAAAAAATGGGAGTTACTTTTTTTTTGAAAAACTTCTTTAGCGGCGTTGTGCACTTTTTGGATGGGTAAAAAATGTTAAACTCGCGTCAGGGTCACGTGACCCTGATCGAAAATTCGTAAGACGGAGGGTGAAGTGAAAACTTCTTAGACCGCAAGGAAAGTAATATACGAGTACTAGCTGATGTCCGCAACTTCGTTTGCGTGTTAATTTTTTTTTGTACTGAGTATGTACACAGATTGAAAACATCTATCTTACGTAATTTAGATTTTTACATACAAAAGTTTTTTCCCGCTAACTCCCGTTCCCGTGGGAATTTTGCAATATCCTGTTGCAACTAAGCTTTAAGTTTACTAAGGTACCTGCATGCCAAATTTCAAGCGTCTAACTTACGCGGTTTAGATTTTTCATACAAAAGGATTTTCCCGCTAATTCCCGTTCCCGTGGGAATTTCGGGAATTCCTTTCTTAGTGCACCTCTACGGTACCTAAGCTACGTCCCTTCCAAATTTCAAGTGCCTACGTTTAGCAGTTTAGGCTGTGCGTTGATATGTCAGTCAGTCAGTCAGTTTCTCCTTTTATATATTTAGATGAAGAGAAGCGCTTAGTATTTTATATAGAATAAACTTAGTATTTTTAAAACGCTTACTCGCGTTAGGGATATTCACAAATAATGCTTAGTAAGCTTCGATCAACTATAAAGAACTAGATACACAATCCACAACAAAAAAGTTCCCTCACTAAATGATCACCCACTTGACGTTTTGGGTTGTCTTTTCGTTTAGTAGCATTCGTTCGTTCCGAAAGTAACCATGCCTCAGTGCGCAGTGAAAAATTGTAAAAATCACACCTCCAGAACATTAATGGAATATGGAATGACATTTTTTAAATAAGTAGTTTTGTAATTATTATATGTGAATTGAAATTATCTTGGTATTTGGCCAAGAAAAGGTTATAAAACATTTTTTTAGTTTAATTTAATAACATTCGGCGAGAGTATAACCCTTTAAATTGAATAGACACTAGCCGAACTTACAAATCCATACCGTTGTATTTCAACATCATTTGTTCGGGTTATGCAGTGACTCTGTTCTAAAACAAATAGAGACGCTGTTTTTTTTTATATTGTTTTTTTTTTCATTTTCATCTGTGTTATAAAATTTAAGTGTAAAGAGTATATATATTAATTCTGTTTTCTATACTTACATTTAAGGTATTATGGCAAAACCATTAATAATATAAAATTGAATTAATAAAAAATTTAACGTGCGTGACGTTTACAAACATAAAGTTTTATTGGATTTTTAGTTTTCCTAGAGATCCTGTGCGATGTGGACAGTGGACATCCGTGATCGCACGTCAAAGATGTGAAGATTTTTTTCAGCCGTCGCAAATTTTTTAGAAAGTGACTCGTATGTCATTACAAAAGGAGTCAAAAGGTTACACAAAACAGCTGCACCTCAAATAGTATGTACCTTTTTATCACTTTTGATTTGGAGTTTCTTGTATTGAATAAAATAAAAAAAATATGTTTCATCTTCAGGACAAAGATGATGACAGCGAAGAAGACAAATGTTTTTTTATTGAGTTGGTTGGTTTTTTTTAAAAAAAAAAAATATTTCTTGTACTTTAATATCTATTTAGTTTCATAGCTAATTTCCTCTCTTAAATCTCAATAGGTCATTTCTGTTCAAAAAATTATACTAAGTTTTAAATAAGCAAAACATAATAAGTATATGTGTAATCGGGAAAGACACAGGTCTTTTCTTTTTTTATAAGTTATTTCATATTTCATAAAAAAATAAGCATAGAATATGTATTATGTTTATAAGCAATAATTAAGAAGAATGGCGGCGGCTGTGATTATCAATTGTAATGTATATAATCATCAGTTAATTTGAAATGAATGTGATTTTTTTAATAATAAAAAACCATAAAAACTAACATAAAAGTAAACGGCTGAACCAATTTTGATAAATCATATCTGAAATCCAGCGCAAGAAGAAGCTTTCGAAATAAACTGCACCATTAACATCATCAGTTTAAGAGCTATGATGCTCCTATACATACACAACACAATCAGGAGTTAAAAAGAAAACCACACCATTTCGTAGCATTTTGAATTTGTTAAAAAGTTTGTACGAAGATTTTTTTATGTGAAATCGACCCAACTAATATATTTTTAAAATTAACAAAGGCATCTCCACTCCTCCCATGTTCTACGTGACAGCCAGTGTCATCAAATTGTCTTACGTTATCCTTGGTTCAAAACCAGAAGTGGTATTTTACAAATTAAACAGATTTTATTTTCGACCTTATAGTATTACGTTAAGGTTTAAATTAGATTAAAATGTTTGACACTTTAGAACTTTTTCATAATACATGAAGTGGTATACAACTATCTAAGTACGTATTGTAGTTAGGACACTTTTAAATTTCATTTTGTATGGGACTGTGTATCTAGTTTTCTATGGTTGATCGAAGTTAGTAAGGGAATGAGAAATTTCGCCGCTTGACTTGAAGGCACGATAGCTCAGTTGGTTAGAGCACCAGGAGATCTGATCCTGGGGTCGTGGGTTCAAGTCCCATTCGCGCCGAATATTTTTCTTTCCCAAAAATTATTTGTAGAATAAACTTTTATTGATTAACAATATACCAAATACAAATGGAACTTGTGCCTATGCCTTATACCTTGGTGTAATGCACCAAAAATGTTTTTCAGCTAAGCGTAATACACAAACAGCACATAAATTACGATTTTATGATGCGTAGATAAGCATGACGCACTGCATTGAATCGAAGAAACATAAATTACGATTTTATGATGCGTAGATAAGCATGACGCACTGCATTGAATCGAAGAAAAAAATACTATGGTAATATTCAGGACATAAACTACACTGGGCGTCAAAAATAAGTAGTACAGTTTTAAAATTGCGATTTCTCCCAAACTATAAAACTTAGACCTTTGAAACAAAAAAGGTTAAAAAGAAAATTTAATCTTATTCAATAAAAACTTCATGCATTATAAGAACTTATAATGCTTGACTTTAAAAAAAACGAATAAATAAAAACACTTTTTTTAAACTGTTGAAAGGTGTTGTCTTACTTAGGATTTTTGTGTTTGACACATTCGCTGCTGATAAAGCAATTGTAATTGAAAAGCATAGGTATCTTCAGAGAGTAAATTTGACTAATCATGCCTCTTTCACCAGAAGAATGTGCAAGAATCTTAGCTTTTCTCGAAGTGGGCATCAGTATGCGTCGTACTGCAAGGAGGGTGGGTGTAACTTTAAGAACGGTTCAGCGAGTAAAGCAAAGGTACGAAGAGACTGGAAACCATCTAAGGAGACGAGGTAATGGCAGACCCAGGTGCACAAGTACCCGAGAAGATCGCTTTATTGTTTCCACTGTGTTAAGAAATCGACACCTTAATGCAGTTGAGGTTCAGCAACAGCTTCTTCGGACCCGAACAGACTACATCAGTGAGAGTACAGTGAGAAGAAGACTTGCTGAAGCTAACCTGAAGCCTCTAAGACCAGCAAATGGCCCCAAACTTGAGACAGAGCATCGCGTAGCAAGACTACGCTACGCCCGTCAACACGTACAATGGGGCGAAGAAGAATGGGCTAGAGTTTTATTCACAGATGAGTCTCGATTCTCTTTATACACTTCAGATGGACGGCGGAGAGTCTACAGACGACCCGGTGAGCGATACATTCAAGCTTGTATCTCGGAAAGAGTCCAATATGGCGGGGGCTCTGTACACGTATGGGCTGGTATCTCTTCAGAGAGTCGCACAGAGCTTGTGGTAATAGAAAATGGGACTTTGACTGGTGAAAGATATGCCTCGGAGATCCTCAACGAGTATGCAGGGCCATATTTAATAAATATGGGTGATGGAGCCATCCTAATGCATGATAACGCCCGGCCACACACTGCTCACCACGTACAAGAGTACATTCAGGAGGTTGGCATCAACTTGATGGCTTGGCCATCGAGAAGCCCAGATCTCAACCCGATTGAACACGCCTGGGATGAGCTTGGGAGGCTAGTCAGAAGGCGCAGTCCACCTCCTGCCACACTCAGGGCTCTAAAACATGCGCTGATAGAAGAATGGGAAAATATTCCCCAACACCGCCTCCGAAACTTAGTGTTCAGCATGCCAAACCGGATCCAAGCTGTAATTAGAGCCCGAGGCGGCAACACAAGTTATTAAATTGTGAAAAAGTTCCAAAACGTGAAAATTAAGTGGTTGACATATCGTTAAAAATTGATACTTTTTAGTATTTATCTTAATTTTAAGTTTGAAACTTTATTCATGCCAAATAAAATATAACTTTAATAAACTTCGTTAAGTTTACTATAAACTGCTTTTTATTTCATAAGTGTAACTACTATAGTTTAGGAGTAATTGCAATTTGAAAAGTGTACTACTTATTTTTGACGCCCAGTGTAGATAAGTAGTTTGCTGAAAACATGATTCAGCACTTTTGGTTCGATAGAAAAAGCTCACAAAGTCACCTCTAAATACCCAATATTTGTATCTTTTAAGCTGTAAAAACCATAGTAAAATGCTTACAGGAACTTGAATTTGCTATTAAAATGTTCGTGATTGAACACTATCGATAAGTAGTTAACGCATTTTTCGATTTAAGCTGTTACCTTTCCATAAATCTCATTTTTCTAACTTTCGAACATGTTTTTACGCACGCACGCTTTCATAGTCCGTAAACTTTGTGTATCGACACTGTTCACACTGCCGGCCCAGGCCTATTGAGAGACGGAGATGGCACTATTCCTATGTGTGCTGCCTTTATCGGGTGCTGTAGTCGCCTTAATAGTCGTCTTGGCGATGATTTTCAGCTGGTTCCTGAACTAAAAATATTAATTAATTTAAGATTAGGTTTTTATTATCATGTGACGACCTGACGCCATTTAGGAGCTGATGGGCGTCTCCTTTTTTAAAAGCTAGGAAACTTAAGGGATTGACTGGGATTTTCTCCGCAGAACAAACCACTTTTTACAAAGAAACAACCTTGGTATAACATCAAATTATTGAAAAAAAAAACAACAGTTTTCTCATACTAAGGCAACCAGCTGTATAAAGACTATTGGGGGGGGCCACATTTTTTTTTCATAAGTCTACCAATAAGCTCCTTAAAAAAAGTTTTTCAGTTGACTGATTTTGACTTTTATCACAAACTAGCATTCCGCTCGGGACTTCGTTCCCGTGGGAATTCAGGAAAATCATGTACCCTATGTCCATCCCGGATAATGTAGGATTCTAATGGTGAAAGAATTTTTCAATTCGGTTCAGTAGCTTCGGAGCCTATTCAATACAAACAAACAAACAATCAAATCTTTCCTCTTTATAATATGTATATAAATAGGTATAGAAGATATAGATATGGATAGACAAATAAACAACATTATTTTAAGAAAATACAAAAGATGGCGCCGCCAACCAAAACGAGCTTCCACTCGGTCGCCCGGAAACTAAAACGTAGAAAGTTAATGACAAAAATTAAAATATGAAAAGCGCCATCTGTTACAACTTTCATGGAAAAAAATCTGGGCTCTCAAAAAGGACCCTCTAGCCCTTAAGATCTAAGAAATCATTCACTGCAATCAATTATCGCAATAACTACTATTATAACTTATTCATGATAAACGATCATCCAATCATTTGTTTCAAAAGCGTGGGAAAAAGATAAATATTTTTTTAATTTTTCTTCTTCCACGCTGGTAGAAAGAAAAACTTAGAATGTACCAGCTGCCATCTCTTCCCAGGCTTACTGTGAAATTCAGTAAGTGGGACGCGAGGGTTTGTTGCATTATGGCGAAAGGCTGACAGCCTCTCACTATTATGTATCATGTTTGATCGTGTTATGATCGGTTGAGAATAACACCACCCCATCATTTCCGTGGGTGTCGTAAGAGGCGACTAAGGAAACAAAAATGAGACCTGCCTCCTAATAATCCATCCCAGGCAACGACACTTCCTTTTTTTAAGCTATTGCATAGATTCTATCGCGGGCCTTGAGCGCGGGGACCGAATCCAGAAATTCCGACGGGCACGGAGGTGTGGCTTGAAGGCCGTGCATCGTCTAACGTCGTTTCAGTTCGGCAGTCTTCGACACGGTGTTTCTGTGCGTGCAACAATAATAATAATAATAATAAAATCATAATATAATAATAATAATAAAACAATAATAATATAATAATAATAAAATGAAGTTGCTCCGATCCGGACGAAAATCGGTATCTGGGGGGTTTGGGGGTCGATGATTCCGAATATCGGGTCACTTTTTCGATTTCACCATTTTCCAAGATGGCCGCCATACAAGGAGTGGTGAGGCCAGGCCGCAGGCCGAGCCGAACCACGACGCCACGCTGCGAGGCGAGGCCGTAGGCCGAGGCGAGCTGCGTAAAAAGCGAGGCCGAAGGCCGAGCTCCGCGTAGGGCATAGCCCGGAGCGTCCCCCCCCCCCCAAATCCAAGATGGCCGCCATACAAGTTTAGATTTTTAAGGTGAGGCGAGGCCGAAGGCCGAGCTTCGCGTAGAGCGAAGCCCGAAGCGTCATCAAGCATATTACCCGCCGACCGCCATCCGAAAATTTCATATCCGCCATCTTGGATTTTAGTTGGGGGATTCGTGACGCGAAGGGCAAAGCCCGGAGCGTCTCGATTCCCCCCACCAAAAATCCAAGATAGCGGATATGAAATTTTCGGGCATACCGACATGGGTGTCATTTAATAGGTTTTCGGGGGTTCTGATTCCGAAAATGACATCAATTTTGAAATCCAAGATGGCGGACATGTATTTTTTGTAAAAAACCGTCATGGGTGTCGTTTAATAGGATTTCGGGGGTGCTGATTGAGAAAATAACATCCATTTTAAATTCCAAGATGGCGGCCGTAAAAAACAAAAAAAAAACGGTTAACTTTTTTGAAATTTTTACACAGCATTTTGTATCAACTTATGCAATTATAATTAAAAGTAGAGGGCAACTTTTAATTATAATTGCATAAGTTGATACAAAATGCTATGCAATAGCTTTACCGCGGCAGTCCCCGAGTGCCACACGTCTATTTTTCTGAATCTGAGGTATCGTCCTTTGGTCTCATGCGGTGTGGTAGGCTCCGTAAAGGGCCGTCTGGTTCGCGACCACCCTCCTACCGAAATCCGACGCCAAACAGCTTGCTGTGTTCCGTCGGTGCGTGGGAGTACCAGTACCTTTATAGGCATTTTCTGGGTTAACTCGCTCCATCGTCGACTTCATCTTTGACCTTTATGGTCAAGATTGAGGTCAAGAGTTAACCCATCTTATAATAAAAAATAAAAATAATAATAACAGAATTTATATCGAATGCGGCATCAAGTTGTTCTAGAACCACTGATGCTCTGCCTACCCTGATATTGTTAGGATTTTAAGCGTGTTATAACTAGCCTTTACTTCCATACATAATAATTTTCCAAAATCCTTTAGCCGGAACGTCAGTTCATGATATTAGTAGGTAGTAGGTTTAGTTTTAAACCATAGAACAGAAAAGAAACTAAATAATCCGCCAGAAAACGAAAGTCACCGACATAGCTTAGCAAATTAGCAAGCTAAAGTATCTGTCGTAGAACCGATGGCCGTTGGGGCAGACAAGTCCTAGAATGGAGACCACGAATTGGCAAACGTAGCGTAGGGCGCCCTAGGGTGACGATATTCGTAAGGTAGCGGGCAGTGGTTGGAGGAAGAGAGCTGTAGACCGAGCTCAGTGGCGTGCTATAGGAGAGGCTTATGTCCAGCAGTAGACTGACACAGGCTGATGATGATAGAGAAGAAAAAATACCTTTTTTATTGAAAGACTGTTTTCAACTCAACATCATTTGAATCATAAGCCTAGCTCATAGACGCAAAGTAGCTTGCCTATGTGTTTTTTATAGGATGTACTTCGGAGAGTGTGCTCAGAGGCTACATGAGCTCATTCCGCCTCTCCCTTTTTTCCATCAGACGTCCAGATGCACTGCGGGGTACCACCCTTATCTTGTCGAGATCCTTCGGATACCTACTGAGCGCTATTCTTCATCTTTTATATTGCGCACTGCCAGGGAGTGGAATTCTCTGCCGGCGTCTGTATTTCCGAGTTCATACAACCTAAATATCTTTAAAGTACGAGAATAGGCTTCTTCTGGGTGAGCTCGCTACATCCTCGACCACATCTTTGCCCTGAGCTAGATTGTGGTCAAGAGCGAACCCATTTTTAATTTTAAAAAACAAATAGGTAGCAATAAGAGATGCAATAAATTTTCCTTAAGTCGTCACTTTTCCGATTAAACTAATTAGTGATAAGAGGTATAAGTTATCATGGCTAATTACTAAATTATAATTACGTTTGCTCGTGGAATGAACAATAGTAGAGATTAACATATTATTTTTTATGTTTGATTAACTTTGTTGACATGAAAGTGAGATGCAAATGAGAAAACAGATCTTCTTATCGTGTAGGTAGAGTCAAGTGTGTGGCGAACTTGGCTAACCCTGGTGTCAGAGTTTTCAAACCGCACAATGGCCTCTAACTTGGTTTTAACGACTGTAGTCAATCTACAACAGCCGGGACCGACAGCTTAACGTGCCCTCCGAAGCACGGAAACGCTCTCTTATATTAATAAGTTGCCACTTTGGTCACCAATCAGGTTCCCTGCCACTGTGTACGTTGCTTTACCTCACTGATCGGTTGGGATCAGCGAGAGCCACTGGGCTACGACCAGATAACATAACTCTAAAATTTTGTATCACTTCCGACATTAGATTGCTTGTAACGGCTGGACCAATTTTGATCAAATTTAGCTGAGAATCATCTAGAACATCGGTACATTTACTTAGGAGCTACAATGCCACAGACAGATACACAGACATACACACGTCAGAATAGAATACAATAGAAAAAAATCTTTATTTTATAGGACATTCAGGATGCCACTTAAAACAAGTCAAGATTACAATGAAATTTTTATTTTTATTATATTTATTATAAGATGGGTTAACTCTTGACCTCAATCTTGACCATAAATGTCAGTGATGAGGTCGACGATGGAGCGAGTTAACCCAGAAAACGCCTATAAAGGCACTGGTACTCCCACGCACCGGCGGAACACAGCAAGCTGTTTGGCGCCGGACTTCGGTAGGAGGGTGGTCGCGACCCAGACGGCCCTTTACAGAGCCTACCACACCGCATGAGACCATAGGACGACACCTCAGATTCAGAAAAAAATGAAGTGTCGTTGCCTGGGATGGATTACTAGGAGGCAGGTCTCATTTGTGTTTCCTTAGTCGCCTCTTACGACACCCACGGAAAGAGATGGGGTGGTGTTATTCTTAACCGATCACCACACGGTGAAAAAACATACATTAAATGATTTAAATACATACATACGAATTCGTTCTTTTGACCCTACTGACTCTACGCCTATTCGCAAAGGTGCAGTCTTCTTCAGGAAAGAACAGACAAGAAACTCTGAGGTTGCTCTTTTAAATCGAATTACAAATTTTCTTATTTACTAATTTTAACTAAATCTGGAATAACTCTAGAGCTGAGCAGTTCATTCCCATGGCTGCCTGTCTGATACATAATCAGAAATTTTGTGATAGCCCTTTTTGCAAACCTATAACACATCTCAATTTTTGTCGGGAGTTCGATGATGCAGTTTTGTATTGCAGCTACAATCTTCTACTTCTACGAGTACTCTAATGTTATATTGAAGAAAGGTTTTATTGTTCGTTTGTTTACATTGAATAGGCTCCGAAACTACGGACCAATTTGAAAAAATAATTCACAATTAGAATTCTACATTATCCCTGAGTACCGGGCGTTATGCTATCTTTAATTTAGTAAGACCACTCGATAGCTACAGAATAAAAAAAAACGTTACGTAGTGTGAAGACTATGACGCATCGTCGTCTGTACGTTAAACAAATATAGGCACATACTAATACGCCGATTTATTTTTCTTTTTCAGAAAGAAAAGATCAGTGATGTTAATGGTAAGGGCACCGAATTACCGAAAAAGTTACGAGAATTATTGCTGTAATGTATGTATGTATGTAAATTCTTTATTGCTCCAAAAATAGTGTTATACAAACATTTTATTAGGTAATTTAATAGCAAAGGCGGACTTATCTCTGGAGGGATCTCTTCCAGTCTACCTTAGAGTAGTTGATAGAGGAGACACAGGTGACGCGGGCTGCGATGTAATTAAAAAGATTAAAAAATAATAGTTAGGTAAATAAAAATAAATTTAAAAATAATAAAATAATAATGTATTGTTGGTAATGAATAAATTATTTTCTTTCTTTCTTTCTTTCAAATTAATCCAAGTCAAACCCAAGAATCTAATGCCTACCAAAAGTTTTATAGCAAAAACGTTTAACACTGTAAAATTTTTGCTAACATTATTTGTTCAGGCATTTTTCATGGGGTAAAATATTATCCAATCTTTTACATTTTTCACTGGGTGAGGATGTAGTGGATGGTGGATAAATCAGATTTGTAATTTAGAATTGTTCAAAAAGGACGATATGTATATGATTTTTTTTTGTTATAAGATGGGTTAACTCTTGACCTCAATCTTGACCATAGGGTCAAAGATGAGGTCGACGATGGAGCGAGTTAACCCAGAAAATGCCTATAAAGGCACTGGTACTACCACGCACCGACGGAACACAGCAAGCTGTTTGGCGTCGGACTTCGGTAGGAGGGTGGTCGTGAACCAGACGGCCCTTTACAGAGCCTACCACACCGCATGAGACCATAGGACGACACCTCAGATTCAGAAAAAAATGAAGTGTCGTTGCCTGGGATGGATTACTAGGAGGCAGGTCTCATTTGTGTTTCCTTAGTCGCCTCTTACGACACCCACAAAAAGAGATGAGGTGGTGTTATTATCAACCGATCACCACACGGTTGATGATTGTATTCACGAATATTTTTGATGATTGCAATCACAATTTTTCGCGTATATAATATTAGTAAAAAAAAACGTAATACAGAACGCGACTCCGACTCTGAACTATATCGTGTGGTGATGGGTTGCGAATAACACCACCCCATCTATTTCCTTGGGTGTCGTAAGAGGCGACTAAGGAAACACAAATGAGATCTGCCTCCTAGTAATCCATCCCAGGCAACGACATTACATTTTTTTCTGAATCTGAGGTGTCGTCCTATGGTCTCATGCGGTGTGGTAGGCTCTGTAAAGGGCCGTCTGGTTCGCGACCACCCTCCTACCGAAGTCCGACGCCAAACAGCTTCCTGTGTTCCGTCGGTGCGTGGGAGTACCAGTGCCTTTATAGGCATTTACTGGTTTAACTCGCTTTATCGTCGACCTCATCTTTGACCTTATGGTCAGGATCGGGGTCAAGAGGTAACCCATCTTATAATAAAAAATAAATACTTAAGTAGCAGTCGTCTTTGTCATTTTATTGGCGGCCGGTTTGGTCGAGTGGTAGTGACGCTGCCTCTTGATCGGCGGGTCCTGGGTTCGATCCCCAGTCGGGGCAAACATTTGTGCAAAAAGCAGATGTTTGTTCTCGGGTCATGGGTGTTTGTGTTTGTCTTTATGTGTGTTCCAAGGGACCCACGACACAAGGGAAAACCTTAGTGTGGGCCTTTGAGTGTGTAGCGTTTATTTATTATTATTTATTTATTATTAGTGGGAGAAAGAGAAAATTAATACTCATTTATTTATTTACACTAACGCAGCGATACATATTTTGTATTTCACTTAAAAATATTTTACAATACTATTGGTTATAATATGTTCGCCACTTATAAGTGTAAACAACAATACTTAAGTATAGATCAAGATTTAAGTGTCCTTCTGTAATCGGGCCTCAGTAACAATATCATGATTGATCCAGATTTACCCACAAATCAAATATAAATCAGATTAGTGAGTAATCCTGTCCACCTAAAGCCGTGCCGGACATCGCACCCGCACTAGGCCGTAAACGAGCGAAGCCGCGGTCCATCGCTAGTTATACGTGTTCATAAGCGCACTACCGGTGGGATCCTTAGTGGGGGAAGGTTGCTTTACTTAAAAGTGACTTGTGACTTGAAGTTCGTTAGAGTCAAAGTCAAAATAGTTTTCCGCCGTGTGGTGATCGGTTGAGAATAACACCACCCGATTCCATTTTTTTTTTGGCGTGTGTATCTGTGTATCTGTCTGTGGTATCGTAGCTCCTAGCGAATAGACCGATTTCGATGCAGTTTCATTTTTACCTACTTCTTTTTTTTATGTATGTTCACCGATATCAAAATTATTTTTTTATTCGAAAGAGTATACTTCAGAGGTGGTCCCATATAAATTTTATCGAAAATGATTTAGCGCTTTTAAAAAAATCAACAAAAACAAAAAAATACTACAAACCAGAACATCATCTAAATAAATGAGTGACATTTGCGAACTGTTGTTGTGATTGAAGTCGGTGACTCATACGTTTTTATAACGTGGAAAATTATTTATTATTTTATTTGACTTAATATCTTAATAACTCTGCTAATTTAATTCACCCATAAACAAATGTAAGTAAAGCAACATTCTCTACGGTCACGCATCACATCCCCCCTACAATATACTACGTGTGGAAATACACACACAATCAACATACACACACATACACCATACGTGTATACGTAAACACACAACAGGTGGGGACACAATGGCGAGTACAGGGTGTTTTTTTTTGTCGTGAAAATTTTGGTAGTCTAAATAGCATATGACTTTAGGTGACTTTAAAATCGGTAAAACTGAACAACTGCTTGTTAAAAAACCATATCGCTCATTTGGAGCTACATTGACGCAATTGTCGTTTTTGTTATTTTACAGAAAACGATAGCGGTGATAGCCCAGTATAATGAGCCAGACTTGTAATCCGAAGGTAGCGAGTTCAAATCCTGGTGCGGGCCTGTACCACTAAATTCGTCTTTTCGGATTTATGTACGGATTTCTAATTATCACTTGCTCAACGGTGAAGGAAAACATCGTGATGAAACCCGTTCGTCCAAGAAAAATTCATTTTCGAAAGACGAGCGGTCCACCAACCCGCATTGGGCCAGCGTGGTGGACTATGGCCTAAATCCCCTTCGTGTTTCGAAGGGAGGCCCGTGCCCCTCGGTGGGGACGTTAAAGAAGATATCAAAGTTTCCGTAAAGCTTTAATACAGGAAATACGACTGCTATTAATAGTTATACAGTATTTATATATACCGTAAAAATACTTTTTAAATCTAGTGTTTAATGGGGTGTACATAACTGCAAGATATATTTTATTGTTTTTATTTTATTTTTTATAATTGATTAAAAAAAATTAAATTGATTAAAAAATGAAAAAAATTAACTATCAGTGGTCTTTAACGGCTCAGTCGGTGCAATTGCTTGCAATTTTAGGGATTAGAATAATAAAGCAACCAATCTACTACACAAAAATCGCAAAAACAAATAAATAATTACAGGCATACAACACAAAAAAGGTGACAATAGACACATAATCGGCATTTTTTATTAAAAAAAACTTCAAAGTCCAATAACTTGAGAACGGTTAAGTTTGGGCTATGGTGTTACATAGTCGAACCGGTCAGGAGTGATGGAAACAACAACCTCTTGAAGGATCTAGGTCGACCTTACCTTTAACCTTTACCTTTACCTTTGACGGCCGGTTTGGACGAGTGGTAGTGACGCTGCCTCTTGATCGGCGGGTCCTGGGTTCGATCCCCAGTCGGGGCAAATATTTGTGTGAAAAGCAGATGTTTGTTCTCGAGTCATGGGTGTTTGTGTTTGTCTTTATGTGTGTTCTGAGGGACCCACGACACAAGGGAAAACATTAGTGTGGGCCTTTGAGTGTGTAGCGTTTATTTATATTTATTTATTTATCTATTTATAAAAAAAAATTTAAAAAAAACCCTGTGTATAAGCAATTAATGAATTATTTGTCTGTCTGTCTCACAAATTTTACCAGCTTTATTTTGAGCTTCGTTATTAATGAATTGAACCAGAGTGAAATATATTTTTTATTATTTACTTTTTATTTATATTTTTAACTCGTAACGAGAAAAGAAGGGCGTCATAAGTTTGACAAGTGCATTTGTGCATCTGTATATACGTATCTGTGTGTATGTCTGTGGCTTCGTAGCTCCTAAACGAATAAACCGATTTCGATGCGGTTGAAAGTTGAAAGTAGAGTTATAAGTAAGCGATAAAATGTCGCGAATTATACTTTTTTTTTAATTGACATGATTTAAAACGACCGTTAGTCATTCGACAACCGCCGAGATCGTACTTAACGTGCCCTCCGAAGCACATAAACGCTCTTGATAACTTGCCACTTTAGCCACCCTTCAGGTTCCCTGCCTCTGTATACATTACTTAACCTCAATGATCGGTTCAGTTCATCGAGCGCTCTATGAATTAATTCATCCTGTATTCCTTATCAGTACTTCACTTCACTAAAAGGTGATCTACAAAGTATAACAAGCAGTTATATTAAAATCTAAACATCTTTATTGCTATGGCGATAAGGTCGACTTTATGTTTTTACAACTGCATCAAAATGTAAGTACGTTTGTGTTTGACAGCCATTTTAGTTTGACCTCCGAATTTTTAACTGTTTTCTGTGTTCCTCATAACATAAATTAAAAAATTAAGTTCATCTAATTGGGTATTTTTTCTTTTTTTCTTAAAGAACATTTTGAAGTAAGTACTTACCATAGATACAACTACCTATACCAGTTGGGTTTTTTTTTGGAAAAAAATTCTAATTAGGTACTTACTAGGGAAAGAACAGGATTAAAAATGTTAAATGAAACATTAATAAAAAAATGTTTATTTTTAATTAAGCTGTTGAAAACTGTTGAAAAAACCATACTTGAGTGAGGCCAAAGGCTATGACAACCTATAATCACTAAACTTACTGGCTTGAACGTCAAAAAGTTCTAACACCATTTGCCTAATGCCCTGCCCAACCCCTTAGGGATACACTATAAGCATATTATAGAAGAAATCGCATAAGAAAATCTCAAAAGCCATAAAGTTCTAATAATAAAATGAAAACCACACAGGCAAACCGCAAACTTTCAAAAGACGATTGGTTAGAGCTCTTTCCTGATTGGTCGAGATACGCGGTTCGATTTTCAAAACTCTATTTCATATTCTCAAACGCGCGCTCGTTCGCTGCAGTCGCGCGCCATTTTGAATTTTTACTTTTTAAAACTTTTGTTTTTTTCTTTTCCGCTTTGGACTTTGGTGTGATTTTCTAAGTGCCTCTTTTGAGTGTTAAGTGCTGCCTTAAAGGATTTTGAGTGAAAATTGAATTATTCACAGCATTTAAAGGAGTTTCGTAAGTTTTTTTTACTTTTATTGTTAATGTATGATCCATTCGAGAAGCAAAACATATAGTAGTAAGTATAAATAACATTTAACTAGTGGTTTTTTGTTGAGTTAAATGTTCAAAACCATAGGAAATCGGGAAAAAATTGGACATTGAACATAAGGATAATAATCTATTACAAGATAATCGGGGTACGTTTGATCCAGGGTTTGGCAGGTCAAGTCATTACAGTAGAGCGACTGCCATCTGACCTCCGTGACCCTGCTAACAGGGGAACCTGACCAGATTGGATCATGGTTACACATTCAGTCTCCTTAACGAGCAGGTTTCCTCACGATGTTTTCCCTCACCGTCAGAACATCTGTTAGTGTGCAACTAATGTAGGTACAAAACCCAGAAAAAGTTACATGTAGGAAATGTGTTGTTTTAATGGCTATAACCTATTTTAACTTTAAATAATGAAGAGTTTTCGTGTCATTGAATTTAATAAAATAGAATAGATAATTATTTATTACTCAGGACATCACTACAAAAACATTAGAAAAACACAACAAAAAACAGACAAAAAAAAAGAACTTAAAATCTATACAAAACGAAATAAAAAAATAATAATAAATATAGTAAACTAATTTACGAGCGAGTCCTCTGCGTTGTGACGTCCTGTGCAAAAGGGTAGCACTCAGCTGAAGCCACGACTCGAGCAAGTCATGGCGCTGGTTTTATGTGCATTGTTACTAGATACACTTGTGCTAATAAAAGTGTTTATTATTATAATATATCTGTAAGTAGTAATTTTGTACTCACATACATACATTGTAGGCGTGGCTGTATGTATGTGAGTACAAAATCAAAATCACGGAGTGGCAAAAAACTAAGGACTATGTTGATACTGAAAATATTCTAAAGTATATTACTTAACATTACTTACCGGGACTTTATAATCTAATCTTATAAAATAATGTGTATATATATATGTATATATATATATATATATATATATATATATACAAACTGTAAATCTGCAAGCTTGCCATATTCACTGAGGTCATTGTACTGCTTGTAAAGAACTTAAATAAATTATAAAATAAGATTGACAAAATTTCGAAATTTTTAATTTTTAATTTATTTTCATCGACAATTCATGCACACAGCACTAATTTATCGATACATTATCGATACTCATGCACATCCCTATTACATGGCGTGTACGGTTTTTAACTGATCAATTTAACTTACACGAACTATTTGCTGTCAAATAAGAAAAAGTAAAAAAATTGACATTGGCACAAGTTTTGGCAGAAATGGTTGTTTGTTTTTTGCAAAATTTTTCATAAAATTGCCATTAATAGTCATTGAAGTATTATGTACTAGCGTACCTACCAATGTTAATAGTACCTAAGTTGAGTTGAACGCGGATTTTTACCGGTCGCGCTTACGCCACGGGGCGATATGTAAAATTACCAAGATAACACAATGGATCGGACGTGATGGCCCAGTTCCCTGGCCAGCGCGATCCCCAGACTTAACTTATTTGTGAATGAGGAGATGTGAAAACTTGAAAAGATTTGTGTACACGGAGGAAATTGAATGTATTGATGTGATACGGAACATAATTTTCAGTGAACCGTAAATGAATCGTAAGGAAAGTCATCAGAAAGTCATCATATTCACCAACTTAGACCAGCTTGATGAAGACTGGCTTACTTTGAGGCATTGCTTAACTGTGTCTGCAATCCAAAAAGTGCTAGAACACGTATTCGTTTTGTTTTGTCAAAATAAGAATTTCCGTCTCTGCTAGATTGTGTTTAGTGCGAAATGATGGGTACTCTAAGATGACTATGACCGCAACTGCTAACTAGAACTTAGAATACTGTAAGTACTGTGTAAATAAACGTGTAAATGTTGTAAATAATGTCATTTATGCTTTTTACTTCGCCAAAAAATCCTTATTTCTTAGTAGGAATTCCGTATAACTCTAAAATTAAAAATGTTGTATAACCCCCGACATTTATTGCGTATAACTTTTAAACGGCTAAACCGATTTTGATTAAATAAAGCTAAGAACCATCTTAATCACGGCAGCTTTCAAACAAAAAACCTGCATCGAAATCGGTTGATTCGTTTAGGAGCTACGATGCCACAAACAGACACTCAGACATAGAGATACACAGAAACTTATAACATACCTTTTTTTGTCAAGGTCAAAAAGTAAAAAGGAAAGTCTGCAATCATTTGTTTTGTTTATCATTTGATTTGAGATAAACGAACATTAGGTAAATTTCTATTGCTCCCAAAGTTAATATGGACAGGAAAAACATTTATGTAGTTTATTCCGGGCCACACTTTAAAAAAAAGTTTTGTTTAATTTTAGTTTTTCATAAAGTATTCCATTTTGGAAGTTCTCGAATAAAGTAGGAAACATGACTTATTATCACGTCGGTGAATATGGCAAGCTTGCAAATTTGCACCCTGTATAATAAATTCATACACCCACGCACATCCACACAAACACTACACAACACATCATTACACACACACACACACCCACACCATAAAATTAAGTTCTATTATATTAATTAATTTAAGTTGTTTACCTATATTGTTTAGTTGTTTTGAATCTGGAATCTATCTCAACTGTTTCTCCGAGCCATCACATTTACACTATTTTGTTATGTACTTAATTTACTGGAACCTCCCAACACAAGTAAAACTTTAATTTGCTTAATGGTGAGTTTTCCTTAGACTAAGAATTAATGTATAAGCTGTTTGAGAAATAAAGATTTATTTTATATATAAAAAAAATACAGTCACGCCTACAACCCCTGTAGGGGTAGATAGAGTGCCATTTGGTTCTAGAACTAGTTGAAGCCTTCTGACATAATTTTTTTAAAGGTTATTAGATGGAACCTGAGTATAATGGTGTTAGGTTGTCAACCTTTCGCCCTTGATACAGCGAAACCCTCGCCTCCTCTTACTGACTACAGTATGAGTTGGCAGCTGGCACTTTTTTTTCCTATTTTATCCGCCCGTGACTTCATTCCCGTAGAAAAGATATGAATCAGTTTACTGATCTGAACTACTTTTCTCAAGGAACTCATGTCAAGAAAAATAAAAATATATTCGCTTCTGCACAACTTGTGTAATTTTGAGAATTTCAAATGGTTTCATGGGGGTTCAATGTTCAGTTTTAGGGGATAATGTTTCCCATGAAACTGAACAACATTCCTTATGGAACCCTGATACAAAATTCTGAAAAAAAATCACAGATTTCGTGCCTCACACGACTATCGAGCACATTGGAAATGAATCTACGGAATTTAAAAAAATTTAGTTTGACTTTTTGACTTTTTTCAAAAAGGTTAAGCTACAGGGCAAACCCTTAACCCGTTCGTCTTTGTTTTAGGCTCAAATTGTAGCTGACTAAATTTTCTAGAGGAGGTTTTCACAAATTTTTGATATCATTCTTCGTTTCCAAATTATCGAGCGCCAAAATCAAAAATTCGGAAAAAAAGTTTTTTTTTTTTGTTTCTGTTTTTTTTTATTATAAGATGGGTTAACTCTTGACTTCAATCTTGACCATAAGGTCAAAGATGAGGTCGACGATGGAGCGAGTTAACGCAGAAAATGCCTATAAAGGCACTGGTACTCCCACGCACCGACGGAACACAGCAAGCTGTTTGGCGTCGGACTTCGGTAGGAGGGTGGTCGCGAACCAGGCGGCCCTTTTCAGAGCCTACCACACCGCATGAGACCATAGGACGACACCTCAGATTCAGAAAAAAATGAAGTGTCGTTGCCTGGGATGGATTACTATGAGGCAGGTCTCATTTGTGTTTCCTTAGTCGCCTCTTACGACACCCACGGAAAGAAATGGGGTGGTGTTATTCTCAACCGATCACCACACGGTTAGCAACCTTTCTCGAGTAATTCTTTTTGCACCTTACAGCTCTTGTAAATACGCATGTTTTGAGCTTTTTTGAATATCATATCTTGAGAACTCTCGGAGATATAAGGAGGATAGCACTTTTTCGTGAAATCGGAGGCTATACTGGAGCGAACGAAAATACATTTCCAATATCAACGACTAACCTTACAAACTTACTGTAATCCAAAGGTCGCGGGTTCAAATCCTGGTGCGGGCCTGTACCACTAAATTCGTCTTTTCGAATTTATGTACGGATTTCTAATTATCACTTGCTCAACGGTGAAGGAAAACATCGTGATGAAACCCGCCCGTCCAAGAAAATTCATTTTCGAAAGACGAGCGGTCCACCAACCCGCATTGGGCCAGCGTGGTGGACTATGGCCTAATCCCCTTCGTGTTTCGAAGGGAGGCCCGTGCCCCTTGGTGGGGACGTATATGGGCTGGTAGAGAGAACCTTACAAAAGCAAATCAACTAATCGCACAAGTTGTATGGAGAATTGGAGAGACGAGATTTTTTTTCTTTTTTCTGTTTAGTTCAATGGGGAAAGTTGTTCAGTTTCGTGAACTGATTCACATCCCTAATTCGCGATAAAAAATAAATAAAAAAAAACGTCACCCAATAGGTCAAAATATGAAAAAAAATTCGCCTCGCCTCTTCATAAAACTTGATCGTCTTAATGGGCTCTATATTGTTCAGTCTCATAGAATAGAATAGAATATCTTCATTTTATAGGACATTCAGGATGCCACTTAAAACAAGTCAAGATTACATGAAAAACATACAAACATACATTAAACGATTTAAATACATACATACGCATTCGTCCTTTTGACCCTACTGACCCTACGCCTATTCGCAAAAGCGCAGTCTTCCCCAGAGAAGAACAAGCAAGAAACAAGCAAGAAAATTCTTATTTTTTCATTTTAAATAAATCTGAAATAACTCTAGAGCTGAGCAGTTCATTCCCATGGCTGCTTGTCTAATAGAAAAATAATCAAAACATTTTTAATAGTCCCTTTTTCTAGGGTTTTCTTGTCTTAAATTTGTGAAAAATTTGGAAAAAAATGGGAACAATTATCACCTAATGTTTTAGCTTACTAATTTATGTATATAAATGTCGTAACATGGATCGAATCAGTACTTCTCCCTAGCAATTTCAGCCCCCTAACCCTACTGACCCTCATATTCATCTCTACCCACCTCACAAGGGACACAGCGTGTACACAGTACGCCACGAACGGAAAATTCATATATTACGTAAATCTACAATGATTTCCTGTGGCTTCGCGTGCGGTTTTCGTGATTAGGTAATACGTGTAATTTTCGTCGATGTTACAGCGAGGCTTATTATAATTATGTACAGACTGGAGCAGATCACGCTTGGCTATAGTAATTCGTTTGATTTTTGGCGCATTTTATGTATTGTGTTTTGTGTCAAACGTGGCTGTAGAACCACTGATGCTCTGCCTACCCCGCTAGGGATTATGGGCGTGAGCGTATGTATGTATGTGATGTAGTGTTTTTCACGCCAGACAAAAACAGAGTGGTTTATAAGTTTGAAGTGTGTATCTTTTAATAACTTTAAAAAGGCTGAACAAATGTTCAAAGAAATAGATATTTTGACTTTTGCATCCCAATATATATCTGACAATCTTTTATATGTGAAGGAAAATGAACATTTGTTTAAGAAAAATAGCGATAGGCACAATGTAAATACTAGGACCAAGCATAAACTGGATGTACTAGACAGTCGTCTCCACAAGGTCACGAACTCTTTTATGGGTCAATGTATACGTTTCTATAATAAGATTCCCATGTGTATTCAAAATTTACCTTTGGATAAATTTAAGACGGTGATTAAACAAAAACTTTGCAAAAAGGGCTATTACAAAATTTCTGATTATCTATCAGACAGGCAGCCATGGGAATGAACTGCTCAGCTCTAGAGTTATTTCAGATTTAGTTAAAATTAGTAAATAAGAAAATTTGTAATGCGATTTAAAAGAGCAACCTCAGAGTTTCTTGCCTGTTCTTCTCTGAGGAAGACTGCACCTTTGCGAATAGGCGTAGAGTCAGTAGGATCAGAGGTACGAATGCGTATGTATGTATTTAAATCGTTTAATGTATGTTTGTATGTATTTCATTGTAATCTTGACTTGTTTTAAGTGACATCCTGAATGTCCTATAAAATAAAGATTTTTCTATTCTATTCTATTCTATTCTGAACCAATTTCGATCAAATATCGCTAAGAACCATCTTGATTACGTCAGCTTTCAAACAAAAAACTTCATCAAAATCGGTCCATTCGTTTAGGAGCTACGATGCCACAGACAGACACACAAATGTTAACAAGAGGTCGGACGGCAGCAGCTCCACTGTAATGACTTGACCTGCCAACTCCTGGATCATGGTCAAGCGTACCACGAATAAAAAACGGGATTCTTTTAATTCCGTACAAGGCGTGAATAAGTTGACAAGTCGAATTATATGAAGTCAGATGTCTTTTATATAATTACTCATTGGTTGAGAGTTGTTCAAAAATTCACAAGTAGGGTGTGTGCGTTAAAAGTGGACTTGTTGACTTATTGATTTATTCAACATATTAAACTAGCGATCCAGATGACAATCAAAATAAAAACATATTCATACAAGTCGAGTTATCAACCTATCAACCTAAATTTATTAATTTAATTATTAAGTTGGATAAGCCTGAAAATAACTTAATTAATTAATTATCTAATATGTACTCGACCGGGTCTCAACAATGTTAAAAACTCATGGTAACCTTTTTAATCCGGCCGCCGCGATACAAGCTACGCTTAGTGCGGCGACCACTGTTTCTCATGTACCCTCTTTTCATTTGATAAAAATAAATTATTCTTATTCTTAATTCTTATTCACGCCTTGTACGGAATTATAAGATGGGTTAACTCTTGACCTCAATCTTGACCAAGGTCATAGATGAGGTCGACGATGGAGCGAGTTAACCCAGGAAATGCCTATAAGGCACTTATACTCCTACGCACCGACGGAATACAGCACTCTGTTTGGCGTCGGACTTCGGTAGGAGGGTGGTTGCGAACCAGACGGCCCTTCATAAAGCCTACCACACCGCATGAGACCATTAGGGCTAGCGCGCACGGGCAACTTTTACGTCCGTCCGTGACTGTTGACTGTGTCCTTAAGAGTGCTCAAGAAGTCCATGGATATGAATGGAGAGGCGCGCATATTACAACATGGCAACTGGGTGACCTTTTTTTAACCAGCGAACAAACCAGTAACAAACTGTCACCGACCGTTTTGTCACAAAAGTTGCCCTTTAGGACGTCACCTCAGATTCAGAACCAATTGAGGTTTCGTTGCCTGGGCTGAATTAATAGGAGGCAGGTCCCAATGTTTCCTTAGTCGCCTCTTACGACACCCACGGAAATAAATGGGGTGGTGTTATTTTCAACCGATCAGCACACGGCCTAAAGACCCAGGAAGAAGAATTTTACCTGTGTTCTATGAGGAAAGTTATTTAATTTCGTCATCTGATTGACATAGTCACCTAATATGATCGCAAAATACACTCAAAGTTTCACAGTTATCTTAAAAATATCTTTAGCTCGAGTAAGTAAGTATTGTTATCATATCTGGATGATAAGAATAACACGCTAACAAAGATCATATCGTATGACGGAACACAGGCTGTTATTACTGCGTTTGTTTTTTTAATTATATGTACCTATGTATTTCGTGCATGTCTAAAAAATAAAATATATAAGGTCCTAATTTATTAGTCACTTACCTTCTAAAGCGTTATTGTATAGGTTGATTGAATTCCAAAAAACAACATAAAAATTAATTATCTGAAAATTAAACTTTGTAAAAAAAAAAAAAAAAAAACATTTAAAGATAAAGGAATGGTTCTCTTTCGATTATAGCCGTCCACTCCCCGCTTGCCCGCTCTACTACTGCCATTATTATTTACGTTTGAATGGATGGGTTTATTCAACATGTAATGAAAAAATATCATAACAAAATTTTTCAAGACCTTTTAAATTTAATATTATGCTTTTGAAGGAAAGTGACTAATAAATTAGGACCTATGTAAAAATATATCTCGCTCGGCTCGTGCGTTGGGGGTCGCAGTTGTAACCTAACCTACAGTTTCTGCCCCGATATAATCTTCGCGGGGGGGGGGGGAGTTTCAACTATAGCTAGTTTTAACTATAGCTCGATGTGAAAACTATTTTTATTTGAAAATCAAATATGTCAGTGGTAAATTCTAGTTTTAACTAATTATTTCTAGTTTTAACAAAGGCATTAAGTAATAACTAATTTTAACTAGGGAAAACGAGTTCTAACGAAAAATGTGTTTTAACTGTGACATATATACAGGGCTTTAGGTAAATCTCTTTCAACCTCTCGGGTGGTTAATCAGTCCATGAAACTGAACAACTTCCCCAAGGAACATAGGTCAAAATACGAAAAACAAATTTTGATGTACCATACTAAATGCGCTATATGCTGATGAAGTTTGTATAGGAACTCAAAATTTTTTTTTTCTAATTTTGACCTATGTTCCTTGGGAAAGTTGTTCAGTTTCATGGACTGATTTATCACCCGAGATGTTGAAAGTGATTTACCTAAAGCCCTGTATATATTTATATTTTTCAACAAAGACCGTTGTCAATCTAGGTAACAGTAACATATTCGTATTTTTATGAATCGTAAAGTCAAGTGTGTGGCGAACTTGGCTAAGCCTGGTGTCAGAGTTTTCAAACCACACAATGGCGCACAAAACCGCACAATATATAATATATATATATTATGTATATTATACATTTATTTATAATATTTTTATTAGGGCATATATAAATTATGTTTATCATTATATATATTTAGTTTCGTAAGCATAATGTTTATAATTTATTATTTTATCTTTCACCTCGGATGAGGTGTGCACCTACCACTCACTCTCACCAATCATCCTAAGGTTGACTGGTAGATAATGCCATTGGGCATTAAGTCCGCCCTTGTACTTTTAGTGCATTGAGTTAAATAAATAAAATAAAAATAAATGGCACGGAAACGCTCGTGGAAAATTGCCACTTTGGTCAACCATCTGGTTCCCTGCCTCTGTGTACGTTGCTTAACCTCACTGATCGGTTCAGATCAGCGAGCGGCACTGGGCTATAAGCGCTATGGTCTATTGAAAGAGCCTCTACGTGTTAGCTTCGGCCCCACGCATGCCTTCCAAAACTCCGGGACTTAATTACCCAAGATTATGGGTCATAAGACAAACCTAATAATAACTATCTTGGTAATTATTATTAATTGCGACAAGGATATGTACGAATGCTGCGAATAACAATGCACTATTAAATAACTTGGCCATGCTTTTCAAGATAACATTCATTGCTTCATGAGATTCATGAGCAAACTAGATTCGTCTCCGTGAGAATTTGGGAACTTTATGTAGCCTATGTGTTAAACTAGGTACCTATATTTCTTCAAAGTTTTATCTAAATCCATCCAGTAGTTTTTTTTTTGGATTTGCTCAAAGAAACTATGGCCCATATTACAGAAGGAGACTCAATCTGATCTATACTTAAGTATTGACTGTCTGTTTCTCTCACTATCAATATGACAAAGACGCCTGCTACTTAAGTATAGATCAGAGTTTCCGCTATACGTAGGTACCAAAGAGTCGTTTACATTTTATTCATACTATAAATGTCAAGTCAGAGGCCATTGTGCGGTTTGAAAACTCTGACACTATAAATTAGCCAAGTTCGCCACACACTTGACTATACCTACACGATAAGAAGAAGAAGATACCATAAATATCAACGTATTTTTGGCATAAGGCGAGGATGGCTACCTGTAGTACAACAATAACGCAACAAAGCAAAAAAAATTATAAAATAATTTATTTCAAAATAGATTTTATTGTAATTTTGAAAGTATTGTCACGAAATCACGATCTTGAAGCGTGACTCGACTTTGGACACTTTATTTTTTATTTAAGTAGAAAAAAAATTCGAATAGTTACGTCGATAGAAGAGGTGTCTGTAACTACTTGCCTTTTAACAGAAAAAAAAATAGTGACATCACTATTTCGTTACGTAACTTAAACGATCAATTTTACATTACATTACATACGTTCACACCTGTCATCCCATGCAGGGTAGGCAGAGCACCAAAGGTTCAGAACTACTTGATGTCACGTTTGTCTTAAATTCTGAGGGTTATTAGGATGAAGTATCTAAATATATAAAAGGAGAAACTGACTGACTGACTGACTGACAGACATATCAACGCACAGCCTAAACGGCTAAGCGTAGGCACTTGAAATTTGGAAGGAACGTAGCTTAGGTACCGTAGAGGTGCACTAAGAAAGGAATTCCCGAAATTCCCACGGGAACGGGAATTAGCGGGAAAATCCTTTTGTATGAAAAATCTAAACCGCTTAAGTTAGACGCTTGAAATTTGGCATGCAGGTACCTTAGTAAACTTAAAGCTTAGTTGCAACAGGATATTGCAAAATTTCCACTGGAACGGGAGTTAGCGGGAAAAAAATTTTGTATGTAAAAATCTTAATTAACACGCAAACGAAGTTGCGGGCATCAGCTAGTTATGTATATGAAGAGAGGTTGTCAGCCTGTCGCCAACAATACAGTCAAACCCTCGCGTCCCTCTTTCTGACTTTTACAGTATGCTTAGGAAGAGTTGGCAGCTGGTACCTTCTAAGTTTTTCTTTTACTCCCAGTCCAGTGTTGCAGTTTGAGTCCCTATAATGACTCTATGTTGTCTATAATAGGCAGCAATTACCAAACGACGTAACAGATTTACCTTTCGCAAGATTTAAAAGAAAACAGCTTTTTAACTGGCTGTGTGATAGATGTTTTTATTCCCTTAAGGAGTTATATGACTATAAGGTTTAAAAAAATAATTATTGATTGAATTATTTGTGAGTTTTAAATATTTGCAAGCCATACAATTGGTGGATTATGATTAACTGCCGTACTCAGAGACGTCAATTAAAGTTAAGAAGGAATAAAATGTCCTGCTATCCTCATTTATATTAACAATAATGAAACTGAAAACATCAGAGTTTAACAGTACTTAACTTTAATTGACGTCTCTGAGTACGGCAGTAAGAGATACATGTCTTTTAATATATTATCATTGTAATTACCAATATCCGTCCAAATAAAGACATTTCAATTTCTAATGTAAGCTGAGTTCTATGTCCTATTTGCTTCTATGAACATCAATTTAATTTGTTATTTTGCTAATTTTAAGAATGATTTTAAAATAATAAGCGACAATTTAGAATGTTAATCAGCTCACGAAACTGAACAACTTTTCCCAAGGAGCATAGGTTAAAATATAATTATTATTTTTTCGCCAGGAGAGGCGATGCAAGTAGAACTTTTTTATAGAATTTCAAATTCGTTCCTTGGGGAAAGTTGTTCAGTTTCATAGGGATGATCACTCCCTAAAGTTTGTCTAGCTAATAAAGTTACCCCATATAAGGACATTGTATGACATAATGTGACTGTGTTTGGTAAAAGGTACAACTTTCGTGGAGTCAATAAGAGTTATTTACAATAGCTCATCCATCACAGTAATTGTAAAC
The DNA here is from genome assembly GCA_949987775.1 of Aproaerema taeniolella. Lineage (NCBI taxonomy): Eukaryota > Metazoa > Arthropoda > Insecta > Lepidoptera > Gelechiidae > Aproaerema > Aproaerema taeniolella. The sequence goes on from OX465266.1 coordinate 1,675,225, forward strand.
CTTAATAGTCATTACGGTACAATTCACGAAAGTTGTACCTTTCCATTTTCACAGTCAAATATGTTACAATAATCTTATACAGGGCTTTAGGTACATCTCTTTCAACCTCTCGGGTGGTTACTCTGTCCATGAAATTTAACAAGTTTCATAGGAACATAGGTCAAAATACGAAAAAAAAATTGAGTTCCCGTACAAACTTCATCAACACAAAGCGCATTTTGTATGGGAGAAAAAAATTTTTTTTTCGTATTTTGACCTATGTTCCTTGGGGAAAATTGATCAGTTTCATGGACTGATTAACCACCCGAGAGGTTGAAAGAGACTTACCTAAAGCCCTGTATATGTGCCTTGGAAGACCAGCCCCGATTAAACTTAAGTTGTGTGTCGATGGAATGGTCGTTAATTTATCCGTTTAGGTGGCGAAATTGAGAACTATTCAAATTTCATACATCTAATGACGGCTGCTTAGACTTCTTCTTATCGTGTAGGTACAGTCAAGTGTGTGGCGAACTTGTCTAACCCGGGTGTCACAGTTTTCAAACCGCACAATGCTTTGACTGGTGGCGCCACTGCCAACTGAATTTTCAGTTGCAGGTAGTTTGCAACTTTACGTTCGGTTGGCGGTCTGGTCAGGGTGGCTGTCAGCAAGTATATAAAAATTAAATAGTTCTCAATTTCACTACCTGAACAGATAAAATGGCCTCCATTCCATCGACACACAACTGAAGTTACAGAATCAATGGCATCCAACACTAACTGGTCTAACTTTTAAGAAATATTTTTATTAAGTAGGTTACAAACTTTATTCTCACATTTCTCCCACAAATCTCCTTTAAATAAACTCCACCAACTACCTATCTAAATTATCTTTTGGATAAAAGATAAACTTATCAATCTTTTGATAATGTTATCAAATAAAAGCATTGTATTATTTGTTGCATCGATTTTTTGTACAATACATTTATAATTAAAAGCTGAATAAATTTACATACTTATACCTAAATTCCTTTCGGGGTAGGCAGAAGAAGTTTCCATGAGAAGTGTGACTACTCTCTGATTTTTGAATTTTTTGACCTCTGTGGTATAGAGGTAAGCTCGACCCAGTGCAAGGGTCACAAGAAAACATTTCTTACTTTCGATTGTAATTTTTTTACTTTTTTGTGTAACCTAAACGCTGAAATAAGAGTGAAAGAAAAACTTGGAATGTACCAGATGCCAACTCTTCCCAGACATACTGTAAAAGTCAGTAAGTGAGACTCGATGGTTTGCTGTAACGTGGGCTGAGGGCTGACCTCTACTCACCACCATACAATACAATATACTTTATTACATTCCAAAACAAGTTTTTTTTATTTTTTTATGAGATGGGTTAACTCTTGACCTCAATCTTGACCATAAAGGTCAAAGATGAGGTCGACGATGGAGCGACCTAACCCAGAAAATGCCTATAAAGGCACTGGTACTCCCACGCCCCGACGGAACACAGCAAGCTGTTTGGTGTCAGACTTCGGTAGGAGGGTGGTCGCGAAGGCCCTTCACAGAGCCTACCACACCGCATGAAACCATAGGACGACACTTCAGATTCAGAAAAAAATGAAGTGTCGTTGCCTGGGATGGATTACTAGGAGGCAGGTCTCATTTGTGTTTCCTTAGTCGCCTCTTACGACACCCACGGAAAGAGATGGGGTGGTGTTATTCTAAACCGATCACCACACGGTTAAAATACAGTAACATTTTAATACATCATGTTTCATTTTTCGACCCTCAGAATTTATGTCAGACGTGGCATCAATGTATTTTTGTATGTATGTTTGTATGTATTTCATTGTAATCTTGACTTGTTTTAAGTGACATCCTGAATGTCCTATAAAATAAATTCTATTCTATTCTATTCTAGGTATACAGGAATATTTTTTTATCACCATCCAAATTTTTTGTACGTTCTTATGAAAATTTAACAGACCCGATTTTTTTTGTTTCTACGTTTCAAAAATTTGAAGCTAGATCGTCTGAAGCATGAAAATAAATCAAAATTTTTGTATGGAAAAAAAATAACCTCGACCAATTGACTTGAAACTTTGTAATAGTACTCTTCAACACAATTTGTGACACCCGTGTTTCTGCGTTTTACAAAATTCATCCTCAAAGATTCAAAACAATCAAAATCTGAAAATTTTGGAAAAAAGTTTGTTTTCCTCCTTATTTACGTTCTATCAACGTTACTGACACCGTAAGAAAAATTTAAATGGTGATAAAAAAATCATTCTGTTTAGAACTATAGTTTGTTCGCTCAATTAGTGTGCATGGGTAGCTGTCAGCTGTCATCTCGAAATGTATGGCGGTACAGGGAGCAAGAAAACTTGAATGGTAATTCATATCTTCTATCTCTTTCTACTAGTTATAATACGAAAATAATAATATTTTGTGGTCTCTGTAAATATTTACATGGATTAGTATAGCTATTTTTTGAAAGAAAAATATTCGTACCTATTTGAAAATAAAATTACTTAACTGTAAATAAATTATTGTATGTGTTCATTGACACTATCGTTAACATTTACAAAATAATAATAACGTATATTTCCAAAAAGAAGTACTTAAGGAAGTTAGTTCTGCTAACTTATAAATTACAAAGGAGGGTTCAGATAATTCGTCCTGTAGGTATTACTTGCATTACAAATACCCAGTTGCAGTAACGGTCATTAGAATAAAAGCTTTTCGGTCATTATGTGATATTCATAGATTAATTTATTTATAGATAGATATGAGTTTCAACATTTATTATTTGAATTTCTTTCAAATACTGACATTGGCAAAATCACTATGCGGAGGCCATATTTAAAAGAATAGGCGTAAGTTCAATAATAAATTTTGCTATTTTATTTATTGGAGTTGAGAAAGGGCATTATTAATTATAGTTGAGAATGTTGGAGGAGACTGGCAATGACACTGCGAATAATGACAACAGCGGTGGTACGTCTCAAGACGATAACGCTCCAATTAAAAAAAGGAAGACGCTTTGTAAAAACTGCAAAGAAATAATTTTGAATGTTCATCAATACTGCGTCAACACAATGCCGCCTGATAATGATAAAGAGATGGAATTTAAAAATTATCCAATTATTGGGACAGTTTCGAAAATGGTTAATGTGCATCGAAACACTGTCGCCAAAATTATAAAATCAGGACCAGTTTCTCCCTTAAAGAGAGGAAGTCAGACGAAAAAATTCTCAAAGATAGATGATTTTGAATGCGATTTAGTTCGACGCACAGTATATAGATTCTATACAGATAAGAAACTTCCAACACTCGATATGATATTACAAGATTTAAAGACAAATACGGACTTCCCATATCAACGTACTACGTTGTATGAGCTTTTACGTAAACTTGGATTCAACTATAAAAAAGTGAATAAACGCAGTGTGTTGCTTGAGACGCCGCGATTCCAAGTCTGGCGTTATAAATATATAACAAAGCTCAGAGAAGCACGTCAAGAGGGGCGAAATATAATCTACCTGGACGAAACGTGGTATGACACACATGATACCGTCAAAAAAAGTTGGACTGATTGTAGTTGTCACTGCATTTCAGATTTGCCTTCCACTCGTGGGAAACGCATTATCATATTGCATGCTGGATCCAAAGACGGTTGGGTCGAAAATGGACTGCTTCTATCTGCGAAACAGATTAGCGATGCGAGCGCTGATTACCACTGCGACATGAACTCAGTGCTCTTTGAAAAGTGGTTTCAGGAGCAATTATTGCCAAACATAACACCAAATAGCCTAATAGTAATGGATAACGCTCCTTACCACTCGCGACTATCCGTCAGAATTCCAAACACCACAACCAGAAAAGGGGAGATCCTTGATTTTATGAGACAGTACAAAATTTCCATTCCAGAGCCAACCCCAACCATTCCAGTGCTGATGGATATTGTGAAAAAGGCGGGCATAGAAAAAAGATATGTCATTGATGAAATAGCAAAAATGAATGGTTGTGAGGTGGTGCGTCTTCCACCATACCACTGCATTTTTAATCCGATAGAACAAGTGTGGTCTAAAATTAAACATGACCTTAGAGCCAACAATTGCGACCCCAAAAACAGCAGTGCCGTATGTCAATTGATCAGGCAGGTCATGTTGAACGTAACATCTGACTTGTGGGGTAAATATATTGCCCACGCAATCAAAGAAGAGAATAAGTACTTTAATGTAGACCAGCATGTTGATGTTAACGGAGACACTTTCATAATAAACACACAAAGTGATACAGATGACTCTGATTCGGAATAGCTAGATTGATTTTTTATACTTATGCTACAAAAATAGCATATATGTTTAAGTTGTAAGATGGCTATTTAATTTTAATTTTTATTAAAAAATTTGCATTTGTGGACGAGTCACATTTAAGTTAAAGAATGGTCCCAATATACCGTGCGCCTGTACTGCACACTAATTGCCCGAACGAACTACTGATGATCTGCCTAACCCGTATATGTGTGTGTACTTTGTATATCTTTTGAAAACTTCCTTTAGTTAATAAACATTACCTACAAACGCTTTCTTGTATCTTGGCAACTTTATTCTTAAGTTAATTTTTAACAGTGTAGGTAATCTTTATGTGGAAAAAAACAATTTAAAAAATCATACAAAATCCTTTTTATTCACAATACATATTTCAAAGCACGTGCGTTGCGTGTATCTTTAACAGAATCGTCCTTTTTTTTGTGCGTCTACGCACCTGTTTACAACGGTCACCGCGTCTGTTCCCTCCGAAATTTAAACTTCGAACTTTCGAACAGTTGATTTGCAGGTGTTCTTGATTGTCTTTTTTTTTAAGTTAGTTTCATTAAATAGATTTAAAACAATGTTTCAAAATAGGCCTGCGTTTTTTTTACCATCCCTTATACGTCCCCACCTCAGGGCACGGGCCTCCCTTCGAAACACGAAGGGGATTTAGGCCATAGTCCACCACGCTGGCCCGATGCGGGTTGGTGGACCGCTCGTCTTTCGAATATGAATTTTCTTTGACGGGCGGGTTTCATCACGATGTTTTCCTTCACCGTTGAGCAAGTGATAATTAGAAATCCGTACACAAATCCGAAAAGACGAATTTAGTAGTACAGGCACGCACCAGGATTTGGCTCATTCATTAATCATTACCAACTGGGCTATCACCGCTTGGGCTATAATTTTTATTTTGGGATAGGCGAAATTTGTTTTTGTAAGGGTGACTTAATTAGTTGGAGAACTTTTGGATTCTACCCAACAAAAAAAAACAAGCCGGCAGTAGTGAAAACTTGAACATATATTACTTCCTTGCGGTCTACTCTCCCTCCGTCTTACGAATTTTCGATCAGGTCATGTGTGCTGACGCGAGTTTAACATTTTTTACCCATACTTCAAAGTGCACAACGCCGCTAAAGAAGTTTTTACTTCAAATATACAAGTTTAAAACTCTTCAATTGAGTAACAGCATTTTTTTTTAACTTTGTTTAAACAGTGTTTTGTATATTTTCGTAAACACAGTTTGAAATGAAATGAAATGAATGAAATTTATTTGGGAGACACAGGAATTTTTCTTAAATCTAACTTACAATTAAACCCAACAATAATAACAGTGCCACCTAAAAAAGGCGCTGGCTCAGCATTTGCTACAGCGGCGAGGCTGTAGCGGTGATATTCTGCCAGTACCAGAAATAAAAAAATAAATTTTTTTTTATTACAAAACAAAAAGAGATAAACTTCTGAAAAAAATAAATCCAAGCAATTCTGTGTTTTCAATTAAATTCATCAGAAACATAATTAGGTAAAAAATTTGAAAAGTGTTACTGTGACGTGTGACCGGTGTGTGACAAATAAGAATTAAGAAATAAGTTTGACAAATAAGAAAAAAAATGGCGTGGGTGCAAATATCGCGCAATGCCTTGCCTGTGACATCATAAGGTCATTAATCCACAGGTGTGCATAGAAAATTACTAGACCATAACGCACTATAAACGTAAAAGGGTAAAACATGCCTTGTGCCTACCCCTTAAAAGGTCAACCATGACTAACGGCGGTTCCCACGCCTCTATGGGGGTAGGAGAAGTGACATTAAAAAAACCGGCCAAGTGCGAGATGGACTCGCACACGAAGGGTTCCGTCATTATCTTAAAAAACGGCAAAAAATCACGTTTGTTCTATGGCAGCCCCCTTAAATATTTATTTTATTTTTTAAGTATATTTGTTGTTATAGCGGCAACAAAAATACATCATCTGTGAAAATTTCTACTGTCTAACTATTACGGTTCATGAGATACAGCCTGGTGACAGACGGACGGACGGACGGACAACGGAGCCTTAGTAATAGGGTCCCGTTTTTACCCTTTGGGTACGGAACCCTAAAAAAAGGCAATTGTGGCTCTTTATGGATTCCTGTTAATTGATTGTTTAACAACGCGTGTACAGACAGCAGCACCTAAGGTTACCCATTAGTTCTAAGAAAGCCGGTTCTATTTTGAGCGAAAAACGGTGACGTCAAGGTCAACATGTATTAGCCTGCTGTGCTGCCGTGTGTACATGGCACAAGTTGTAAATGTAGAGGAAGTAAAAGAGGTGTTTTTGGATCGTACCAGGTGGCAATCTTTGGTCTCTGCCTACCCTAGTGAGATGATGGGATGGTGTGAGCTTATATGTTATGTATGTCTGATAAGTTTAAGGTATTCTATAGATTCTATGGATCTGCAATTCAAGCTTAAAATGATCGCACTAAAATTCGCCACGGTCAAATGTAAAAAAAATATGCCGTGTGGTAATCGGTTGAGAATATAACCGTCTCTTTCCATGGGTATCGTATGAAGAGGCGACTAATGAAACACAATAGGACCCTATCAATCTATCCTAGGTAAAAACACCTCAATTTATTCTGAATCTGAGGTGGCATCCTATGGTCTCATGCGGTGTGGTAGGCTCTGTAAAGGGCCGTCTGGTTCGCGACTACCCTCCTACCGAAGTCCGACGTCAAACAGCTTGCTGTGTTCCGTCGGTGCGTAAGAGTACCAGTGCCTTAAAAGGTATTTTATTTTTTATAATGAAAAATTTAATTTTGAAGTATAAAGTAATAAAACATTTTAAAAATCCGAATTTTTTTCCCAGGAAAATTCAAAACTATTCACAATAATGATCTAAATTCAATGTTTCAGTTTTTGCCAAGCTGTCACTTACATCTCTTTATATCTTACATATGTATTATAATAAAATTGGAGGTCCTGATTCGCTGACTCATCAACGCCCAGCCCAAACCCTTAGACTTAGAAAGCTGAAATTTGGCAAAAAGGTGTCTTTTATAACGTAGGCAAGCACTAAGAAAGGATTTTTCGAAATTCAACCCCCTAGGGGGATGAAATGGGGGTTTAAAGTTTGTATGGAGAAAACAATATTTTTGAACATTTTAACTCAAAACTTTGTCAAGATAAACGGAACGTGTTTCGCGATTTTCTGACAATCATACCCTAAGCGGTCAGGAATGAAATGGGAGACTCAAAAAGTTTTGGGCGAGCGAAGCCGCGGGAAAAAGCTATTTAGGTACTATAACATAAAATGGTATGTTACCTATACTTTACAGTCATAGATAACAACGTACCGTCTAAACTGATAAGAAATACCTGTAAATAATTTGCTGAACAACAATACAATGTTATCTAACCTCGAAAAGTGCAATTAAATTTAAAATGTCTCGTTTTAAAAAAAATACACACGATGGACTTTGATCGAAAGGAGTTTTTACTAACTTCAAAAAAGGAGGAGGTTCTATGTTCGACTGTATGTATTTTTTTTTATGTATGCTCAACGATTTCTCCGCCAATTATGGACTGATTTTCAAATTTTTTTTTGTTCGAAAGAGTATACTCAATAGGTGGTCTCATATAAATTTTATCGATAATGATTCAGCGCTTTTAAAAAAACAACAAAAACAAAAAATACTACAAACATCATCTAAATAAATGAGTGACATTTTCGTTTGTGGTTATCGGCTAATAGGCATTGTAGTCTGCAAAAAATACTAGTTATCTACTTTGTGCGAACTTTGTTGGGATTGAAGTCAGTGACTCATACGTTTTTAACGTGGAAAATTATAGTCAGCCACAGTCAACTCTTCCTGGGCAATGGGTATGCTATAAAATTCGAATCCAGCTTGAATGTGTTTTTTTTTGTAAATTATTATAAGTTATATGGGCTTCATACAACCCGAGTCTCTTTATAGTTCGAGTCAGTAGGCTTCCTCTGGGTGAGCTTGCTACATCCTCGGCCACATTTTCGCTCTTTTGCTAGATTGTGGTCTATGGTGATCCAATCCTAAAAAAAAACAACGGGTTGCACTCCGAGAGTGCCGGCAGAAGTGAAAACTTGAAAATTAACGTTGTGCATTAATATTTAATTATTTTTTTTCTATGCTGACACCGGATGACATCTTGACTTTTGCAGTTTTAATTATTCAAACACCCCTCCATGACATCTTGACTTTTGCAGTTTTAATTTCTTCTATTTATTGAACATCCCTCCGCGTTACGGATTTTCGATCAGCGTCACGTGACAAACACGTGACCCTGACGCGAGTTTAACATTTTTTACCCATACTTCAAAGTGCACAACGCTGCTAAAGAAGTTTTCACTTCAAAAACTCCAAACCAGTCAAAATAAAAATAATTATTGTAGCACGCCGCAATTATTTAAAATCAACAACGTCACAAATATAGCACAAGGGACCCTAAAGGGCGCGCGTCAACTACCTGCGGCGGCCCGCCTCTATTGTTTCAACCAGCGTTCGTCCTACGGCAACGGCCCAAGTGTTGTGCACATGTGATGAGTCCCGACCGTTACGGCGATTTCTCAGGAAAGCTTCCCTCACCACCGCTAAAAACAAAGGATCGGCACAATATATAAACCGGCGTCTCCTTAGTCAGAGCGCATTTCTCGCCTACGGGCTCCTGGGAGTGATATCCCGACCAGCTCTGGATGGGTTCTAACACGCAGTGTAAGCCTAGCAAACTAGCCTCTGTTCTAGCTCCCATGCTTTGCTCGGCTCCGCGGATCATTGCTGTCAGGATTGCCTAAGCTAGGAGTATCTGTCCTGATACCCCGGCCGGCTGTGCTCGGTGTTGTGGTACTATACACATAGTGTAAGCCTAGCAAACTAGCCTCTATTCCTAGTGCCCCAGCCCACACTGTCCGGTGCTGTGGAACGTCACACACAGATCTCCGAGTCTTTCTAGCAAGGACGCAATACCCCGGCCGGCTGTGCTCGGTGTTGTGGTACTATACACATAGTGTAAGCCTAGCAAACTAGCCTCTATTCCTAGTGCCCCAGCCCACACTGTCCGGTGCTGTGGAATATTGCACACACCTACTAGCAAAGGCGCCTCAGGTCCTCGCGCATAGTAAACGCGCGCGTATCGTGATCTCAAAGTACTCTACGCGCACCTCCGTGCCGCGCGTCGCGACTCTACGCGCGATCCGTACCGCGCACCGCGACTTTACGCGCGTTCCGTGTCGCGCATCGCGACTCTTCGCGAACCCCGCGCGTCGTATACCGCGAGCGTTACCCTAGTGCCATCCGCGTCCCGTTAAGTGCAAAGTGCAAAGACAATAGTGTGTTGAACTGAACCAAAGTTAAAGTGCAAAGAACAATATTAGACTTAAAGACCTTTTATAACTTCAACTATCATTGTAATACGAGTGTCATTAATAAACTTTGTGAAGAACATCGGTGTTTTTGTCGTCAACTGCTAGGCGCTACCCTCACCAACACAACCTCGTGTTACAATTGGCGCCCAACATCGCGGCCCTGGCTACCTTCGCAAGAACCCGCGCTCAACGCAAAGCTACGACGATGGCACTCACCGAAGACCAATTTCAACGCATGTTCTCAGCTATTGTCAATGGGAAGAAGAAAGGCACATTCGCACAATGCTCCCTAAGATTCAAAGGGGACCGTAACGCTGAAGTAGTGGAAGCATTCCTATCAGCCACTTCCATCTACAAGAAGATTGAAGAGATCACCGACAACGACGCTATCGCCGGTCTACCGCTTCTACTCACCGATGAAGCCGCAGTATGGTGGCAAGGAGTGAAGACGGAAATAAACTCATGGGAAGAGTTCGAGACCCGGTTGCGCCATGCCTTCGCACCAAAGAAAGCCGGTTACCTCCTTTATAAAGAGATTGTGGGGATCGAGCAAATCGCCCCGTCAGCGACCGAGAGCTTCATTGCGAAGAAGAGAGCATTGATTGCTCAACTACCCGCTCCGTTGCCGAGCGAGATACACCAATTAGACATGGTGTTTGGTCAACTTCTCATCGAGATACGAAGCAAAGTACCTAGGAACTCTATCAAGTCATTCAATGAGTTACTAGAAGCTGCCAGAAGCGCAGAAGAAATCCTTCAGGAAAAAGACCTGCACCGTCGGCAAGCCGTCGCCGACCAAGAAGAATCAACGAGCACAAGAGCTCGCAAGAAATGTCATTACTGCCACAATCTCGGCCATATTGAAGAAGAGTGCCGAAAGAGAAAGCGTGAAGGAAAACCCACGCAAGAACAAATGGACACAACAGACCCGTGTAAAGAAGATACACGCCCAGCTAACTGCAACACAACCGCACCTAGATTTGCCTGCTACGGATGTGGTTCTCCAGGGGTTGTACGTAGTAAGTGCCCCAACTGCAATACAACATCGCCGCACAGTCCAAGGGGAGAGCTGGACTTAGGTTTCTGCACCATTGATTTCATCAGCGAACTAGAAGCAAGGCCTAACGATGAATACGCCACACTGCTGGAGAAGAGTTCAGCTGATCGAACAGAAAATCAATATGAAAATATAGCCAAGGTAGTGCAGGAGAAAGAACACACTGAAACACTGGCTTCAAGACCAGAAGATAACTCCAAGCCCCGCATCAAGAAAAGAATCTGTATCGACAACGTGATCAGAGAAACTTCAAACCAGGGGGAGGGGAAATATAAGGATTCAGTAGCTTCTACAAGACGAATGCCAATGCCAAAAACCGCCGAGAGAGGCTACTCATCAAAGAAGCGAAAATTAAGGCTTCCTGATGATATATCCAGGGGCCAACGACTAATCATCGCCTTCGGAATCTTCGCCCTCGATATTGCCCTCATGATATTACTCATACTTCTACCACTTATGGCAGCGATCAAGGAAGTACTAGAAGCTCAAATAAGCCCAGAGAAGAGAAGAAAGTTCCGCTCGTCATCAAACCATAAACGCAATGACCTGGTCTTGGTCAAAAGTCTAATTGCGAAAAAAGCGAAGCCTGCTGGAAATAAGAAACCAGCACCACGCCATGACCAGCCTTCCAAAAAAAGAAGAGGATCCCAGAGAAAATTTCGCGTGCTACTGAAGTTACTGCTTCCTCGCCGGGACGTCTTCGGAGCAGAGGGGGAGACTGTAGCACGCCGCAATTATTTAAAATCAACAACGTCACAAATATAGCACAAGGGACCCTAAAGGGCGCGCGTCAACTACCTGCGGCGGCCCGCCTCTATTGTTTCAACCAGCGTTCGTCCTACGGCAACGGCCCAAGTGTTGTGCACATGTGATGAGTCCCGACCGTTACGGCGATTTCTCAGGAAAGCTTCCCTCACCACCGCTAAAAACAAAGGATCGGCACAATATATAAACCGGCGTCTCCTTAGTCAGAGCGCATTTCTCGCCTACGGGCTCCTGGGAGTGATATCCCGACCAGCTCTGGATGGGTTCTAACACGCAGTGTAAGCCTAGCAAACTAGCCTCTGTTCTAGCTCCCATGCTTTGCTCGGCTCCGCGGATCATTGCTGTCAGGATTGCCTAAGCTAGGAGTATCTGTCCTGATACCCCGGCCGGCTGTGCTCGGTGTTGTGGTACTATACACATAGTGTAAGCCTAGCAAACTAGCCTCTATTCCTAGTGCCCCAGCCCACACTGTCCGGTGCTGTGGAACGTCACACACAGATCTCCGAGTCTTTCTAGCAAGGACGCAATACCCCGGCCGGCTGTGCTCGGTGTTGTGGTACTATACACATAGTGTAAGCCTAGCAAACTAGCCTCTATTCCTAGTGCCCCAGCCCACACTGTCCGGTGCTGTGGAATATTGCACACACCTACTAGCAAAGGCGCCTCAGGTCCTCGCGCATAGTAAACGCGCGCGTATCGTGATCTCAAAGTACTCTACGCGCACCTCCGTGCCGCGCGTCGCGACTCTACGCGCGATCCGTACCGCGCACCGCGACTTTACGCGCGTTCCGTGTCGCGCATCGCGACTCTTCGCGAACCCCGCGCGTCGTATACCGCGAGCGTTACCCTAGTGCCATCCGCGTCCCGTTAAGTGCAAAGTGCAAAGACAATAGTGTGTTGAACTGAACCAAAGTTAAAGTGCAAAGAACAATATTAGACTTAAAGACCTTTTATAACTTCAACTATCATTGTAATACGAGTGTCATTAATAAACTTTGTGAAGAACATCGGTGTTTTTGTCGTCAACTGCTAGGCGCTACCCTCACCAACACAACCACGTGTTACATTATTTTTTATTTTCAGATACAAAATGCAACCTACAAGACTTCTATTGTCAAGGAGATAATTCACAAGATATGAGAAGAATTTTTTTAACTTTGCTTTGAGAAGAAAAGAGAAGAAAGATGGCGGATAATGAGGGACCAGTGAATGTTGAAGATCTGCCAATTTCTTTTCAGGTAACTGTATTGAATTACTCTTTTGTCCACGTAAAATTAAATCAAATCACTTATTTATTCAATTAAAACATGTTATAAATGGTTGTTATCAAAAAAATCAGTACAATCTTGTTTTGCTAACAGCTTACGAATATCATGTTAGACATTAATTACCTAATTGATTTAAAGATATAATATAATGCTAAAGTAAATATTTGACAAAATTATGTCATATTAATTAGATGTCGTACATAAAAAATAAGATAAAAAGAAATTGTAACCCCTTTGTTGTGGTTTTTTTTAAGCGATGTAGCAATTTCGATAAAATATAAAATGGAAAAATATTTATTGCTTCAACATCGATACGTGACCACCACAGAAGTATATACTCTTCGAACAAAAAAATTGAAAATCGGGCAACACAATTGTCTACCAATGCGGACAAACATCATCATCATATCAGCCCATTGCAGTCCACTGCTGAACATAGGCCTCCCCCAAGGTGCGCCACTTTGCACGATCCCCCGCTATTTGCATCCAGCCCCTACCCGCTGTCTTCTTTAGGTCATCTGACCATCTGGCTGGGGGGCGTCCTAAACTACGTTTGCCAAGACGTGGTCTCCATTCGAGAACCTGTCTACTCCAACGCTCGTCAGTTCTGCGACAGACATGGCCAGCCCACTGCCACTTCAACTTGCTACACTTTTGGATAATAGTCATCACTCCGGTTTTCTGTCGGATGACCTCGCTTCGGATTCTATCCCTAAGCGAGATCCCGAGCATGGAGCGCTCCAAAGCTTAGGTTCCATAGTTCAGGAATACGTATACCTCGGGCAAGCGTTGCAGTTAGGTAGAGACAACTTCGAGCGGGAAATCACCAGATGAGTGCAGCTTTGGCTGGGCGGCATTTGGGAAGCTGCGTCATATCTTTTCGTCGCCACTGCCGCAGTTTCTAAAGACCAAGGTCTTTAATCACTGCTTCCTACCAGTCACGGAGCCTACGGACCTACGGAGCCGAAACGTGGAATATGACAGTGAGGTTGGCCCACCGATTACGGACAAACATTAAAAAAAAACAGTTGACTTTCCTCCTCCTTTTTTGAAGTCAGTTAAAAATACTTAATAACAGGGAATGAGAAACTCCGCTTGACTCAGTTGATTAGAAGACTAAACTAATCCCAAAAAAATTATCGATGTTCTAGTAATTAGAGGTTAAATTGTTTGACCCTAGTCACCGTAATGAATCGTACTATACTCATCACATCGCATCAGCAAGGACCTCTTCACGTGAATACGTTTTAAAGCTTTTACGGTGGAACGTAATTCAAAAAACTCATGACAACAAAATCGATAAAGTTTGGTGTTGCAGCTACATATGTATATAATAAATCTATACTAATATTACAAACAGGAAAGATTTTGTTGTTTGTTTATTTGTTTGCATCGAATAGGCTCCGAAACTACTGGACTGATTTGAAAAATTCTTTCACCATTAGAAAGCTACATTATCCCCGATGGACATGGGCTACATGATTTTCCCGAATTCCCACGGGAACGAAATCCGAGGCGGAATGCTAGTAAATAAATAAAAGTTTAAAACGTCATACACTCAAAGACCAACACTTAAGTTTTTTCCCTTGTGTCGTGGGTCCCTCGAAACATAGATAAAGACAGACACAAACACCCATGACCCGAGAACAAACATCTAATTTTTACACAAATATTTTCCCCGACTGGAATTCGAACCCAGGACCCTTTGATCAAGAGGTACCGCCACTACCACTCGACCAAATCGGCCGTCATCTACCCCGTTACCGCTCGATAGATAAAGAAATAAACTTTTTTTTTACCAGCCCATATACGTCTCCACCGAGGGACACGGGCCTCCGTTCGAAACACGAAGGGAACTAATGCCTTTAGTCCACCACGCTGGCCCAATGCGGACTTTTTTTTATTAGTGAGTTTTGCACAGAGATAGTATAAAGGTTGGAAAGTGGGATAGGCTACTTTTCCAGGCGAACGAAAACGCGGGCAGAAAGTTATTTACACTATAAATTCGATTAATAAACCTCTACCACCTGATCTCCGAATTTATAGAATGCCGATTTGGAAACTCACGTAGGATTCAGATTCGAGTTTTGACATTTAGCTTTACAGAATTGCACTGCTGAGCCACAGAGTTCCCATACAAAAAAGTAGGTATAGATTTAGATTTAGCAACTGGTTACGCTCTGCTTATCCTCAAAGAGCCGTTCCGCCTGATACCTGCGTGCCAGCAATTATCTCACTAGATATATCACTATATATAATAGCATGACGTCATTTTGAAAAACAAAACGAAAGTCATCTGCGTTGTCATTTATTGTGCACAGAAGCACTCGTAGCCCAGTGGTGGACGCTGATAACCGATCTGTGAGGTTAAGCTACGTACACAGGGGCAGGGAACCTGATGGTTGATCAAAGTGTGTATTAATCTCGAGCGTTTCCGTGCTTCTATCTATCTATCTATGGAGGGGACGCCCGTCAGGCACAGGCGGGTGATCAGTCCACTTATTTGGGACCATTTCACCCAATTCCCCATAACAGCGCATGAGTTTTACCTCTGCACTGACAGTTCCACCTCTCTGAACCTACCCTTTAGCAAACCCAATTGTATCTTGTATGCTAAGCTCTTGTATTTGTTCTTCTTTTACCTCATTCATGCCTATTGTCTCCCATCTTACCAGCGCGTACATCGGACACTCAGTCAGGAAATGTAGACTTGTTTCCTCCTTGTCGCATTCTGGGCAGGTGGGATCACTTTTTTAAGCCCATTATTGTTAGGTGTCGGTTCAGTGGACAGTGTCCCGTGAGCAGACCCACTACAATCCTGATGTCCTTTCTATTTAGCTTTAGAAATTGCTTCGACTTTCTTTTTTCGTATGTCTTATGGAAGATTTTTGCCTGGCGGCACTGTTTGTTATGCTTCCATCTTAAATTGGCTTCTTCGGTGTTTCCGTGCTTTGGAAGCTACGTTAAGACGTCGGTCCCGGCTGTTGTCGATTGACTCAGTCGTTAAACCAAGTCAGAGGGCATAGAGGTTTGAAAATTCTGACACCAGGGTTAGTCAAGCTCACCACATTTTTGATTAAACATCACGATAAGGAAGAACTGTGAAAATGGTGAAAATAAGCAGAAAATTCGTCTTTTTAAGTACTTTTTTGTCAATTAAAACACGCTTCTTCCACGCTAGAGCTGAGTGAAAGAAAAATTACTGTATTATGGGCGAAAAGCTGACAATCACTAATATACTTACATCATATTTCATCTAATAATCCTTAAAATGTCAAACGTGGAATCAAGTGGTACTATAGAACCGTGATGCTATGCCCACCCCAATAGGAGTGATAAGCGTGAGTTATGTTTTGTCAACAGGAGTTCGTGACATGTTTTTATATTGATTTAAATCATGTTATCTGGCGATAAGCTTTCACCGTTTATAAGGGTCAGAACTGTGACTTAGCGGTACTCCATTCGATTCCCTTTATGTCTGTGGCAGGCAAATTGTACAAAGCGTCGGTTTACAAATGGTAGAATTTTGCAGCGACGAGTAATTTTGTAAAATGCCAATCTTACTAAGCTTTGTCCCTTTTCCCATTCGGGGTGCGCTTAGCTACGATCCAGGATTTGGCAGACGGTCAAATCAACGTAAAATGAATCTTAATATTTACGGAGCAAAGGTTTTTTTCGTCCGTCGCTTCGTCTTCAGGCGGCGGATGTCTCTTCGTGCTTCTATAATCGGCAAGAAAACCTTTGATCCGCAGCTATTTCCTTTGCTTCGATCGCAAAGTAAAATTCGCCATGCTATGTCGTCTTTTTTATGATGAGATGGGTTAACTCTTGATCCCAAGCTTGACCAAGGTCATAGATGAGGTCGACGATGGAGCGAGTTAACCCAGAAAATGCCAATTAAGGCACTGGTACACCCCCACACACTGACGGAACACTGCAAGCTGTTTGGCGTCGGACTTCGGTAGGAGGGTGGTCGCGAACCAGACGGCCTTTTACAGAGCCTACCACACCGCATGAGACTATAGGACGACACCTCAGATTCAGAAAAAAATGAAGTGTCGTTGCCTGGGATGGATTACTAGGAGGCAGGGGCCTGATTTTTGAATCGATAGAATTCTAAATCGCATACGAATTGACAAGATTTGTATGAGATTCTCACGCGAATCTTGTCAATTCGTATGCGAATTGGAATTCTATCGATTCAAAAATATGTCTCCTGGTCTCATTTGTGTTTCCTTAGTCGCCTCTACGACACCCACGGAAAGAGATGGGGTGGTGTTATTTCAACCGATCACGACACGACGGTAAACAGTAATTAAGAGTGCTACAAATATGCGGCGTTTTATGAAACTACACGGTTGGTTGATTTGGGTTTCCATTCCGCCATTTATAAACAAACGAATCATCCAATTACCCTGCCACGTGTAAAGACCACACCATACCAGGCTAATTATTAGCACTACGAAAACCGTCCGTCCGCAAACGCGATAAAAGTGACGACAAAACCAAACTGTGTTTCATGTTGTGCTGTCGTGTGTTAACAACTATTTAGAACACTGATTCCCAAAGTTGTCCAGAGGTCCATGGGAGAATCGACGGGGTTCTACGTCGTTGGCATGACAAAAAAATGAGGGCTATTAATTCCTAAGCTTCACAGGGGTCCACGAAAATTTATCTGGTTTCGACAGTGAAGAACTAAAATATTGGCTTGACTTCACCTGGATGGAATCACTTTTTTGATTGGCCAAATTTACTTTTTTGACATTCACTCACAGCACAAAAAAATAATTTACCAATAAATTCTCACTTTTTTTTTCGAAACTGTTTGTGGTTGGAACTCAGCCGCAACGCAAATTTCATTTTTTTTAACAACCCATATACGTCCCTTCGAGGGGCACGGGCCTCCCTTCGAAACACGAAGGGGATTTAGGCCAAAGTCCACCACGCTGGCCCAATGCGGGCTGATGCGGGTTGGCAAATTTCCATAGTTAAATCTATTCCGATCCCAAGACCTTCTGTCGTAGGGCTAAGCAGGGCACTCTCACTTTCTTCGGCTAATCGCACTCATATTTACACACAAATACACACTACACGACACTCACAATACTCTCATACATTACATACTTGCACGCGAACACTTTTTTAGAGTTCTATTTAATTTAATTTAAGTTAGTTTTACTGGTTTTGCTTTAACATTGTATCTGTGGATAACGGTGTTGATTGTACAATTATCCAACTTTGTTGTATACCTACTTATAACCTCCTGTACAATTGTTTGTTTCCCAAATAAAATAAAATAAAATAAATAATCCTTAAATTTGTCGAGTTTTGGGAATATGCTAGAAAAGTCCAGGGGATCCACCGGAACCAGCATTATTTTGAAAGTGGTCTATGAGAAAAAAGTTTGGTAACCTCTGATCTAGAAGCTTCACCATACAAAATGTACGGTAATTCAATGTAATTGGAACACGGTTGACCGGAAGTGTCGTATTGACCCATGAGTCTCGCCGCTATGTTGGATTCTGTTGTATTGTATTATGATGAGTAATGGGGAATCAAGTTGAAAGTGCTTAGTTTATAACAACCGACAAAAACTAGGGGTGATAAGTTTGACGTGTGTTTGTGTGTGTCTGTCTGTGGCGTCGTAACTCCTTGAATACACCGATTTCAATACGGTTTTGTTAGAAAGGTTTCTTTTTATTAAGAATGGGTTCGCTCGTGACCATAATCTTTTTTTTAATTATAAGATGGGTTAACTCTTGACCTCAATCTTGACCATAAAGGTCAAAGATGAGGTCGACGATGGAGCGAGTTAACCCAGAAAATGCCTATAAAGGCACTGGTACTCCCACGCACCGACGGAACACAGCAAGCTGTTTGGCGTCGGACTTCGGTAGGAGGGTGGTCGCGAACCAGACAGCCCTTTACAGAGCCTACCACACCGCATGAGACCATAGGATGACACTTCAGATTCAGAAAAAAAATTAAGTGTCGTTGCCTGTGATGGATTACTAGGAGGCAGGTCTCATTTGTGTTTCCTTAGTCGCCTCTTACGACACCCACGGAAAGAGTTGGGGTGGTGTTATTCTCAACCGATCACCACACGGAAAAAACGTCGTAACTCCTTCAATACACCGATTTCAATACGGTTTTGTTTGAAAGCTTTTTTTTTTATTAAGAATGGGTTCGCTCTTGACCACAATCTAGCTCAGGGCAAAGATGCGGTCGAGGATGTAGCGAGCTCACCCAGATTCTTCTGGGTGAGCCTTCTGGCTATTCACTCGAACTTTAAAGATATGGTTTAGCGGTTTAAAAGTTACTCTTTATCACACAACAAAAAGATAAAGCTGAAGAGCTTCGTAGGCCAGCGTATCACCTTTTTTTTTCAGCCCATATACGTCCCCACCGAGGGGCACGGGCCTCCCTTCGAAACACGAAGGAGATTAGGCCACAGTCCACCACGCTGGCCTAATGCGGATTGGTGGACCGCTCGTCTTTCGAAAATGAATTATTCTTGGTAGTTTTCCTTCACCGTTAAGCAAGTGATAATTAGAAATCCGTACATAAATCCGAAAAGAAGAATTTAGTGGTACAGGCCCGCACCAGGATTTGAACCCGCGACCTTCGGATTACAAGTCTGGCTCATTACCAACGGGCTTCACCGCGTATCACTTAACCGAAGTTATTTCCCCATTTAGGTGTGAATCCCCATTTACGTGTGAATGAATGTTCTCTTGCACTATTCAGGTAATTTAAGCAAGTACTTTGTTTTGTTCCAGGTAAAATACCTCGGCCAGAGCGATGCCAGGGGCCTGTGGGGCATCAAGCACACCAGGAAACCGGTGGACCTGATGGTAGCGGCTGCCAAAGCCTTACCCCCAGGTAATTAACGACACACACTAAATTGACACCTTTCTTAACTCCTGACAATAACTCTACAGTTAAAAATGTAGCGAACTTTAGAAGTCACTTTAGTAGTCACCCTAACACAGTCATATTTATATAGTATATTGTATATATTATATTGATTTATATATTTTATATATATGTATTATCAATATAATTAGTGTAGCGTTAAAGTAGATATTATTAGTTAAAATTCCTTATTGTGCAAGTACGCCGATCCTGCGATTAGTCTCCTTTCGTTTCTCTCGAGGGTTAGCTGGAAGAAATCTCTCTAAGGGATAAGCTCGCCTTTGTACATAGTTTTCTTTGTATCCATCTCTTTTGTTTTGTAATTTTTATTATGTGCAATAAAGTGTTTACATACATACATACACAGATCGTTACACAACGAATTAACACATAGTCTACATGTTTTTCTCAAATTCCCACGGGAACGAAGTCCGAAAGGAAAGCTATTAAAACATTTTTTATTGCAGACCATCCTGTGAACACTATTTTATCAAACCATATACGTCCCCACTGAGGGACGCGGTCCTCCCTTCCAAATTTGCCCGACATTCGATTGCTTGTAACTTTTAAACAGCTGAACCAATTTTGATCAAATATATTTAAAAACGATCCCGATTATATTAGCTTTCAAACAAAAAAAACTATATCAAAATCAGACCATTTGTTTAGGAGCTACGATGCCGCAGACAGACACACTGATACACAGCCATATAGGTACACTGAACCAATTCTGGGAGCTTGTGCGACCTGTTGATTTGCTTTTGTATGGGAATTCAAAAATGCAAGAATTATGTACAAGTTCTTTGTTTTTTTTTTAATTTCGTTGTCCCCATGACTTCCTAAAATTTCGCAAAATTATTTAAAGTGATAGCCCAGTTGGTAATGAGCCAGACTTGTAATCCGAAGGTCGCGAGTTCAAATCCTGGTGCGGGCCTGTACCACTAATTTCGTCATTTCGGATTTATATAAGTACGGATTTCTAATTATCAGTTGCTCAATGGTGAAGGAAAACATCGTGATGAAACCCGCCCGTCCAAGAAAATTCATTTTCTAAAGACGAGCGGTCCACCAACCCGCATTGGGAGAGCGTGGTGGACTATGGCCCAAATCCCCTTCGAGTCTCGAAGGGAGGGCCGTGCCCCTCGGTGGGAACGTATATGGGCTGGTAAGAAGAATAAAAGTCACCTCAATGTATATTCTTTTTTTTCAGGTCAAATCCTGCCAATAGTGAAGCTGGTGATATCAGTAGATGGAGTGCTGATGGAGACGGTCCCAGTCCTGGAAGGCAGCAAGAGGGACGAGTTTGAGCACATGTCCGTCTTCTTCAATATCGAGTCTATATCTTATGGCGTTCAGGTATGCTACAATCAATATCATTATCACTGCTGGACATAGGCCTCTCCTATGGCGCCCTATGCTACGTTTGCCGCATTCTACAGGGTGAAATTGAAAACATTCGACAAACTTGGGATGAATCTACCCATGATTACGATCAACTTTTTCTATGGGACTTTTTTCCATATATTTTGATTGAGTATTGAACTTTTGTATGGAACAGCAGATTTTTTTTAGTAGGAAAGTTGGTCCCATAGAAAAAGTTGTTCGTAATCATGGGTAGATTCATCCCTCAAATTTTGTCGAATGTTTTCAATTTCACCATGTAAAACTCGTCTGCCCCATCGGCCATCGGTTGTATACGACATATCTGACCAGCCCACTGCCACTTAAGCTTGCATTAGCAAAAGAATTATCTCCAGGCTATGTCTACAATATACAAGGTGATAAAAAATCTCCTAGCTATATTCAAAATCCTGAACCAGTATCAGTCAAAGAACACATTTATGAAAAACAGATAAGTATAAAGTTTTTTCAATGGGAATAGTTCAATTTTTGCCTAAACGTAGACATTTCTCCTACACCAGGCACGCGAGGGGTGCGGGTAGCTACTGGTTCAGGATTTTGAATATAGCTAGAGGTTTTTTATCACCCTGTATATGCTACAATACTATACGATAAATAAATCATTGATGAGTTGTCTTTAAGCCGGCTAATTTGGTCGAATGGTAGTGATGCTGTCGTCGGACCAACGGGTCTTGGATTCGATTCCCGGCCGGGGCAGATTGTGTCAAAAGCAGACGTTTGTTCTCGGGTTGTGGGTGTTTGTGTCTGTCTTTGTGCATGTTCCAAGGGACCTACGACACAAGGGAAAATCCTATTGCCTTTGAGTGTGTATATCGTTTAAAAAATAAATAAAAAAACAACCGCATCAAAATCGTTCCATTCGTTTACCTAAGAGCAACTTATAACACCCCTTTTTTTTCGGGGTTGATATTTCATAGTATAAGTACATGGCGGCACTGGGGATCGAACTCGGTACCTCTCACTTACGAGTCCCGCTAGCGTTAGACTACGCTCCGTTCGGTCATATAAAAATAATTTTTCTTTTTCAGGACCTAGTCTACACAAGAGTGTTCTCAATGATCATAGTCAAAGACAAGGCTGACGGAAAAGGGCTAAATCCCTTCGAGTGCCACGCTTTTGTATGCGAGTCTAGGTAAGTGCCATGTGGTGATCGGTTGATTACTGATCAATAGCGTCTGTCAATGGTCAATGGTAACCATTTCGGGTAAAATTTTACCCGATTAGGGCGACTATAGCACTAGGGTTACCAACTTTTTTTCCATCAAATATAGTATTTTTGAAATTATTTCCTTAAAAAATATAGTAGATGGCAAAAAAAAGAATAAAAATATAGTATGTGGTTAAAATGTGACTTTATTTTTTAAATGAATATTTCTTACTGCTTTGCGCCTTAATAATTACATTTTTATTTTTTTTAAACTGTTCATATGCTTCATTAATATTCGCGGTAGACGTAGAGTAGAGAGAGGGCGGGCTTTAGTTAAGGCTGCGTTCCGGTTTACGCAAAATATAGTAGTTTCGCCTACTATATATTTTTTATAGAAATATAGTATTTGATGCCTTAATATAGAAGGATACTATATTATATAGTAGGGTTGGCAACCCTATATAGCACCCGATCGTTCTTGAGCAAAAGGCGGCACACATAGGAATAGTGCCATCTCCGTCTCTCAACAGGCCTGGGCCGGCAGTGCGAACAGTGTCGATACACGAAGTTTACGGACTTTGAAAGCACGCGTGCGTAAAAACATGTTCGAAAGTTAGAAAAATGAGATTTATGAAAAGGTACATTTCATAAATCTAAAAAGCTTAAATCGAAAAATGCGTTAACTACTTATCGAGAGTGTTCTATCACGAACATTTTGATAGCAAATTCAAGTTCCTGTGTGCATTTTACTATCGTTTTTACAGCTTAAAAAATACACAATATTGATATTTAGAGGTAACTCTGTGAGCTTTTTCAAAAAAGTGCTGAATCATGTTTTCAGCAAACTACTTATCTACACTGGGCGTCAAAAATAAGTAGTACAGTTTTAAAATTGCGATTTCTCCCAAACTATAAAACTTAGACCTTTGAAACAAAAAAGGTTAAAAAGAAAATTTAATCTTATTCAATAAAAACTTCATGCATTATAAGAACTTATAATGCTTGACTTTAAAAAAAACGAATAAATAAAAACACTTTTTTTAAACTGTTGAAAGGTTTTGTCTTACTTAGGATTTTTGTGTTTGACACATTCGCTGCTGATAAAGCAATTGTAATTGAAAAGCATAGGTATCTTCAGAGAGTAAATTTGACTAATCATGCCTCTTTCACCAGAAGAATGTGCAAGAATCTTAGCTTTTCTCGAAGTGGGCATCAGTATGCGTCGTACTGCAAGGAGGGTGGGTGTAACTTTAAGAACGGTTCAGCGAGTAAAGCAAAGGTACGAAGAGACTGGAAACCATCTAAGGAGACGAGGTAATGGCAGACCCAGGTGCACAAGTACCCGAGAAGATCGCTTTATTGTTTCCACTGTGTTAAGAAATCGACACCTTAATGCAGTTGAGGTTCAGCAACAGCTTCTTCGGACCCGAACAGACTACATCAGTGAGAGTACAGTGAGAAGAAGACTTGCTGAAGCTAACCTGAAGCCTCTAAGACCAGCAAATGGCCCGAAACTTGAGACAGAGCATCGCGTAGCAAGACTACGCTACGCCCGTCAACACGTACAATGGGGCGAAGAAGAATGGGCTAGAGTTTTATTCACAGATGAGTCTCGATTCTCTTTATACACTTCAGATGGACGGCGGAGAGTCTACAGACGACCCGGTGAGCGATACATTCAAGCTTGTATCTCGGAAAGAGTCCAATATGGCGGGGGCTCTGTACACGTATGGGCTGGTATCTCTTCAGAGAGTCGCACAGAGCTTGTGGTAATAGAAAATGGGACTTTGACTGGTGAAAGATATGCCTCGGAGATCCTCAACGAGTATGCAGGGCCATATTTAATAAATATGGGTGATGGAGCCATCCTAATGCATGATAACGCCCGGCCACACACTGCTCACCACGTACAAGAGTACATTCAGGAGGTTGGCATCAACTTGATGGCTTGGCCATCGAGAAGCCCAGATCTCAACCCGATTGAACACGCCTGGGATGAGCTTGGGAGGCTAGTCAGAAGGCGCAGTCCACCTCCTGCCACACTCAGGGCTCTAAAACATGCGCTGATAGAAGAATGGGAAAATATTCCCCAACACCGCCTCCGAAACTTAGTGTTCAGCATGCCAAACCGGATCCAAGCTGTAATTAGAGCCCGAGGCGGCAACACAAGTTATTAAATTGTGAAAAAGTTCCAAAACGTGAAAATTAAGTGGTTGACATATCGTTAAAAATTGATACTTTTTAGTATTTATCTTAATTTTAAGTTTGAAACTTTATTCATGCCAAATAAAATATAACTTTAATAAACTTCGTTAAGTTTACTATAAACTGCTTTTTATTTCATAAGTGTAACTACTATAGTTTAGGAGTAATTGCAATTTGAAAAGTGTACTACTTATTTTTGACGCCCAGTGTAGTTTATGTTCTGAATATTACCGTAGTATTTTTTCTTCGATTTAATGCAGTGCGTCATGCTTATATACGCATCATAAAATCGTAATTTAGGTGCTGTAGTCGCCTTAATGGTGATAGGTTGTCAATACAGCAAAATCCTCGCGTCCCACGTACCGGTTTCTAAACTTTGCCTAGGAGTTCGCAGCTGGCACATTTTTAGTTTTTCTTCCGCCGCTGTCGAGCGAGAAATAAGCAAGAACAGATAAAATTGTGTATCTTACGATGAAAAAAAGGTGAACGAAATCTTTATCAGAAATATTGAGTAAGGATATTTAGGCCGAATAGATAAAGACTGACACAGAATCCATACTTATGTCAATCTGATAAGATATAGTTGGGAAAAACTCTAGAATTGTTTTTATATCTACACTAATATTATAAAGAGGAAAGATTTATATCTTTGTATGTAACGAATAGGCTCCTAAACAACTGGATCGATTTCAAAAATTCATTCAGCATTAGGATGGTAAGTACAGTATCCCTGAGTAACATAGTCTACATAATCTACAAGTTGGAAACACGAAGAAACGTGGCAATAGCAAGCTACTTGCTAAAGGTGTTTAGAGGTATGACAACTAATCCGCAAATCTTACAGTCCGTAAGTTTGTGCGTGCCTGATAATTACACGCAGCGGAGGCATCGAGCGCGTCTGTTTGCCGTTCCGCGGGGCAGGACGAAGCTGTTAGACAATACGCCTCTAGTACGAGCTCTACACATACTCAATGAGGTGGCTGATAGGGTAGACATTTTTATTTGTTCAATGAGCGAGTTTAAAAAAGTGGCGATGTATACAATATCATACGTAATTTGTAATAGTTAAGTTAGCTGTAAGAAATATATGTAAGTTGCTACACTATTGGATTAGATTATAAGTACCTGTAAGGATAGTTGTAAGTATTAAGTAAATAAATAAATAAATAAATAATTTTCACAAATTCCCACGCGAACGAAGTCCCAAGCGGAATGCCAAGCGAAGTCCCAGTCTCATAAAAAAAGCTGATGGCTCAGCGCATCTTTTCGTCTAATAGGGATGTTGACAGTGTTTGATTTTATTAATTATTGTTTATGAAACAAAAAATAATGCTAGAAATATATTAATATCTGAAACAGCATTAAAATTAGTTTATAAATGAAAAAGTTATTAGCATTTATATTAACGTAAGGACTGGCTATCTCTTTGCGGGGAGAGCTAGCTATCTCGTTTTTACGCAAACAAATGGCGGTGACGTCACGTGCCAGTAAGTGCATCTCTTTTTCGTTTTTTGGCAGTTTCCCCCTCTATTGTAACTTATTTATTTCACAATAGTTTTCAAAAGATATTTCGTTTTGGGTTTTGGATTCAGTTCCTTATTAAGATAAACAATTTAAAAAAATTAGTCAACATCCCTATTGATGGCGTCTCAATGACAATCTAGGCCATTTTGACAGGAAGATGTCATACATTTGATGACGAAATGTATGACATTTCAATAGTTCTCAATTTTGCCATCTGAATAGCTTAAATGGACAACATCATTTAGATACTTATGAATTTTGCATCAATGTGGTATGGCAGATTCAATTATAAAAATAATTGTATAAAATTGTAATGTGTATGTAGAAATAAACGTTTATTTATCTTGTTTATTTTATTTACTTTTTTATGGAAAAATTACATTAAATACATTCAAAAATATTCTTTCATTCATAATATTACATTAAGATTTAAATACATACATACTATTCGTTCTTTTGACTCTACTCACTCTACGCCTATTCGCAAAGATACAGTCTTCCCCAGAGAAGAACAGGCAAGAAACTCTGAGGGTGCTCTTTTTAATCGCATTACAAATTTCCTTATTTTCTAATTTTAACTAAATCTGAAATAACTCTAGAGCTGAGCAGTTTATTCATTTTTCCTCAGAAATGCAGCCCGTCGCCTCACGTACTCCTTAGCAGCCGCGTTTCAAGACTACTCTAGAAGAGTGAAAGAGATGCAAACAACACCAGGTAAATAACCAAATTCCTTTACAAATCGATACTTACATTGCAGAAACGAATATTAAAGTTAAAACTCCTTTAAGTGTAATGCCGCCCTTGTTTACGCCAACTATACTGAAAGTGGGGCCTGTACCACTAAAATCGTCTTATCGGATTTATGTACGGATTTCTAATTATCACTTGCTCACTTGCTCGTGGTGGACTATGGCCTAAATCCCCTTCGTGTTTCGAAGGGAGGCCCGTGCCCCTCGGTGGGGACGTATATGGGCTGATGAGAAGAAGAAGAATGAAGGGAAGATTTAACGAAATTCCCATGGGAATGAAGTTGCAGACATATTTATTATTTTTAATTTATCTGTGACTAGAATGTACATTTTTTAAAATAGATTTAAACTTACAGAGTATTGAGAGCTTTCAACACGAACAACAAATCACTCTTAAAAGTTTAACAAAATCTTGTAAAATTCTTAGAAATTCATGAAACTGAAGATTTTCTTATCGTGTAAGTATAGTCAAGTGTGTGGCGAACTTGGCTAACCCTGGTGTCAGAGTTTTCAAAGCGCCCAATAGCCTCTGACTGTGTTTTAACGACTGTAGTCAATCGACAACAACCGGGACCGACAGCTTTACGTGGTCCGAAGCACGGAAATGCTCGTGATAAATTTCCACTCCGGCCACCCATCAGGTTACTAAAGATTACGTTTTAACATGAATTATCATTTGTGTCAAAACTGTGTCCTAATTTTTTTTAAACTGTGTATTCCTTTCCTTATACTAAAAAATCTATCTATTCAACAATTTTTTTTGTTATAGAAATAGACGAGAGACCTCCAAGCCTAAAGAAGAGATTCGCCATAGACCTACGAACACCGGAAGAAATAGAAGCTGATTTGGAGACGGAAGCTTGAAAATAAAATCAGTTTACACGCACACACACATATAAGGTCCTAATTTATTAGTGACTTTCCTTATAACACGTTATTGTGTAGGTCAAAATATATCATTTGAGTCAAAAAACAAAGGCATAATATTAAATAGAAAAGGTCTTGAAAAATTTTGTTATGATATTTTTTCATTACTATGATGAATAAACCTATCCATTCAAACGTAAATAATAATGGCAGTAGTAGAGCGGGCGAGCGGGGAGTGGCCGGCTTCAAGTGATAGAGAACCATTCCTTTATCTTTAAATGGAAAATTTTTTTTTAATTTTTTTTGCTAAATTTTATTTTAAGATAATTAAATTTTATGTTGTTTTTTGGAACACTAATAAATTAGGACCTTACATACACAATCAGAAAGACATATAGCTTCATAAGCTAATGTCACGCCTGTATTTCTAAATCGGCACGGCAAAATTGTATTACCATTGCCTCCTATGTAATAGTAAGTAATACTGGAAGCTGAGAACATAGTATGCAATGGTAATTCAAATTTTGGAGTGCCGTGCCGTGCCGTTCGAATGGGGTAATAAACTGCCAATTTCTCACTTCAGATGTCGCCTCTGTTGACTGATCCTAAAATTTGACGTGTAACTGTCATTCTCTATATTGTTTTTATAAACAAATTATTTTTTATAATATTTTAATGAATTATGACGATTTGCGCAGCTATTAACTGCAAAAAATACATGTACATGTACATGTATTCCCCAAAGATCCAAGAAGAAAAAAAAAGTTTAAAAAAATAGCTTTTCTTTTCCTCAACTCTTCTTTAAATTGAAGTATGTTGAGTACATTTTTGTAATTTGACTTGAATTTGAGTAATTATTTCCGCAAAAAAATAAAAAACACTTGCTCGCAATCCTAATAAAATGACAGCGCCGCAGCTTGACACGGAACAGTCAACAGTGCTGCCACCTCTAAAGAGCTTTTAGTTTATAACCCCATTGGCAAAAACCTCAACTGACAGAACCAGGCTTGGCGGAAACCCATGTTCAGTGTGTTAGCTAACGGTTAGATTAGCTTAGGATTAAATGTGTGCACCGCCCGCCCTCCCGCACAATCCGTGCACAGATAAGCAAGCAGTGCAAAGTTACACAACAACTCAGCACAGTTCCAACGGAAGTATTAAATAGAGCAACCCGAAAACAAATCAGTGAGGTTAAGAAACGAGAGCTCGTTTAAAACCAGCGTTTTCGAGCTTCAGAGGGCACGAATGCAAAAAAAAAACTTTGTCTAAAAAATAACAACCAAAAGGCAAATGTACTAAATCTAAAAATGATATTTTATTTGAAAAAAACGTGAATGGATAATAAAATGTTTTCAGAACATAATTTTTATTTATTTCCAAAGTACATACTTATATTTTTATTGTTAACTGTTTACCAAATATAATATTTGTGATTTGTGTTAGTAAATACTTAAGTAATTAATCTTTAAGTAATAAGTTTTTTGTGTTTTTGCAAAAACATATACATGGCCCTGTTTAATAAAACTTACAATTCATTGCGTAGCCATTATGATTTAGAATAATATAGTATTAGTTGAGGGTAGTACGGAGCAATGTATATCGAATTGTCTTTGTAATTTACAATTGTAGGTTTTATTAAACAAGACCCATATTGTAAGGGACAGTTTAGTTAAAACTGAGATCGAGTTTCCGAGTGAACTTTGAAGAATTTACTTCTGGATTTTTTTAAAACAATTTCCATATTTCCTCAATATGTATTTTCTGCTTTAAAATTGGATCATTTATAGGAATACACTAAAGTTTAAAAAAACAACCGTAGTAGCGTAAAACACGAAAACCAGCAATGTACATCGGAATTTGACAGCAGCGTGGCGCGGGAGACATCGCGTAGTGCCAAAGTAGATAAGTAATAAATAAATAAAAAATAATATTATTCATTTATTTATTTATGAGGCAACAAATTACTAATCATCATTATTATCAGGCATTAATTAAGCATCATAATTTGTATTAATCAATCTACATCTACACTATCTCTACACTAATATTATAAAGAGGAAAGATTTGTACCTATTTTTGTATGTTTGTAATGAATAGGCTCAAAAAGTACTGGGCCGATTTAAAAAATTCTTTCACCATTAGGATGCTACATTATCCCTAAGTAACATAGGCTACATAATTTTTCAGAATTCTCACGGGAACGAAGTCCCGAGCGGGATGCTATCTATACTAATATTATAAAGCTGAAGAGTTTGTTTGTTTGTTTGTTTGTTTGTTTGTTTGAACGCGCTAATCTCCGAAACTACTGGTTCGAATTGAATAATTCTTTTTGTGTTGGATAGTCCAGTTATCGAAGAAGAGTTTGTTTGTTTGTTTGTTTGTTTGTTTGTTTGAACGCGCTAATCTCCGAAACTACTGGTTCGAATTGAATAATTCTTTTTGTGTTGGATAGTCCAGTTATCGAAGAAGGCTATAGGCTATATAACATCACGCTACGACCAATAGGAGCAAACATATAGTGGTAAATGTGTAAAAAACGGGAGAAATTATACCTATATAAAAGGAGAAACTGACTGACGGACATATCAACGCACAGCCTACACGGCTAAACGTAGGCACTTGAAATTTGGAAGGGACGTAGCTTAGGTACCGCAGAGGTGCACTAAGAAAGGAATTCCCGAAATTCCCACGGGAACGGGAATTAGCGGGAAAATCCTTTTGTATGAAAAATATAAACCGCTTAAGTTAGACGCTTGAAATTTGGCATGCAGGTACCTTAGTAAACTTAAAGCTAAGTTGCAACAGGATATTGCAAAATTCCCACGGGAACGGGAGTTAGCGGGAAAAAACTTTTGTATGTAAAAATCTAAATCACGTAAGATAGATGTTTCCAATCTGTGTACTCTGTACAAAAAAAAAAATTAAACGCAAACGAAATTGCGGGCATCAGCTAGTTATTAATAAAATTAGACGTATCCGGAAAAAAAACTTATAGCTGATCCTAGTAATAGATAGATTCCACCATTTAAGTACTTGCTAAGCTGTCCTTTACACCGTGTATATATATAGTGTATAATAATATAAAATACATATTATTGCAATGTAATATATTTGAGTAAATAAAAACGTTTGTTGTGATTTTAAATTCTGTTTATTTACTCATATCTTTCACCGGAGAATTGCAAAAAAGTAAGATTACAATTTCACTGGTGAAATTGTGAATATTGTGATCTCCCAATAATTTACAATTCTTTTTATCAACCCATATACGTCCCCACCGAGGGGCACGGGCCTTCCTCCGAAACACGAAGGGGATTTAGGCCGTAGACCACCACGCTGGCCCAATGCGGGTTGGTGGACCGCTCGTCTTTCGAAAATGAATTTTCTTGGACGGGCGGGTTTCATCACGATGTTTTCCTTCACCGTTGAGCAAGCGATAATTAGAAATCCGTACATAAATCCGAAAAGACGAATTTTTTGGTACAGGCCCGCGACCTTCGGATTATAAGTCTGGCTCATTACCATCTGGGCTATCACTGCAAGAACCCCCCCTCAAAACACGAAGGGGATTTAGGCCTTATAGATGGAGATCCCAGGGCCGCCAGACCTTACTTATTTCCTCATGAACCAAATGTGTGGGAAACAGTAGTGCTAATACGTACTATTAACACATGAATACCAGCGAACCTGGGCCGACAGCCAATTTTCAGCTACCAGGTTCTGAAGGTACTTCCAAAAATTACTCACTTGTCTTGAAGTCTGGCTGCTGAAATCTTATAGAATATAATTAATGAAATATAAAAATTAATGATCAACACCGCCAGACGCTCTCCGTCTGCTGTAAATTCTGCCAGACGCTTTACAGTAAATTATGCGATTATACCTACAATCTGAGCCGTGATTTTTTATATGATGTTCAGGGAACTATAACAATACTTTTTATAGCACCCAGTCTTCAAGACAAGTGAGTAATTTCTGGAAGTACCTTCAAAACCTGGTAGCTGAAAATTGGCGGTCGGCCCAGGCTAGCTGGTATTCATATGTTAGTACATATTAGCACTACTCTTTCCCACATTTTTGGTTCATGAGAAAATAAGTAAGGTCTGGCGGCCCTTGGATCTTGGTCTATTAGGTTAGGTTAGTTTGCATTAATACACACATCAACACGGTCTAGGGATATTGCATGATTTTTCAAACAAAAGAGGGCTGTTTGAGAAGCTATAAAAGCATACTCGAGACACATGGAGGGATATATTTTTTTAGATGAGCATGTGCTAAACTTGAATTTTCAGTTCTGATCAATGAATTTCATTTTTCTTGAAATTTGTGAAAACGTGACGAAAATGAAAAAAGAATTGCGCAAATTCCACCCTTTTCATACAAAAAGCAGAAAAAAAATGCATTTTTTAATTTATTTTCGTCACGTTTTCACAAATTTCAAGTAAAACAAAATTTATTGATTAGAATTTAAAATTCAGGTTTAGCACTTGCTCGTCTGAAAATTATAGCGCTCCGTGTATCTCGAGTATGCTTTTATAGCTTCTCAAACAGACCTCTTTTGTATGAAAAATCTTGCAATATCCCTAAACCGTGTTGATGTGTGTAGTACAGAGTAAATCCCCATTTAAG
This sequence comes from Aproaerema taeniolella, assembly GCA_949987775.1. Taxonomy (NCBI): domain Eukaryota; kingdom Metazoa; phylum Arthropoda; class Insecta; order Lepidoptera; family Gelechiidae; genus Aproaerema; species Aproaerema taeniolella. The sequence goes on from OX465266.1 coordinate 1,707,444, forward strand.
AAGAACAGAGTAATAAAATAAAAAGCCAATCATTTTCACTTATACTTTTTTAATTGATTGTACATCTCCATTAGCAATACAAATTCGTTCTTCGTTTCCTCGACCAAATCTTTATTATTCATCGCAAACTTAACATAATTATTATTTATCTTATTCGAACTAGATTCTATCTTTTCGATAATTTTCGAAAACTCTAGATGTAAGATTACTTCTAGGATTTTTTTTCTAGAAGGGTCAGTTAAGTATAGTTCCTTGAGGTTCTTGTACCAACGCTGTCTTTTGAATTCCGTGATTAACGCTATGTGTTTTATCGCATCGTGAAGCTGAAATCAGATAGAAAAGTAAATTGTATTACCCTCGATATTCATAGCTTGTAGCTCCTAGGTCCGTATTACAGAACGCGACTCTGGCTCTGATCTACACTTAAGGCGACTACAGCACCCGATAAAGGCAGCACACATAGGAATAGTGCCATCTCCGTCTCTCAACAGGCCTGGGCAGGCAGTGCGAACAGTGTCGATACACGAAGTTTACGGACTATGAAAGCGTGCGTGCGTAAAAACATGTTCGAAAGTTAGAAAAATGAGATTTATGGAAAGGTAACAGCTTAAATCGAAAAATGCGTCAACTACTTATCGAGAGTGTTTAATCACGAACATTTTAAATAAATAAATAAATTTAAATAAATTTTAAATAAATTTTTATTGGGAAACCAACAGTTAATAACAGTTTTTGACTTAAATTTAATTACTAGATTCTAATTAACCAATTATAGGTATCCACTGGTGCATTCAAGGAACAAGCGTGTTACAATTACAATACTTAAATTATGATAATTTAAAGACAAGATGAAAGATGAGTTACGGCCTCACTAATATTTAATACTCACACATTGCGTAGTATAAGCTTATAACGACCAAAAACATGAAATTTTGATAGCAAATTCAAGTTCCTGTATGCATTTTACTATCGTTTTTACAGCTTAAAATATACACAATATTGGTATTTAGAGGTGACTTTGTGAGCTTTTTCTATCGAACCAAAAGTGCTGAATCATGTTTTCAGCAAACTACTTATCTAGTTTATGTCTTGAATATTACCGTAGTATTTTTTATTCGATTTAATGCAGTGCGTCTTGCTTATCTACGCATCATAAAATCGTAATTTAGGTGCTGTAGTCGCCTTAAGTAGCAGTCGTCTTTGTCATTTTGATAGTGAGAGAAAGAGACAACCAATACCATTAATTACCAAGAATTGAGTCTCCTTCTGTAATTACGGGCCTTAAACAGCTGTCCTAATTTTGATAGTATAGAGGCCTGCGGCATCACAATCGGGAAAATCCAAGATTGCGGCTGATCACATGCCGTTTTTTTCCAAATCTCATTAGCATACAATCGAATCGTTTAAATCAGCTTTCAAACAAAAAAAACGCATCAAAATCGGTCCATTCTCTCAGGAGCTACGTGTGTATCTGTTAAACACGTTTATACCTCCTTTTTACTTCGGGGGTTAAAAAATTAATAAAATGACGAATGATGGCATCGTAGCACTCAAACTTGATGCCGTTGCGTTCCAAGCTGATTAGTTTTTAAGATAGCAAGCTAAGACCACTTAGTTTCGAGTTTAATACCTAGATGGCGTTGCTTGTCAAGGTAAATTATGTTCTATGGAGAAATAAGAAGGAAAAAATTATTCTGATCGGTTAATGTGCTTAAATGTTCACACTCCTTCATGATGTCACATGGTAGTGGTTTTATAGAGACTTAAGAACAGCTGATTTAACAATTATTCTTAAGTCACTGCAGATTCTTGAGGCAAACTAATAACTTTTGAAACGTAGGTACACTGGGCCTTTTTATTATCATACGTGTTCGCGCCCGCTGCCCGCAACCTGCCATTTCATACATGATTTTATTATAAGACGCGCCACACGCACGCGGGAAAAGAAAAACGTGTATGAGACAATAAATTGTGGATGGCACGCTTACGGGCCTGGGGCTCTACTCTGTACTATCTCCGACCGAAATTTCGTAGCGTCGGATGTCAGTACATCTCTGTCATGCGCAATGCAGATGACAGTGACAGGTAGTGACAATTATCGGCCATCCGTCAATCGTAGATAGTTCAGAGTAGAGCCCCTGATCCGCACGCGGGATCAAATCCGCATGACTATAAAAAGGTCCTGTGAAAGTGTTTGTTTTATTCAAAGATACTCACATTATTAAGGACCCTTTCGATTCCTCGGAAGAAGTCTTCAAACTCGTCCAAACCCATTATGGCGCCTTCTCTCTGTATCCACGTTTTACTAAGATTTGTGATCCTGTGTCTTTTGCCCGACAATGCCAACCTCACTGGCTTTTTCGGCTTTTGTTTGATTTCTGCTCGTTCAATCTGTCAAATGAAGATTGACGATGATAAATTGATAATAATGATTACAGTCCACATATTCCTTCGACGTTCGACAAGACCAGTTGCAGAAACGCCCATCAAACAAAGACGGGATTATATTTAAAGGTGCTTTAACTTTAATGACCATTTTTGCAACTGAGCGTTTATCAATGAGAGAGAGATGCACTATGCTTTACCGCCGATCGAATAGGGTAGAGTACGGAACCTGGGGACTTTATTTTTTTTTTTTATTTATTAAAAATGGGTTCGCTCTTGACCACAATCTAGTTTAAGGTAAAGTTGTGGCCGAGGATGTAGCGAGCTCACCCAGAAGAAGCCTATTCACTCGTACTTTAAAGATATTTGGGTTGTATGAACTCGGAAATACAGACGCCGGCAGGGAATTCCACTCCCTGGCAGTGCGCAATATAAAAGATGAAGAATAGCGCTCAGTACGTATCCGAGGGATCTCGACAAGATAAGGGTGGTACCCCGCAGTGCGTCTGGACGTCCGATGGAAAAAAGGGGCAGGCGGAATGAGCTCATGTAGCCTCTGAGCACACTCCCCGAAGTACATCCTATAAAAAACACATAGGCAAGCTACTTTGCGTCTATGAGCTAGTTCTATATCATTGCCTGCTATCTCTCGATATTTTTAATAAAGTACTCGGGCAAGTAGCGTAGGTACACGGAGTAGGTACACCTTAATAGGACGACCAATCGAATTGACCATAGGGATCATTCAACAATTACGTGATCACCGGAAGGGGGGGTCGGGTGCTTGTATATACATCGGATTATTTGGAGGGGGAGGAGGGAATAATCCATGATTACGTCATCTGCGCTTCGTTAAGACTAATGACTAATGAAAGTATCTATTTTATTGATTTAACTTTATAGTTCTTACCTTTTGCATTTTGACAAAAGGACACACCCTCTTCCCAAATTTAGGTCATTTAAGACCCATAGAAACATGACATACGTGTCAGTGCTACTAAACAGCAAAAATTTTAAGCACGGACGAAGATTACGTAATCGAGGCGAGGGGGGGGGTTAAAAACAAAAGATTACGCTGTAATCACATAGAGGGGGGGGGGGGGTTCAAAAACGGCCAAAAATGATCACGTAATTGTTGAACGATCCCATATTGGAAATTTGTTACTAGCTTTTGCGTATTAGTCTGTAATTTTCCATACGAGACATGCACGATGTAATATGCTTAGTAAGAGAATTTCGCCGCTTGACTTGAAGGCTCGATAGCTCAGTTGGTTAGAGCACCAGGAGATCTAATCCTGGGGTCGTGGGTTCAAGTTCGCGCCAAAAAAATCTCTCCCTAAAATTATTTGGCAAGCTTTTGCGTTTCTGTGCTCCGAAAGGCACCTTAAACCATCGGTTCCGGCTGTTGTCGATTGATCTATGGTCGTTAAACCAGATCAGAGGCGATTTTGCGGTTCTTTTGCAACATCCTTCTCTTTTAGCAGCCCATATAACATACGAAGGGGATTTAGGCCACAGCTGGCCTATTAGGCTGGCTGGCCGCATTAGGCCACGCTGGCCTAATGCGGGTTGGTGGACCGCTCGTCTTTCGAAAATTAATTTTCTTGAACGGGCGGGTTTCATCACGATGTTTTCCTTCACCTTTGAGCAAGTGATAATTAGAAATCCTTACATAAATCCGAAAAGCCGAATTTACAGGCCCGCAACAGAATTTGAACCCGCGACCTTCGGATTACAAGTGTGGCTCATTACCAACTGGGCTATCACTTGCAACATCCTTACTTAATCCTTACTAATTTTATAAATGCAAAAGTAACACAGTCTGTCAATCTGTCTGTCTGTCCGTCTATCACGCCTAAACTACTGAACCGCTTTTGATAAAATTTGGTAGAGGGATAGATTAGAGCCAAGGAAAGGACATAGGCTACATTTTATCCTTCAGCTGGGCACGATATAACCTGTAGTACACGCGGGCGGAGCCGCGGGCGGAAAGCTAGTATACTATAAAATGGGACTTCGTTCCCATCGAAATTTAGACATTTGTCAAGTGGGTTTTTTACCATTTGATGCTGTATAGGAGATAAGTTCACTCTTGACTACAATCAGGCAAAGGGACAAAGATATGGTCGAGGAAATTAAACCCAGAAGAAATTTCGGGTAATATGATTTTAAATATACATGGGAATCTATAATAGGATTCCCATGTATATTTAAAATTTACCTTGGACAAATTTAAGACAGTAATTAAACAAAAACTTTGCAAAAAGGGCTATTACAAAATTTCTGACTATCTATCAGACAGGCGGCCATGGGAATGAACTGCTCAGCTCTAGAGTTATTTCAGATTTAGTTAAAATTAGTAAATAAGAAAATTTGTAATGCGATTTAAAAGAGCAACCTCAGAGTTTCTTGCCTGTTCTTCTCTGAGGAAGACTGCACCTTTGCGAATAGGCGTAGAGTCAGTAGGGTTAAAAGATGTATGTATTTAAATCGTTTAATGTATATTTGTATGTATTTCATTGTAATCTTGACTTGTTTTAAGTGGCATCCTGAATGTCCTATAAAATAAAGATTTTTTCTATTCTATTCTATTCATAAACAGGCTCAGAAAAGAGAATTCCATTCAATGCTGCGCATTATAAAATATGAGGGAAAGTGATGATCAGTAAGAAGCCGCGGGATCTTGATTAAAGATAATAGGCCTTTTTTATAATTCGAAAACGGCACGGCAAAATTGTATTACCATTGCCTCCTATGTGATAGTAATACTAGAAGCTGAGAACATAGGGGGCAATGGTGATTCAAATTTCGAAGTGCCGTGCCGTGCCGTTATAAAAAAGTCAATTTCGTAGTCCGCCTAAACGTAAAAAGAGAGGGGCAAGAAAGAAAGATATAGAAGATAGAATACAGGCATATAGAAGAAAGGGGCAAGTAGAATGAGCTTATGCAGCTCCTAAGCAGACTCCCTGAAGCATATATTATACAAACTGATTTTTTTATCAGTATCCAAATTTTTTATACGTAAACTTTATGAAAATTTAACAGACCCGTATTTTTTATTTCTACGTTTCATATAAATATTTCAAGGTAGATCGTCTGAAGCATGAAAATAAATGAACATTTTTGTATGGAAAACAATAACATCGATTAATTGACTCGAAACTTGGTAATATTACTCATCATCAACATCATATCAGCCTATTGCAGTCCACTGCTGAACATAGGCCTCCCCCAAGGTGCGCCACTTTGCACGATCCTCCGCTGTTTTCATCCAGCCACTACCCGCTATCTTCTTTAGGTCATCTGACCATCTAGCTTGGGGGCGTCCTACACTACGTTTGCCAAGACGTGGTCTCCATTCGAGAACCTGTCTACTCCAACGCTCGTCGGTTCTGCGACAGACATGGCCAGCCCACTGCCACTTCAGCTTGCTACTGGATAATGGTAATAGTACTGTTCAACACAATTTGTGACACCCGTGTTTCTGCGTTTTACAGAATTCATCCTGTAAGACGTTAAAAAGAGGTAAAAAATAATTTTTTTCCTCTTTATTTACGTTCTATCAACGTTACTGACATGACACTGTAAGAAAAATTTGGCTGATGATAAAAAGTCATCCTGTATAGTTATTAGTTATCATTACCTTTTCATTACTAATGTTTTCGTCTTCGTCAAACTGTGTATTTTGTTTGCTCAACAAATCATCGGATGGTTGGAAGACAGACAATTCCTCTTTCGCAGCCCTGTACAAGTATTGCATATACTTCAGAAGCTGGAAGTCCTTCGGATGTACGGTGCCATTATTTCTCATATCTTCACTGAAAGAATGTATGTACTTATATTAAATATATGTTTATATTTTATTTAATATATATTGTTTAGGTTTATATATTGCGCCCGCTCTTGATTTCACTATGCGACTTTTCATACCCAAAGGTTACCTGGAAGAAATCGCTTGAAGCGATAAGGTCGCCTATATTGTACCTTTTGTAAAGTTACTTGTAATTGTCTCATCATTGTATATCTTTTCAAATTGTGCAATAAAGTATATTGTATTGTATTGTATTGTATTGTAAAGAAACAATGCCTGTTGTCAATAATTTGTTACTTTTTAGGGTTCCGTACCCAAAGGGTAAAAACGGGACCCTATTACTAAGGCTCCGCTGTCCGTCCGTCCGTCCGTCTGTCACCGGGCTGTATCTCATGAACTGTGATAGTTAGACAGTCGAAATTTTCACAGATGATGTATTTCTTATGCCGCTATAACGACAAATACTAAAAAATAGAATAAAATAAATACTTAAGGGGGCTCCCATACAACAAACGTGTTTTTATGCCGTTTTTATAGAAAATGGTACGGAACCCTTCTTGCCCGAGTGCGACTCGCACTTAGCCGATTTTTAACCGACTTCAAAAAAAGGAGGTTCTCAGTTTGACCTGTATGTAGGGTCGAGTCGGGAACAGTGGCGCAGTCGGGTACACTGACTCGCGCCAGAATTTCCTATGTAGAGCAACAATATCTATTTGTCTCTTTCATTCATCGGTGTTTGAATATCGAGCGCTACCGATGCATGAAAGAGACAAATAGATATTGTTGCTCTACATAGGAAATTCTGGCGCGAGTCAGTGTACCCAACTGAGCCACTGTTCCCAACTCTACCATATGTATGTATATATGTTTGTCCGCAATTATCTCACGTTTGGCTGAACCGATTTTGACAGGGTTTTCAGAAAAGTATTTGTTACATTTAGGAGAAAGTTTTAGTATTTTACCCGACTTCAAAAAAGGGGGGTTCTCAGTTTAAACTGTACGTATGTAAAATAAATATCAAAAATTCGCTTAAACTTTTCAAAGCTAACACTTAGTTTTTTTTACTAACCGACTTCAAAAAATGAAGAGGTTATAATTTGCACTAAAAATGGAAAAAAAACATTTAAAAAAAATTAAACCAACTTCAAAAAAGCGAAAAATAAATACAATATCATTAGATGTGCTATGTAGTTCCTACCTACTGAGCTGTTTGAAGTCGGTGCTAAGAAAATAAAGTTTGATAGGCCACCTTCGCACCGACTTCAAACAGCTCAGTAGGTAGGTACTACATAGCACATCAAATGATATTGTTATTATTTTTCGCTTTTTTGAAGTCGGTTCTATTTTTCTTATTTGATGAATAAGCTACGCAGTATTTAGCATTTCTGTGTTAGATGATTTAAATTAGTTAATGACACTTTAAAACAAATAGCTTTTTATAGAAGTATTTTATACAGGGTAATTTTTTTATCAGTATCCAAATTTTTTATACGTTAACTTTATGAAAACTAACAGACCCGTATTTTTTAGTTTCTGCGTTTCATATAAATATTTCAAGCTAGATCGTCTGAAGCATGAAAATAAATCAAAATTTTTGTATAGAAAAAAAATAACATCGTCCAATTGAATTGAAACTTGGTAATAGTACTCTTCAACACAATTTGTGACACCCGTTTTACAAAATTCATCCTCTAAGACGTTAAAAAGGGGTATCAAAATCTGAAAATTTTGTTAAAAGAAATTTTTTTGCCTCCTTATTTACGTTCTATCAATGTTACTGACACCGTGAGAAAGATTTAAATAGTGATAAAAAAACCCTGCATGTTTACTTCTGTAACATTGCTACAGCTTCACTACGCATAGTGTCATCAAATGTATGAAATAGTGTTTTGTTCTAAATTTCGCAACACGTAAAGATGTTTTTTTTTTAATTATAAGATGGGTCTCTTAACTCTTGACTTCAATCTTGACAATAAAGCAAAGATGAGGTCGACGATGGAGCGAGTTAACCCAGAAAATGCCTACAAAGGCACTGGTACTCCTACGCACCGACGGAACACAGCAAGCTGTTTGGCGTCGGACTTTGGTCGCGAACCAGACGGCCCTTTACAGAGCCTACCACACCGCATGAGACCATAGGACGACACCACAGATTCAGAACAAATTGAGATGTCGTTGCCTGGGGTGGATTAATAGGAGGCAGGTCTCATTTGTGTTTCCTTAGTCGCCTTTGACGATATCCATGGAAAGAAATCTAAACCGGTGTTATTCTAAACCGGCGGAAAATGGTCATGCGACTGAAACCATGTTGAGTAACGGAATAACCACATTGAACATCATCGTATAACAGAATACAATCATACTTTTATACTTTTGATAAAAGTTTTTCATACTTTTGACCGTGTGGTGATCGGTAGAGAATAACACCATCCCATCTCTTTCCGTGGGTGTCGTAAGAGGCGACTAAGGAAACACAAATGAGACCTGCCTCCTAGTAATCCATCCCAGGCAACGACACTTCATTTTTTTCTGAATCTGAGGTGTCATCCTATGGTCTCATGCGGTGTGGTAGGCTCTGTAAAGGGCCGTCTGGTTCGGGACCACCCTCCTACCGAAGTCCGACGCCAAACAGCTTGTTGTGTTCCGTCGGTGCGTGGGAGTACCAGTGCCTTTATAGGCATTTTCTGGGGTAACTCGCACTATCGTAAACCTCATCTTTGACCTTATGGTTAACCCATCTTATAATAAAAACTTATTAAAAAAAACTCGTACAAATAACAAACCATGACAGATCATTGAGTTCATTGCATACTAACAGAGCGAATATCAGCGAATATGTTCATAGTTCGTACTGAGAAAACGAATTAGTAAACGTAGAACCAATTTTCGTACCAATGCAATGCACCATCTCCGAATCGTTTTAATTTAAGGCGACTACAGCACCTAAATTACGATTTTATGATGCGATAAGCAGACGCACTGCATTAAATACAAGAAAAAAAATACTACGGTAATATTCAGGACATAAACTAGATAAGATTCTTGCTGAAAACATGATTCAGCACTTTTGGTTCGATAGAAAAAGCTCACAAAGTCACCTCTAAATACCCAATATTGTGTATCTTTTAAGCTGTAAAAATGATAGTAAAATGCAAATAGGAACTTGAATTTGCTATCAAAATGTTCGTTATTAAACACTCTCGATAAGATACTAACGCATTTTTCGATTTAAGCTGTTACCTTTCCATAAATCTCATTTTTCTAACTTTCGAACATGTTTTTACGCACGCACGCTTTCATAGTCCGTAAACTTCGTGTATCGACACTGTTCGCACTGCCGGCACAGGCCTGTTGAGAGACGGAGATGGCACTATTCCTATGTGTGCTGCCTTTATCGGGTGTTGTAGTCGCCTTAAAAAGCAGTAAAACTTATGTCCAGGGCTCCTCTAGTTCACATGTTATTATACTCTTTGCTCTAGTCAATTCAATCTTTTGATAAGTAGCATCCACAGTGGTGATTTTGCTAATATCTAAGTATTTTGATAAAGTATAGAATGGCGAAGTCGCCAGTATCAAGTAGAGAAACCTTTACGGGTTGTAGTTGTAGTACGTCAGAGCCTGATCTGTTGATCAGCAGGGTTCACCGCTAGCAAGTGAGGATGAGTTTTTCCCCGTGTGGTGATCGGTTGAGAATAACACCACCCCATCCCTTTCCGTGGGTGTCGTAAGAGGCGATTAAGGAAACACAAATGAGACCTGCCTCCTAGTAATCCATCCCAGGCAACGACACTTCATTTTTTTCTGAATCTGAGGTGTCGTCCTATGGTCTCATGCGGTGTGGTAGGCTCTGTAAAGGGCCGTCTGGTTCGCGACCACCCTCCTACCGAAGTCCGACGCCAAACAGCTTGCTGTGTTCCGTCGGTGCGTGGGAGTACCAGTGCCTTTATAGGCATTTTCTGGGTTAACTCGCTCCATCGTCGACCTCATCTTTGACCTTTATGGTCAAGATTGAGATCAAGAGTTAACCCATCTTATAATAAAAATAAATAATAAAAAATGATAATTTTGGAGCACTAAGAATGATTTAAGCCGCTAAACTTCTCGTTGATGCTTCCAATCAGCTGTAGAATCTAACATAAATTAGTAACAGAAGCTTATACTTACCACAAACTAAATAATTTATTCAACGCAGACCTTATATCAACAGTTGTACCCAACCAGTCATATTTTTCTAAAACGCGATTATCCTGGCCCAGCATATCTGTTAACACGTTCACGTAAATGTCAATGTTCACGTCTCCTCCTGATCTTGGAATAAAAGCTTGTCTGTTCAAAGCCAGAAAACCATCTAAATTATTTCTATTTTTAAGAGCTGTCAATGGTTCGCTCTGGGGTCTGGATTCCCGGGGACTTCCCAAAGCCCGTTCAAGCATTGCATTTTCTTTCTGTATTAGATGTGCGAAAGGATTATATTTTGTAGTTTTCGGAGGTGAGGTCACTGGACCCAACGTATGAAGCTCCCGAACAAATCTGTCTGAACCCTCTTCAGATGACATAAATGCCGTTCTTGGTATCTTTCGTAACACTGGTATATTCGATTCTGGTTTATCATTTGGACTTGGCGTTAAAGATATAATCTCACGGTTCGATTCATGCCAAAACATATGCTCAGGCTTCCCGTGATATTCTGCACTATCTGAAGCGTCCTGAAATTCGTCTGGCTCTACACGTGACCTTAAATATACCTTATCAGAGTTACTTCCATCTGAGTGCTGCTTATATTTCAGTTTGTCAAAATTTTCGAGATATGTTTCTTTGTTACGTTTGGATTGTGTAGGTTTTTTTTTAGATTCAGGGGAATCATGATGTTCCCAACCTAGTTTTTTTAGTGCATATGCGTCATACAACGCATTTGTTTCCATTTTTCTAGTTCTAGTTAGTGTTTTACTCGGTCTTCTTACTTCTATATCATCAAAATCATTGAACACTTTCTCTTTTTTTTCATTTTTGGCTCGAATTCCAAAATAGTAATCATCAGCGACTACTTTGGTTTTCATTTCAGGGTATTCATTCGCAAAATTTATATTATTTGGTATAACTATAAAGTCACGATCATTTCTTCCGGTTTCTATTCCTTTCCTCTTGTTTAGTTCAAGTTTCTTTAATATTTTTAAGAAATTATTGACATCGTTGTTCTTTTTTTTTGCCGTTTTCTGCAGCTTAACATACATTGGAACCAAGCGGATGTCAAGATTTCTGCCGTTAAATGTTTTATTATTGCCACCTTGTCTGAATATATATTTAGAGAAAAATAAATTTGGTTTAGATGTAGTCGTCACTTTGATAGTGACATTTTGTAATGTTCCATTGACCATTCTTTGCTCGGTAATCTCAATTTCCTCATTAGTGACGTTTTTTTTACTCTTATGTTTAAACCTGTTTTTTTCTTCTTTCGCGTCGAACGGATCATCTGATTTATTCGTAACATTACCTACTTTATCAACATAACCAAAATAGTTGAGTTTATTTAAAACATTATTGACAGCGTCATACATATCTACGCCTATAATGCCTGTATTTAAAAAAAAATTATAAGGATGATCCGCATCGGCTGAATCTGGAATTTCTTCTGCTGAATCAGATATTTTTTTCTGTCTTAGTGTTTCACTGTTTTCGCGCCCAAAAACTAGGAATAAAAACCTATTAATGTCATCTTGGCTAGGGCGATCTGAAACCTTGTTAGTTGTATCGCCTTTAACAAAGTTTTTAAGTGGTTTCACGTGGTTTGGTTCTTTGTTGGCAAACTTTTGTGCAATCGTTTTTTTAATTCTACTAAGGAGGGACTGGTATTCACCTTTATTTTTTTCTTTTATCTTTTTTTTCTGCGATTTCACTTTAATATTTTCATTCGCATGATTAGGTAGATCGTAATCGTAGACCGTTACTTTCTTTGTTTCTTTCAAAATTTTGAAATTATTTCCATCATTAGTGTTTTTATGTGATGGATTGAGTAATAAATCTTTAGAGACTCTTTTCGGTTTTAGAAAAAAGTTTGCGAAAAATGTTATGTCGGTTTCCGGTTTTTTATTTTTATTTCCACCAAAGCCTTTGTTAATTTTTTCAAATGGATTTTGACCGTCAGCTGAAAAGGTTAAAAAGTATAAATAAATTTTAAAAAAATGTTTAAGGTTATGTAGTTCAATTTATATTTCCAACTGGGTGACTTTAATCTATCTATATCTTCTTCTATCTTCTATATCTATTCTATACATATTATAAAGAGGAAAGATTTGATTATTTGTTTGTTTGTTTCCATTGAATAGGCTCCGAAACTACTGGACCGATTTGAAAAATTCTTTCACCATTAGAATCCTACATTATCCGTGATGAACATAGGGTACCTACATGATTTACCCGAACTCCACGGGAACGAAGTCCTGGGCGGAAAGCTAGTCGAAAATTAAAGATGTCACGAAACTGAACAACTTCCCCAAGAAACGTGGTTCGAATTATTTGGATTTAAATACGACTAGTGTGATCAGCTTCTTCTTCTTCTCATCGTATAGGTAAAGTCGTGTACGCACTTTGCTAAGGGGGCGTTCATTAATTACGTGAGGTGTTTTTGGCGATTTTTCAACCCCCCCCACCCCCTCTGGTGAGATGTCGTGAGATTTGGTTCGACACCCCCCCTCCCCCTTTTATCTCACGTGAGTTTTATGAAAATGCTTAGTTTTAGTGTATTTACGTTAATTGGTAATTTATTTAGAAAACTTACTTATTTTGCCTAATTATTTTTTAACTTTTAATAATCTAACAATAAAAAACAGCTATGATTTACCAATTTAAATTTGAAAAAAAAAGATTGTTCTAATTCAGTCTACGGGAACTCAGAGTGGCTACTGGAAGAACATGGTTTTGTTGGTTAAACTTAGCTTTCGCACAATTTAACACTATTTCTTTTGGAGGAAAATATTACGTGATATTTGTAGAGACCCCCCCTCTCCCCCACGTGAGAGTGAGTGAGATCCGGCCTGACCCCCTCCCCCCCAAAACGCCTCACGTAATTAATGGACGCCCCCTAACCCTGGCGTCACAGTTTTCAAACCGCGCAATGGCCTCTGACTTGGTTTTAATGACTGTAGTCAATCGACAGCAGCCGGTTCCGACAGCTTAACGTGCCTTCCAAAATACGGAAACGCTCTTGATAAATTGCCCCTTTGGTCACCCATCAGGTTCCCTGCCTCTGTGTACGTTGCTTGACCTCACTAATAGGGAGTCGAAACAGTTTTTTTTAAGAATATCATAATCCTTTTTTTCAAGAAGGACTTAAAGGACAGCCAAATTGACGCTTATACTGCTCAAAACAGGGACAGATGGAGAAGGCAGACAAGGAGAGCGAACCCCAGATAATGGGAAAAGGTTTTTTTATTATTATTATTTTTTATGATAAGATGGGTTAACTCTTGACCTCTATCTTGACCATAAAAGTCAAAGATGAGGTTGACGATGGAGCGAGTTAACCTAGAAAATGCCTATAAAGGCATTGGTACTCCTACGCACCGACGGAACACAGCAAGCTGTTTGGCGTCGGACTACGGTAGGAGGGTGGTCGCGAACCAGACGGCGCTTTACAGAGCCTACCACACCGCATGAGACCATAGGACGACACCTGAGATTCAGAAAAAAATGAAGTGTCGTTGCCTGGGATGGATTACTAGGAGGCAGGTCTCATTTGTGTTTCCTTAGTCGCCTCTTACGACACCCACGGAAAGTGATGGGGTGGTGTTATTCTCTACCGATCACCACACGGTTGAGAAGAAGAAGATCATAATCCTTTTTCGCCATAACATAACACCATCATAACACCATCTCTTTCCGTGGGTGTCGTGAGAGGCAACTAAGATAACAAAAATGAGACCTGCCTCCTAGTAATCCATCTTAGGCAACGACACCTCAGTTTGTTTTCAATCTGAAGTGGCGTCTTATGGTCTCATGCGGTGTGGTAGGCTCTGTAAAGGGCCGTCTGGTTCGCGACCACCCTCCTACCGAAGTCCGACGACAAACAGCTTGCTGTGTTCCGTCGGTGCGTGGGAGTACCAGTGCCTTAATAGGCATTTTCTGGGTTAACTCACTCCATCGTCGTCCTCATCTATGACCTTGGTCAAGATTGGGGTCAAGAGTTGACCCATCTTATAATAAATAAATAAATAACAACGGGCTGCACTCCGGGAGTGCCGGCAGAAGTGAAAACTTGAACATTAACGTTGTGCATTAATATCGAAATAAAAAAAATACACAAAAAGAGTCCGTTATTCTTTTAGGATTCGAACCCTCGACCTGTTGCTTACAATCTGGCAACCGACGAAACGTCTACTTTCAATTCAGTAAAATAGTCTATCGGTATTTGCGCACTATGTGCGAATAATCGTTGACATCTGTCACAGAGATAATTTTACCATAGGGCTGCCATCCGTCCGGGTTTCCACCCATACTTCACAGTACAAAACGCTGCTAAAGAAGTTTTCACTTCAAAAAAGGTGGCAACCCTATCCTACGCATTTTCGATCAGGGTCACGTGACATCTGACAATCTGACGCGAGTTCATCGCGAGTTTAACATTTTTTCCCCATAATAAAAGTGTTCAACGCCGCTAAAGAAGTTTTCACTTCAAAAAAATCGTTCAGTTTCATGGGGAAAAGTACCACCTTTTGTGCTAGCTTTTTCTTACACTCTGTCTCTGTCTCAATCTATGTATGTACATTTTTTTTTTCTTTTTTTTTTCTTTTTTTGCAATGGGAATAGTTCATTTTTTGCCTAAACGTAGACATTACTCCTACACCAGGCACGCGAGGGGTACGAGGAGCGCTCGGGGGGTGCACCCGAGTAGTGTCTACGTTTAGGAAAAAAAAATCCCACCAAACAAAAAATTATAAAAAACAAGTGTTCTGTTATTGATACTGGTTCAGGATTTTCAATAAAGCTAGGAGGTTCTTTTTCAACCTGTATATTCGAATACATTCCATTTTTACCGCCTTAAAAAAGGAGGAGGTTCTATGTTCGACTGTATGTATTTTTTTATGTATGTTCACCGATTTCACCGCCAATTATGAACCGATTTTAAAAATTCTTTTTATGTTCGAAAGGGTGAGACGTGGTCCAGAGGTGGTCCAATATAAATTTTATCGAAAAGGATTCAGCACTTTTAAAAAAATCAAATAAAAACAAAAAATACTACAAACCAGAACATCATCTAAATAAATGAGTAACATTTTCGTTTGTTGTTATCTGGTAACAGGCATTGTAGTCTGCAAAAAATACTAGTAATCTACTTTGTGCGAACTGTTGTTGGGATTGAAGTCGGTGACTCATACGTTTTTATAACGTGGAAAATTATTAAATGTCATGTTAAACGACATAAGCCGGTTAGGAGTTACGATACCACAGACAGACACATAGATACACAGACACAAAGTTGTCGAAAAGCGTAGCAATTTATCACGAGCATTTCCGTGCTTCGGAGGGCACGTTAAGCTGTCGGTCCCGGCTGTTGTCGATTGACTACAGTCGTTAAAACCAAGTCAGAGGCCATTGTGCGGTTTGAAAACTCTGACACCAGGATTAGCCAAGCTCGCCACATACTTGACTATACTCGTACCTACACGATAAGAAGAAGACAGACACAAAGACACACGTCAAATTTCTAACGCCCCTCTTTTTTGCCGGGAGTTAAAAAGTTTTTTGAAGTGAACTTCTTTAGCGGCGTTGTGCACTTTTTGGATGGGTAAAAAATGTTAAACTCGCGTCAGGGTCACGTGACTCTGATCGAAAATTCGTAAGACGGAGGGTGAAGTGAAAACTTCTTAGACCGCAAGAAAGTAATATTATGTTTAAGATTTCACTTCTGTCAGCACTCCCGGAGTGCAACCCGTTGTTTTTTAATACTTACGAATTTCATAAACATTGTATTCTTTCTTCTTCTTCTTTGGCGCTACTTCAGTAAGTTTATATCCAAGTTTAACTGCAACTTTTTTAATTTCTTCGTTTTTCTTTAACTTTTCTACAATAGTCCCTTTAGATTTTTGAAGCGATTCTAAAATAGACATAAATATAATTTATTCTTTGCACATAAACACAATATTACAATCAAAATACTATCTTCGTGTTCCAAAAAAGGCAATGACAGCTTTTCAATGAGGGGTTTTTATTTTATTATAAGATGGGTTAACTCTTGACCTCAATCTTAACCATAAAGGTCAAAGATGAGGTCGACGATGGAGCGAGTTAACCCAGAAAATGCCTATAAAGGCACTGGTACTCCCACGCACCGACGGAACACAGCAAGCTGTTTGGCGTCGGACTTCGGTAGGAGGGTGGTCGCGAACCAGACGGCCCTTTATAGAGCCCACCATACCGCATGAGACCATAGGACGACACCTCAGATTCAGAAAAAAATGAAGTGTCGTTGCCTGGGATGGATTACTAGGAGGCAGGTCTCATTTGTGTTTCCTTAGTCGCCTCTTACGACACCCACGGAAAGAGATGGGGCGGTGTTATTCTCAACCGATCACTACACGGGGCCTGTCACGGTGCTTCTCGAAGTGCCGATAGATGGCGCTTTACCTATGAACAGAGTGTTTTTTTGAAGTGAAAACTTCTTTAGCGGCGTTGTGCACTTTGAAGTATGGGTAAAAATGTGATTCGTAATACAGAGGGAGAGTGAAAACTTCTTTAGCGGCGTTCTTTTTGGGATGGGTAAAAAATGTTAAACTCGCGTCAGGACACATGACCTGATCGTAAATTCGTAAGACGGAGGGAGAGTAGACCGCAAGAAAGTATTATAATATGTTCCAGTTTTCACTTCTGCCGGCACTCCCGGAGTGCAACCCGTTGTTTTTTTTTTAAATCTGATTCCATAGTCATAGAATCCATTGCCGCCTCTCCTTTTACTCAAGTGAAATTGCGAAAACTGGAACTAGCATTAATAAAAAACTATTTTTTTAAAGTATAAACAAAGCATAATACGCAAATCTATCTATGAATGAAAAATATTGTTTAAGAAAAGCCCGCATTAGAGAGGCGGTAATAGAATGACCTATATAGCTATAAATACTCATTAAAATCAAACTACACTGGGCGTCAAAAATAAGTAGTACAGTTTTAAAATTGCGATTTCTCCCAAACTATAAAACTTAGACCTTTGAAACAAAAAAGGTTAAAAAGAAAATTTAATCTTATTCAATAAAAACTTCATGCATTATAAGAACTTATAATGCTTGACTTTAAAAAAAACGAATAAATAAAAACACTTTTTTTAAACAGTTGAAAGGTGTTGTCTTACTTAGGATTTTTGTGTTTGACACATTCGCTGCTGATAAAGCAATTGTAATTGAAAAGCATAGGTATCTTCAGAGAGTAAATTTGACTAATCATGCCTCTTTCACCAGAAGAATGTGCAAGAATCTTAGCTTTTCTCGAAGTGGGCATCAGTATGCGTCGTACTGCAAGGAGGGTGGGTGTAACTTTAAGAACGGTTCAGCGAGTAAAGCAAAGGTACGAAGAGACTGGAAACCATCTAAGGAGACGAGGTAATGGCAGACCCAGGTGCACAAGTACCCGAGAAGATCGCTTTATTGTTTCCACTGTGTTAAGAAATCGACACCTTAATGCAGTTGAGGTTCAGCAACAGCTTCTTCGGACCCGAACAGACTACATCAGTGAGAGTACAGTGAGAAGAAGACTTGCTGAAGCTAACCTGAAGCCTCTAAGACCAGCAAATGGCCCCAAACTTGAGACAGAGCATCGCGTAGCAAGACTACGCTACGCCCGTCAACACGTACAATGGGGCGAAGAAGAATGGGCTAGAGTTTTATTCACAGATGAGTCTCGATTCTCTTTATACACTTCAGATGGACGGCGGAGAGTCTACAGACGACCCGGTGAGCGATACATTCAAGCTTGTATCTCGGAAAGAGTCCAATATGGCGGGGGCTCTGTACACGTATGGGCTGGTATCTCTTCAGAGAGTCGCACAGAGCTTGTGGTAATAGAAAATGGGACTTTGACTGGTGAAAGATATGCCTCGGAGATCCTCAACGAGTATGCAGGGCCATATTTAATAAATATGGGTGATGGAGCCATCCTAATGCATGATAACGCCCGGCCACACACTGCTCACCACGTACAAGAGTACATTCAGGAGGTTGGCATCAACTTGATGGCTTGGCCATCGAGAAGCCCAGATCTCAACCCGATTGAACACGCCTGGGATGAGCTTGGGAGGCTAGTCAGAAGGCGCAGTCCACCTCCTGCCACACTCAGGGCTCTAAAACATGCGCTGATAGAAGAATGGGAAAATATTCCCCAACACCGCCTCCGAAACTTAGTGTTCAGCATGCCAAACCGGATCCAAGCTGTAATTAGAGCCCGAGGCGGCAACACAAGTTATTAAATTGTGAAAAAGTTCCAAAACGTGAAAATTAAGTGGTTGACATATCGTTAAAAATTGATACTTTTTAGTATTTATCTTAATTTTAAGTTTGAAACTTTATTCATGCCAAATAAAATATAACTTTAATAAACTTCGTTAAGTTTACTATAAACTGCTTTTTATTTCATAAGTGTAACTACTATAGTTTAGGAGTAATTGCAATTTGAAAAGTGTACTACTTATTTTTGACGCCCAGTGTAGGTATGTCTATGAAATCAGATTTTTAACAAATTAGTTCACGGGTAAGCGCCGCACTTTGAAAAACATCGTAAAAACCCCTCATTGAAAATGTAAAAAAAAGAAAAAAAAAAATGTTTATTGACGTCATTATACATTGGTTTACTCTAAGGGACCATCCATAAATTACGTCACGAGTTAAGGGAAGGGGAGGGGGTCGACAAAGTGTGACATTGTATGACAAGGGGGTGGGAGGGGTCATAAGTTTCGTGACGTCACATTTCAAAATGTGTTGCGAGTATGAAAACGTGTTAACTATTAACGACAAATTTTACCTCCTCAGTCCCAAGCACGTTTTTCTTTGGTTAAGACAATGAGTTTTGAGTTCCCAAAAAAAAACAACTTTATTAAGTACTGCTTTTATTATAAAAAACAAAAAATGGAAAATATGCAAAATATGTGACGTCCGCTAGGGAGGGGGGAGTCTTACAAATGTGACCAGCTGTGACAAGGAGGGGGAGGGAGTCAAAAAATCATGAAATTCGTGTGACGTAATTTATAGATGGCCCCTAATTACAGTTTAAAAGTTATTCTATACTAATTGTAATTGAGTATTGAGTATAATCTAATGACGCCAATAAACTCAGCATAGCTGTGGTTTCGGAAGAATCCACAATGTGTTCTCTTTTTGTGTAGTTTTCAGTGTGGTAGCTGATGGTTTTCGTGTGAAAACTATAAATATTAGTTTAATCGCACTGTCTACTATGAGTTTTAAATAAACGGTTTTTTTGGTGACGCAGCGTCGCGTCGGTGGTCTAACGGGTAGCGGGTCAGACTCGTAGCGAGAGGTACCGAGTTCAAACCCCAGTGCTGCCATGTACCAATGACTCGTTTTCTGAGTTATGTACAGTACTTGCACACTAACCGATACTCTTACGGTAAGGGAAAACATCGTGAGGAAACCTGCATATGCAGGCAACTGAATGGGCCTTTTTATAATTGAACGGCACGGCACGGCACTTCGAAATTTGAATTACCATTGCCCCTTATGTTCTCAGCCCTTATGTACCATTGCCCCTTATGTATTACTATTACATAGGAGGCAATGGTAATATAATTTTGCCGTTTTCTAATTCTAAAAAAGCCCAATGTGTAACTATGTTCCAATGGGCGTTTCCCCACTGGACGGCACGGCGGCCGGCGCCGGCAACGGTGAGAGTGACAGAGCTATACTAAGAAAAGAGACAGACTACCGATTTCTTGCTTCCTAGTATAGCTCTGTCACTCTCGCCGTTGCCGGCGCCGGACGCCCAATGGGCGTTTCCCCACTGGCCGGCACCGGCGACGGCGACGGCGACGGCGAGAGTGACAGAGCTATACTAGGAAGCAAGAAATCGGTAGTCGGTAGGTAGTAGAGTGACAGAGATACTTGCTTCCTAGTATAGCTCTGTCACTCTCGCCGTCGCCGTCGCCGTCGCCGTCGCCGTCGCCGTGCCGTCCAGTCGGAAAACGCCCAATGCGTTCAAGTTCCTTTGGTAACAGGGTCACGAAGGTCAAACGACAGTCTCTCCACTGTAATGAATTGACCTGCCAAAATCCTCGATCATGGTCCAGCGTACCCCGATTTAAACCGTGTGGTGATCGGTTGAGAATAACACCACCCCATCTCTTTCCGTGGGTGTCGTAAGAGGCGACTAAGGAAACACAAATGAGACCTGCCTCCTAGTAATCCATCCCAGGCAACGACACTTCATTTTTTTCTGGATCTGAGGTGTCCTATGGTCTCATGCGGTGTGGTAGGCTCTGTAAAGGGCCGTCTGGTTCGCGTCCATTCCTACCGAAGTCCGACGCCAAACAGCTTGCTGTGTTCCGTCGATGCGTAGGAGTACCAGTGCCTTTATAGGCATTTTCTGGGTTAACTCGCTTCATTGTCGACCTCATCTTTGACCTTATGGTCAAGATTGAGGTCAAGAGTTAACCCATCTTATAATAAAAAATAATAAAAAATTTGAAACGGGACAGACTAAGTGCTAGGAAGGTTTTTTGGTATTCTGTGTCAGAGGTGAGAAGACAATAATTTTCTGTAACAATTTGCTTCAACTTCATCAGTAAATTGTTGTACTTACCCGATTTATCTACTACTGCCTTATTTTCTTCTTCGATAGATACATCAAATTCTGGCGGTTGGGTTGAGTTGCTGTTCTTCAATTTCTCAAGGAACGATGCAGATTCAGTAGCCCCAGATTCCTTACTGTTGGGGTATCCAGTGATGAAGCCAGTTACAGCTTTGACGATTTCTTCTGTTGTCGTTATTTTTTTGTTATCACTTTCCGGCCAAATAATATGCTTTGTTTTAATTTCATAAGCTGTATGATTTTTCAGAGGATCCGTTTCTGTTGTAATTTTGATGCCTTTACTAGTGCTTGTAGGCCAATAAATTTGAGAATTTTTCACTTTAAAAACTGTCGCTGAGGAATTTTTCGTGGGAGAATCTTTGTTTTCTGAATGGTTTAACATTGTTTTATATTCAATGATTTGCTCTTTTATAGAAAGAGTTTTATCTTTCTTTTGTTTTGATTTTTTGGTTTTATTTTCCTTTTCTTCTCTTGTTTTGAAATGAATTTCAGGTTTCGCAATCGTACTTGTTATAGCTTCGGTTGTTGCTTCATTTCTTTCTGGGTTAGTTGTTCTATCAGTGGTATTGCTACTTATACTACTGTGAATACTAATTGTAGACACTGAAGCGGTTGTGATTAGTTTACCATTTTTTTCTTTACTAGCCACTGTAGTCGTTTCAGTACTAATTTTAATACCCTTAGCAACGGGTTTTAGAGTAATTTGAGATTTTTTTTTGTCTTTATCAGTTACTGTATCAGTTACTTTAGTGCTACTTTTAGTAGGTGTTGAAACAGTAATAGAAACCTCTTCTTTCGGTTTTTTCATAATAGTAGGAGCTGGTGTAGTTTTGACACTTTTCACAGTAGGTGTTAAAGTAAAATCTTTTTCCTCTACAGCAATTGTAGAAGACATAATATTCTCACTTGTTACGCCTACTTTAGTAGGTTTTGAAGTAGTTAAAGATACTTCTTCTTGTATTTGTTCACTTAGCATTGTAGAACTGGTTTTAATTATAATACCTTCAATGCTTTTCGTAGTAGCGGCAGTAACGGAGTTTTTTATCATTTCTTCTTTTTGAACTATAGGAACTATGTAAGTACTACTTTTTATTACTTCTGCTGTACTTGTTAAAGCACTTATAGATATTTCTTTGATTTTTCCTTCATTCTGTACCGTAGAAGTATCTGTGTTAATTTTATCTAGATTTCCTGCAATAATAGGTGCTAAAGTACTAGATCCTATTATTTTTTCTTGTTGTTCTATATTATCAATATTAGCTCTACTCTCAAAATTTAAATTACCAGGTTTTAAGTCAACAGTTTTCGAATCACCTTTTTCAACAATTTGTTTAGGAGGTTCTTTAGATGTTTGTATTATTTGTAAATCAGGTAGTGATGCCTTGTCACTCGTTTCTGAATATGGCACAGCGCTAGGGCTAGTAGCAATTATACCTTTATCAGTTAAACCACTAGGTATTAATGTTGATAATTCTAATTTGTTTTCTTGAACTATTGGCGATTTTTCAGTTACTTGAATGTTGCCTGCCTTTTCTTCTTGATTAGGAACTTCTGACTTAGTGATTTCTTTACCTTCAGTTTTGACACTATCTTGTTCTGCTAATTCCACGTGTAATGCAACAGTTTCCCCATTTTTAGGTATATCTGAGGAGGGTTTTACTGGTTGTAGTGCTAATACATGTGATTGTGCAGTAGTAGCGGTATTTTCATTTGTCTCTGTTGCCAGAACCGACTCGGCTTTAAGTTCAGAGTTTGAATTTATCTTATTTGTATCTTTTTTAGATACAAGATCTAGTGCCTTAGTCTCTACTAAGCTTGGTTGAACAGAATCACCTGATCGTCTTGTACCATTTAGAATTTCTTTTGGTCCTTCCGGGTTATTCGTCGGTTGTATTTTTGCAGTTGAATGTTCAACTTTGCTAATCGTACTGTTACCTGAATCACTTTGATTTAGAGCAGTCATAGTGACTTCGTGAGTAACATTTAAATTTAGTGCAATAGTACTTACGTTATTGCTATCGTTTGCTACAGAAACAATTCCTTGATCCGCCTTCGCAGCAGTATCATTCCTACTTTTTGGCTTCACAAAAACAATTTCAATTTTGGATTTATTTATTTTGTTGTCATCGTAAACAACAGCAACGGGTATTTTGAAATCTTTTTCCTGAATTTTACCTTTTCCTGATTTGTCTGGCAGAATTTCAATTTCTATAGACGCAGAATCATTTTGAATGCCGTCACCGATTGTTACCTTTTCATCTGTGGAGTTCGCAATCGTTGTTACATTTAAATCTTTGTCGCCATTTTTCCTTCTCAAATTTTCAGCTTCCTCTTTAAGCAAATTGGCTACAAACGCATTCTGTTTGTCAAGTTCTGAATTGGGGACTACTTTCCCTTCATCGGTTCCATTATTTGAATGTTCTTTAACCTCACTCATAATTCTTTTCGCAACATTTTTAATAAATGCTTTCTTTGATTCATCTGTCAATGAGTTTACGTACTGAGTTTCTGCGCCATATGTATAATTCTCATTATTAGCTTTAATTAAACAAAAATTAAAAGCAAATACTATAAATACAAGAAACATCGTGTTAGTATTCTCATTTTATTTATTTTTACTAGTATTTTATTGTAGTATGATTTCTGAGTCGCAATGAAGATTTCAAATTGACCGTGACTTTTCATATTGCATTTGAGGAGCGAGAAATAATTAGTTTTCGTCTGAAGTAATTTTATGGCTGTGTTGCTTCGTCGTAAAATATTATCTCTGATAAAATGTATGATTTGATTGAATCGTTTCGGATCAGTCACAAAATACTAGAAAGACAGCGAGCGTTTAGAGAGCAAAATAAGTTTCTCACTTAAATTACTTTTTTTTTTAATTTTATTACAAGAGATGGGTTAACTCTTGACCTCGATCTTGACCATAAGGTTAAAGATGAGGTAGACGATGGAGCGAGTAAACCCAGAAAATGCCTATAAAGGCACTGGTACTCCCACGCACCGACGGAACACAGCAAGCTGTTTGGCGTCGGACTTCGGTAGGAGGGTGGTCGTGAACCAGACGGCCCTTTACAGAGCCACCTGCATGGGTAAAATTGTCACCATCGTCATTCAATTGCCATCAAAACGCCATTGATTAGAGGAAGGGACGCCCAGACAGTGAGTTCTAAAACTCACAAAGAGTTTAGACCTTACACTGGTCTGTACCACTACTAAAAGTAGGTAATTTAACTCTGCACAGAAGTGTGGTAACCGTGTGGTGATCGGTTGAGAATAACACCACCCTATCTCTTTCCGTGGGTGTCGTAAGAGGCAACTAATGAAACACAAATGAAACCTTTCTCCAAGTAATCTATCCCAGGCAACGACACTTCATTTTTTTCTGAATCTGAGGGGTCGTCAATGGTCTCATGCGGTATGGTAGTGGTAGGCTCGGTATAGGGTCGTCTGATTCGCGACCACCCTCCTATCGAAGTCCGACGCCAAACAGCTTGTTGTGTTCCGTCGGTGCATGGGAGTACTAGTGCCTTTATAGGCATTTTTCGGGTTAACTCGCTCCATCCTCGACCTCATCTTTGACCTTATGGTCAAGATTGAGGTCAAGAGTTAACCCATCTTATAATTAAAAAAAATTATAATAATAATAGGTAAACGGCACAGCAAAATTGTATAATCATTGCCTCCTATGCACTAGTGATACTAGAAGCTGGGAACATAGAAGGCAATGGTAATACAAATTCTGTCATGCCGTGCCGTGCTGTTCGAATTATAAAACGGCCCATTATTTTTCCCCTAAAACGTCAACTGAAGGAGTTTTCGTTATTTTCCTACTTTCGCGCCAAGCAACATACAGTAGTTCTAAAATAGCGACGTGCCGCTATCAGAATGCGATGTACAGTCAGCACGTCAGGTTACCAAAAACTGTTAAATTTCCCCAATGGATAAATTGAAATTGAAACTCTAATGCTTCGAGATAAAATTGAAAATCGATTGAAAATTTTTTACAGTTTTATTTTATTTTATTTGGAAGATTTACAGCCAATAAAAAACTATAGATATACAACGGTTATTTGTCCTTAGCCATTTACAAATCTTCGCCATTGAATAGGTTACACAGGTTTGGATAGCATGATGTGCTGTTGACCCTGTACGGTCGGCCAAATAATTGGTTTACCACTTTTAACAACACTTCCCATGTACCCAAAATATCGCTAAGGTTGAGCAGTATGTAACAATGAAAGAGCTGCATGATCTTGACGTTTTGTCACATGATATGCTTGACATCAGCTATCATTGATCTTGTTCTGGTCTTTTCGAATAAGTACCTTACTTTTTGCTTTTCTTCTATAAACAATGATCATAGATCTAACAACACTATGGAAAAGTGTAAAATCTATTTGCTTAATGTCACAATTCAAACTAGGAACACGAGGCAAAGTGTTGACAATGTCATTGTAACGAATGACAAAAAAGCATTGGCAAACTGTCAAAATATTATGCAAGCGAAAATCAACCTTGTTGTTTTATAATGTGCAAGGAGAAATTGAACCTTAAGGTGATAAACCAATTTTTTGACCGACTGTACATTGCAAAATTTTGTGTGTTACAATAAATTGTTAAATTTTAAAGCGAAAGATATCAAAAAACAGGAAAAAGAAATGAAAATGTTCTTGATGAAAATTCCACTGGAATACCTAGTTCACACTGAAAGTTTTGCGTTGCTGGCCGCCCATAAATGTTTGAATTTCGAATGTTATATTTTTCTAAAACATGAAATCTCATTAGTTGATGAAAATAAATTTTGGCGGGATGTCGCTTGTCAATTGTTTTTTATCTCAAGTTGAAGTTCGTTGTCCGTAGCAAAAATGGAACTAACACGAAAAGATTTTAGGGCGATGATTTTTAACGATTTTAAAAGTTCGCTTTCTCTGCAAGATTGCAATGCTCGTCTTCAAAATGCTTTTGGGAGGGAAGCACCACATTTGAGCACTGTAAGGGGTTGGTATGCCGAATTTCATCGCGGCCGTGTTTCTCTCCATGATGAAATTCGTGAAGGTCGACCCTCAACTGCGATCACGGAGGAAAATGTGGCTACCGTCAGACGACTTATTGAAGAAAATCGGCGTATCACTTATGAGGAGATTTGAGGACATTTGGGGATTGGTATGAGCCAAATTCAGAAAATTTTACATGAATATTTAAAAGTTACGAAACTTTGTTGTCGGTGGATTCCTCACGAACTCACTCCAGAACAAAAACGGTATCGAGTAGATTGATTTAAAGAAATGCTATTAAAGTACAATCACGGATATTCTAATGCTGTGTATAATATTGTGACAGGAGATGAAACATGGATATATTGTTATATTCCAGAAAGAAAGCAACAGTCTTCTGTGTGGGTGTTTGAAGGTGACAGCAAACCAACAAAATTGAGGCAGGCGAGAAGCGTGGGCAAACAAATGATTGCATTTTTTTTCTTCAAGACGGGTCCTGTCTGCACGATCCCACTTGAGCAACAAAAGACCATTAATGCTGAGTGGTACACCACTATTTGTTTGCCCAATGTCCTAGAAAAAGTAAGGGAAAAACGACCTAGAAGTCGCATCTTGTTCCACCATGACAATGCTTTGGCGCACACCGCGAACGAAACAAATACATTTTTGGCTTCTGAAAACATAGAGCTCGTGACCCATCCCGCACACAGTCCAGACCTAGCACCGTGCGATTTCTTCATTTTCCCAAAAATCAAAGATTTAATGAGAGGTTCGACATTTACGGGGCCAGAAGAGGCAGTGATTGCTTTCAACCAGCACGTAGAAAACATACCCTCAGACCAATGGTCCTCGTGTTTCCAAAAATGGTTTGAACGGATGAAAAAGTGTTTAAAATGTAACGGAATAATATTATACAAATAAATTGTTTTATTTATGAGTTACGCAAAACTTTCAGTTTGGCCCACGTATGATTTAGGAAGATGGTCTAAATTCTGTATGGTTACTTACTTTTACGCTCAGATACTTTTTTGTCTGTAGGTAACGATAATTTCAATTATTAAAACCGAATCATTTCACAGACTGACCTAATCCTGGATCATGGTCAAGCGTACCCCGAATGAGAAATGGGACCTACGAGCACTCAACCCTATATAGAGACGTAATACATGCGAATTTGAAAGAAAACGATTTTTTCAACTTTTTGTCAACTAGGTGCGAAGTAATCCGAAGAGATTCCGAACACGATCGCTAGGGCGTGCGTTATATATCAGTGACTAGCCACTGACGAGTTGACAGGTTAGGGTCGCCTGTATTACGTCTCTATACAAGGTGTTTCAAAAAAATCCAAAAAATATAATAATTCAAAATTAATTAAAATTTAGCTTATTGCACAGCTCTATTACAAATATGACAAGTATGTCATATTAATTATATGAAACTTTCATTTTGTAGATGTCAAACCGTGCAACTGATTACTAGAGTTGCGACTATTTCACTTTTAAAATTAAATTTTGGAATTAGATAGATAGATAGATTTATTGCTTCTTAACAATTTGTAACATTTCTTTTTTTTTGGTTTTTTGAAACACCTTGTATAGGGTTCAGTGCTCGTAGAATGGGACAAAGCTTTAGGAGGGAGGGAGAAAGAATGTCCAAACAATTAGGAGAAAAGTTTATTTCTATCTTAATACAATCTAGTGGCATCTTCAGCTATACGATCTTAAACATCAGCTTTAAATCTAAACGATCCTCGATACATTCTTCCTTTTCTTCTCATATTCTTTTCTGCTGCTAATCTCGCATTTTCCATCCTCTTTCCTTCCATCTCATATTCATCATTTACATCTCTTATCATCTCTTCCACAACAGGTGTTGCTGCGAAATCTTCTGCCATGAAATTTTCTTTCTCAATCACTTTGTTCAGTTTATCTACAATCAGATTTTGTTTCTTAACAGGTTTCCTTCTGTTGTTTTTCTTGTTGTGTTCGGTGTTTGTGTTGTCATTTGTTTCTGTTTCATTTGTTTCTTTGCCAATTTCCATGTTGAGGTGGTAGAACATTGGTGAGTCTTCACAGTCTATTGAGTCTCGAGGTCTTGTGCAGGTCAGGACTTCCTGTAAAGAAGTGTCTTAAGATAAGATAAACTTTATTACTTCTTAACAATCCCTTCTAATAAGCTATTTCAAGTCACCCGTTACAAAACTCCATAAGTACAGAGGGCCGCGCACCACACGAGTGTGTTATTACGATAAGAGTGGTTTTGCAATGAAAATTAAGTACCTCACCTGATACGCTGGCCTCTGTAAATCCCTACTAATATTATAAATGCGAAAGTAACTGTCTGTTACGCTTTCACGCCTAAACTACTGAACAGATTTTGATTAAATTTGGTACAGAGATAGATTAGGCCTTGGGAAAGGACATAGGCTACATTTTATCCCACAGCTGGGCACGATATAACCTATAAAGTCCACGCGGGCGGAAAACTAATATGTTACTTAATATTTTACTTTGTTCTTATACAATTTAAAAAAAGTGTAATATATAATATATATTATAAGATGAGTTAACTCTTAAACCCATCTTATAATAAAAAAAATATCTTCTATGGGTTCTATAGAAGCAAATAGAACACAAAACTCAGCATACTTGCTGTCTATGATAGACAACAAACTGATTTTAATCTGTTCCTAGGGATGAAGACAGAAAGAAAAGACTTTGGGAAAAGTCTGTTAACACAAATAAATAAGCCGTGAATTATGTAATTGTGCTAAGCTGTCCCTTTTTCACCCTCTACTACTATAATTTACAACAATTAAAAAAGTAAGGATAAATAGCACAGAAAAAAGGTTGCTAATATACAATAAAACAGTTCATAAAATATATGTTAGTAGGGCAAATTAATTAATTAATTAATATAATACCTAAAAGTATGTTATAATACTTGTGTCTTAGGTAAAATATCTTAATCAATAAAATTATGTTAGTGCTTACTTTACAATTAACAATTACAATAAAAGTAGGTCAACTGGTCGTTTTGTTCAAATAGTTTTGCGTACATATCTTCACGCTGCAGGTTCTTTTAGGCATACTAGAGACTAAGTAATTATGATATGACAGTCATGAGTTTTTCCGTGTCTCAATGATATGGCCTGATAAAAAAAATAAGTATGCACAGACATACTTGATTAAACATGGTCTCATTAGGGCATATGAAGCTCCATCTGTAAGTGACGTTCCTTCCAGATGATGCCTGTCTGGTCAGACATACGTGGAACACCTGGCACTCGTTATCTACGTCAGCGTAGTAGCCGTAGGTACGGTTTTCGCAGCTGGAATACACAAAAATACACAGATATTTATTTTTATTTTTTATTATAGGATGGGTTAACTCTTGACTTCAATCTTTGACCATAAGGTCTAAGATGAGGTTGACGATGGAGCGAGTTAACCCAGAAAATGCCTATAAAGGTACTGGTACTCCCACGCACCGACGGAACACAGCAAGCTGTTTGGCGTCGGACTTCGGTAGGAGGGTGGTCGCGAACCAGACGGCCCTTTACAGAGCCTACCACACCGCATGAGACCATAAGACGACACCTCAGATTTAGAAAAAAAAAACAAGTATCGTTGCCTGGGATGGATTACTAGGAGGCAGGTCTCATTTGCGTTCCTTAGTCGCCTCTTACGACACCCACGGAAAGAGATGGGGTGGTGTTATTCTAAACCGATCACCACACGGTGAAAAAAAAATGGAAAGAGGTGCAAGGCACAGCTCAGCAAAAATTGGAACCCTGTATTCTAAATAATTGATTTTCCTGTGATTTTTTTTGTTCCTACTTTAAAATTAAATTATTCATTCGAATACACTCCGTTTTGAAATAAAAAACAAAAAGAACAGCGTAAAACACGAAAACCAGGAATGACCATCACATTCCGACAGCGGCGGCGCGGCGGCGCGGGGACATTGCGTAGTGCCAAAGTAAGTAACTAATGAAAACTCCTTAACTTGACTTTTCCGGGAAAAATATATTCATAGTTATGGGTTGCTTTAAACAATTAAGCATTTGCTAAGCTTTATACAAAATGTACCGCGGTCGACGAGTCATGAGTGTTTGTGTCTGTCTTTGTGTGTTTTCCAAGGGACCCACGACACAAGGGAAAACCTTAGTGTGGGCCTTTGAGTGTGTAGTTGTTGGAATCTATGACATCAAAAACCTCTGCTACTTATCGTTGATAAAAAAAAATGTCCTGTCACTCAATTCTGTGATTTGTGATGTCGCGTAATAAATATTTAATTAACTGATTAATTCGTTTATTTGCACTAGTAGCCTTCCAAAACACTTCAGGTTATGGGCCCAGCGTCCTAGCCTGCTAGTGCAGCAAAAATAACGTAAAAATATAAAAATTCAGTAAAAACAAAAAATAGTTTGTGCAAAAATGGCTACGTCAAAATTTCATTCGAATATTCAACCACTATCAAAAACAAATTATGATACGTGGAAAGTTCAAGCGGAAGCAGTGCTTATAAAAGCAGGACTTTCAAAGTTCTTGAGCGCAACTGCTGCAAAAGAAGAACCAGAAAAAGACGCATTGGCCAGAGCCGAGCTATTGCTAATTATTTCTCCAAGTGAGCTAAAGCTGGTGAAGTCATGTAAAACCACACTGGAATTGTGGAATACATTGAAAAATGCATACGAAAGCCGTGGACCTGCGCGGATGGCGACTTTACTTAAAAGATTGCTTCAGGCGAAAATGCAAAATGGCGATGACGTGCGAGACCATATTAATAACTTTATTGATCTTGTAGACAAGCTTAAAGACATGGACGTGGAAATAAATGAAAACTTGCTCACAATTATAATGCTCTACAGTCTACCCGACTCTTATGAAAATTTCAGGGTTGCAATTGAATCTCGCGACCGATTACCGGCGCTTGAAGAGCTAAAAATAAAAATAATTGAAGAGAGTGAAGCGAGGAACAGAGATAGCCATGCATCAGGATCATCAGCAACGCAACAAGATGAAGCGTATTATAGCAAAAATAAAAAGGGAAATAAAAATAAAAACAAATTCAAACAAAAAGTAAAGTGTGACAACTGTAACAAGTTGGGGCATAAAACAAGTGACTGCTGGTTTAAAGACAAGTCAAAACATAAGCAGCAGAATAGCCTGTATTCTAAAGAATTATGTTTGAAAACATACAAAGAAAAAATTAATACCAATAATTGGTGTTTGGACAGTGGATGCACATCCCATATGTGCAATGACAAAAACCTTTTTCACGACATGACAGAGCTTAATGAAACTCTTCAGCTGGCATCTGACAAGTCAGAAGAAATAAAAGGTAAGGGACTAGTGAAAATGAAAGTACAGAAAGAGATTATCAATCTAACTGATACTTTGTTTGTACCAAGTCTAACCATGAATTTAATTTCGGTTGCTAAAGCCACAGAAAAAGGATGCGAAGTTATTTTTAATGATAAATATGCCACAGTGACAAACAAGTCTGGAGAAAATTTTTTAAAAGCTTATAAGGAAAACGGTTTATATTATGTTAATAATATGAATAATAAAAATGAAGAATCTCATTATACCAAAGAGAGTGATATTAATGAGTGGCACAGAAAATTAGGTCATTTAAATGAAAGCGATCTAAAGCTAGCTCTGAAAAATAAGATAGTAAAAGGGTTAAGCTTTAACATAAATGACAAATTAGAAGACTGTGAAATATGCGTGAAAGGAAAGATGACAAATTTGCCATATCCAAAAGAAAGGAGCGAAGAAACGAAAGCTAAAGAGAAGCTGCATACTGTACATTCTGATCTATGTGGTCCGATGCCAACACCAAGTAAAGCTGGTCATAGGTATTTCATTACTTTTATAGACGAATACAGTAGATATTGCAGAGTATATTTTCTTAAAAATAAAAATGAAGCTCTAGAAAAGTTTAAGGACTATCAAAAAGAAATGGAAAGATTTGCAAAGTGCAAAATAAAAGTTCTTCAAACTGATAATGGAAAGGAGTATTGTAATCAAGAATTTGACACTTACTTAAGAAATAATGGCATAGCACGAAGATTGTCAGCACCATATACGCCACAGCATAATGGTTTAGCAGAACGCAAGAACAGAACTTTGTTAGAAAAAGCACGATGCATGCTAATTGAATCAAATTTGCCGGAAAGTTTCTGGGCTGAAGCTATATTTACGGCCAACTATGTTTCCAATAGAGTACCAACCAGGGCTACCACCTTTTGAAAGATGGGTTGGTTATGAGCCCTCAGTCAAACATTTCCAAATATTCGGAGTTGAAGCTTTTGTTTTAAATAAAACGAGAAAGCGGAAGTTCGCACCAAGAGCAGAAAAAGGGATTTTCATTGGATACTGTGAAAACGCCAAAGCTTACAGAATTTGGGTCGAAAATAAGCTGATAATAAGTCGTGACGTTAGATTTATAAATAAAATGTATTATAAAAATAAAGAAAATAAAACTGACAAAGAAATTGAAAAGTTTAGTGGTTTGCCACCACAGTTTTATTTAGAAGAAAGCATCGAAGAAGATGCAACAGAACCCTTCGAAGATTGCGTCGAAGAAAATATCACAGAAACTGAAGCCTGTGATTCATATACAGAAAATGAGCCATCTACAAGTCAAAGGCCTGAAAGGACCAAGAAATCACCAGTTTGGGCAAAAGACTATGATATGTCCAACTTATGTGATGAAATAAAGCTTGACGATTCGTGGGAAGAAGCAATAAAAGAAGAAATAAAAGCCCATGTATTGAATGAAACTTGGTCTGTAGTGCCAAAAGGAAAAGATCACAATGTAGTAACGTGCAAGATGATATTGAAAGAAAAAATTGGTGCAGATAAAAAGGTCATAAGAAAGAAAGCTAGACTAGTTGCTCGAGGTTTTAGCCAAATACCTGGTATTGATTATTCGGAAACATTCGCGCCAGTAGTAAAATTAAGTTCCATACGAACTTTAATGGCCAAAGCTGCACAAGAAAATTTGAAGATAAGACAACTAGACGTTGTTACTACTTTTCTTAATGGTACAATTGAAGAAAATTTGTTTATCGAAAAACCACAAAATTTAGAAAAATATTTAAGTGACATAATTTTAGAAGAAAGCTCAAATAAAGATCTTACCATTTTTACAAAAGCCAAAAAGATGTTGGAAGATCTGAGAAAAACTAAAAGAGAGACGACTTGTAAACTCAATAAAGCCATTTATGGACTTAAGCAGTCTGGCAGGCAATGGTTCAAGAAACTGGATGAAAGGTTAAAAGAAATGAATTTCAAGCCTGCAGCTGATCCATGTGTTTATGTCTCCTCAACGGAGCCAACACCTGTAATAATTTGTGTTTATGTTGATGATATTTTAATCATTCATAAGGACGAAAAAGCTATTATAAAGACTAAAAATGAGTTAGTCAAAAGATTTAAAATGAGAGATCTTGGAGAGCTAAAATATTGCTTGGGAATAGAGTTTGATTGCAAGTCAGACGTTATTACCATGTCACAAAAGAAATACATTGAAGAAATTGTAGAAAAGTTTAATATGCAAGACGCCAAGCCAGTCTCCACACCGATGGAAATTAATTTAAAACTAGAAAAACAAACGGAGATAGATGAAGATTTACCGTATAGAAATCTCATTGGAGCCCTGATGTACTTGTCAGTTGCGACAAGACCGGACATCGCAAACGCCGTTAGCCGCCTAAGTCAGTACAATACTTGCTATGGTAAAGAACATTGGACTGCAGCTAAAAGAGTCTTGCGATATTTAAAAGGGACTAAAGATTTAAAATTGACTTTTCGAAAAACTAAAGATAAAACCCTGAAGGGGTATGCAGATTATTATTATCTATAATAATAATCAAGCAGCACAAAAGTTATCCTGCAATCCTGTCATAACTTCAAAGTCGAAGCATATTGATATTCGTCAACATTATATAAGAGAAGTAACCGCAAGAGGTGTGATTGGAGTAGAGTACTTAAGAACTGAGGAGATGCCCGCAGATATTCTTACGAAGGCATTGCCTAAGAAAAAGTTTGAGGAGTGCCGGGTGCAGCTTGGGTTGGATCCTTAGTAGCAAGAGGTATTCTGATGAGGAGGAGTGTTGGAATCTATGACATCAAAAACCTCTGCTACTTATCGTTGATAAAAAAAAATGTCCTGTCATTCAATTCTGTGATTTGTGATGTCGCGTAATAAATATTTAATTTACTGATTAATTCGTTTATTTGCACTAGTAGCCTTCCAAAACACTTCAGTAGTGTCTATTTTTTATTATATGTGTGTAGTCTGCGTGTTATTTCTTACCTAAATGTGTCTGTGATGTTTTCTCTAATAGATGTTGCGTTTGCTGGTAAATTCAACGAGTCGGCTTTTGTATGATTCGCCATTTCCTGAAAAAAGCCATTTCCTTCATGTTTTTTTATTAACAATGGGTTCGCTCTTGACCATAATCTAACACAAGGGCGAAGATGCATTCGAAGATGTAGCAAGCTCACCCAAAATAAGACTTTTCACTCGAACTTTAAAGAGACTCGGGTTAAACGAGTTTGAAAATATACAGAAGCAGGCAGGAAATTCCATTCCTTCGCAGGGCGCAATATAAGAGACGATGAAAAGCGCTCAGTGCGAATCCGCGGGATTTCGACAAGATAAGGGCCCAGTCAAAGTCAAAAATATATTTATATCATTGACCTTTAAGGATGTCAAAGTTAAGGCGACTACAGCACCTAAATTACGATTTTATGATGCGTAGATAAGCATGACGCACTGCATAAATCGAAGAAAAAAAATACTACGGTAATATTCAGGACATAAACTAGATAAGTAGTTTGCTGCAAACATGATTCATCACTTTTGGTTCGATAGAAAAAGCTTACAAAGTCACCTCTAAATCCAATATTGTTTATCTTTTAAGCTATAAAAACGATAGTAAAATGCACACAGGAACTTGAATTTGCTATCAAAATGTTCGTGACTGAACACTCTCGATAAGTAGTTCACGCATTTTTCGATTTAAGCTGTTACCTTTCCATAAATCTCATTTTTCTAACTTTCGAACATGTTTTTACGCACGCACGCTCTCATAGTCCGTAAACTTTGTGTATCGACACTGTTCGCACTGCCGGCCCAGGCCTGTTGAGAGACGGAGATGGCACTATTCCTATGTGTGCTGCCTTTATCGGGTGCTGTAGTCGCCTTAAGGCGCGGACCCACCGCGGCGCACGGAGAGGCTTTGCACGTGGGTTTCAAGCACTTCGCTTTGCAAGAAAATGTATGTGATTGTGTCCACTGCGACCCACAACCACGCTACGCATGAAATGACGTCATCGATACACGCGTGGCTTGCTGGAATATGTTGCCACGTAGCTCAACGCCATGCACGCTGTGCATGCGGCACACGGTTGGCACGCAGCGCATTTTAGCTGCGGTGAATATCTACTCGGTGAGTTTGACATTAAGACTCAAATTAGATTTTGATCTAATCCACGTAGCTAAAATCGTGGGTTTCAATTCGTGTATGGCGGCGTGTACTGCAGTGGAAACGTAGACCCACGTTGTCAAAAAAATTAATCCACGCAGCTAAAATGCGCCGCGTGGCCGTGCACATCCTGCGCCGCGGTGGGTCTGCGCCCTTATACAAGGCGTTTCAAAAAAACCAAAAAAATAAATAAATCAAAATTAATTAAAATTAAGCTTATTGCACAGCTCTATTACAAATATGACAAGTATGTCATATTAATTACATGAAACTTTCATTTTGTAGATGTCAAACCGTGCAACTGATTACTAGAGTTGCGACTACACACATCAAAAAAAGTTTACGATCAGTAGCAAAATCAGGTGTATTCTTTAAAATATAAATTATTTAAAGAAACTGTTTACGTTTTATGATTTTATAATGAAAATGCACTAAGTAAATAAAAGAATCATTATTAATTATTTACTTTTTATTAACAAAAGCTAGGAAATGCAATTTTGGCTTAAATGTAATGTAATGAAAAATTTGAATTAATGAAAAAACAAACAAAATTTATTACGAAAAAATTAATAGTTAGTATAAAATGACTCCTCCCCTGGCTCGCACACATGCGGAAACCCTTCTGGGCATGCTAAGAATTAAGTTATCTAGCATTTCTTGTGGTAACCTGTCCCACTCTTCAATAGCAGCTGCCCTGATTTCTGACACTGTTCGCGGAGGTGGCTGACGGTTCTAAACAGCTCGCTTAAAAGCATCCCACGCATGCTCGATCGGGTTTAAGTTAGGCGAGCCGGCAGGCCAGTCTAACCTGGTGATGTCGTATTGCTGGAGAGCAGCATCAACACGTCCGTTTCGATGTGCGGGCGCATTATCATCTACCATTATGAATTGGCGCCCGTGGTTGATGCGGAATGGTCTGACGTATCCATCGATTGAAATCGTTTTGTACATGGCTCCGGTCATGGTGCCTTGATACGGGATTAAGGGCGTCCTAGCCCCAATCATTATCCCGGCCCAAAAGGACACTGATTTCCCGCCCTGCTGAACGGTTCCAGTGGCAGTTCTCTGCCTTTCAGAGTCGCCAGGTCTTCTCCAGACACGGACACGTCGGTTATCTGGATGTGTACTGATCCGTGTTTCGTCAACGAAGAGGCAGTTCTGCCAGATGCTTTCGTCCTCAATTTCTTCATTTTGACGGAGCCTAGCCCATTGCAATCTGCGCCGCTTCCGTTGCTGTGAGTTCAGAGGTGCTCGCCAGGATCTCCTTGCTCGTAATCCAGCTTGGTGTAAGCAATTTCTAATCGTTTGGGTGCTAACTTCGCGGCCGGTGGCAGCTCGCAGCTCTGCTTTCATTTTAGTAGCGTTCATTGTTGGGTCACGGGCAGCCAGTAATCTGATATATCGCTTCTGAATTGCAGTAAGAACAGTTGGGCGACCACTGCGAGGTCGATCAGCTAAATCTTCCATGCCCTGATACCTCTCCAACGTGGTCACCACGCAGGATTGGGATACATGAACTCTGCGTGATATTTCCCTCGTGGAATAGCCTTCTCCACTTAAAGTTAGAATTCTGGCTCGTAAAACTGCAGTTGATCCTCTCGGCATCGTTACCAACTTAATTTTTTTTGAATAAATTGAAAATATTGATAAGTTGCGACTATGTCAGATTTCTGAATGAAAGCAAGCAAGGGTTGATTGTCTTTTTAAATGAAAAAACATTTGAATTACGAAATTATTTTATATTTAAATTTCATATTTTTAAATAAGGAATCAAAAGATAAAAAGTGATTAAGTTTTATTCTTCTACAATAAAAAATATTAGCACTTTTCCAAGTGATCGCAAACTTTTTTTGATGTGTGTATTTCACTTTTAAAATTAAATTTTGGAATTTCTTTTTTTTGGGTAATTTTGAAACACTTTGTATAAAGGATTTAAATTACATACATACATATTCGTTCTTTTGACTCTACTGACTCTACGCCTATCTCCAAAGGTGCAGTCTTCCCCCAAGAAGAATAGGCAAGAAATTTTGTAATAGCCCCTTTTTGGTGGTACCCCGCAGTGCGTCTGGACGTCCGATAGATAGATAGATAATACGTTTATTCAATGACCAGCAACTTTGACGTAAACATAATACAAGCAACTTCACACAATACACAAATATAAACAAAGAAAAAACATCAAGGGGAATCGTGATGTGAAACGCTGGTCAAAGAAGAGGTCCTGACTCAGCATAGTGTTGTGGTTGGAGCCACAACGCTGATATTCTGTCAGTGCCTTTAAAACTATACGCGCACTATGAATAGATAGAAGAAGATACAGATTATTTGATGGGGTCTCCTACCACCACAGATAGCACATACATTGCAGCAGCATCAGGTTATACATCCGCTCTACGAAAGCCGCCGTTATTACGAAAGACATAAATTCGACGTCAAGGTCGACATGTATAACCTGATGTGCAGTCGTGTGTACAACAAAACTTCTATAAGTCCGTATTACAGAATGCGACTCAGACTCTGATCTATACTTAAGTAGCAGTCGTCTTTGTCATTTTGATAGTGAGAGACAGAGACAATCAATACATAAGTATAGATCAAGACGTTTGTCTCCTTCTGTAATACGACCTTTAGTTTGCTGGGTTACTGGCTTACCCGTAAAAGTTTTAAGACATGTCCTCTTCTGGCCCCATTGTCGATATCATCAGCTTTTACCGCCAAAAACAACATAACCCAAACAGCACAGGCAGTCACGAACAGATGTCTTGAACCATCCGCCATTTTGGATTTTACAGTATGTTAAAAAGGGCTGAAAAGAAAAAACATACTTTTATTAATAAGTATTTTATCAACCGACTTCAAAAAAGGAGGAGGTTCTCAAATCGACTGTATTTTTTTTTTGTATATTTGTTACGCGATTACTCCGGCAACTGTTGTCCGATTTTCAAAATTCTTTATTTGTTCGAAAGAGTATACTCCTGAAGAGGTCCCATATAAATTTTATCGAAAATGATTCAGCGCTTTTAAAAAAAATCAACAAAAACAAAATATACTACAAACTAGAACATCATCTAAATAAATGAATGACATTTCTGTTTGTAGTTATTTGCTAATAGGCATTGTAGTCCGCAAAAAACTAGATATCTACTTTGTGCGAACTGTTGTTGGGATTGAAGTCGGTGACTCATACGTTTTTAACGTGGAAAATTATTATTATATAATATATTGGGCCTTTTTATAATTCGGACGGCACGGCACGGCATGACAGAATTTGTATTACCATTGCCTTCTATGTTCCCAGCTTCTAGTATCACTAGTGCATAGGAGGCAATAGTAATACAATTTTGCCGTGCCGTTTTCGTATTATAAAAAGGCCCCTTCTGTAAGATTCTCTCGGTTATTTTCACTAGTTTTAAATCTAAATATATAAAAGGAGAAACTGACTGACTGACTGATTGACTGACATATCAACGCACAGCCTAAACGGCTAAACGTAGGCACTTGAAATTTGCAAGGGACTTAGGTTAGGTACCGTAGAGGTGCACTAAGAAAGGAATTCCCGAAATTCCCGCGGGAACGGGAATTAGCAGGAAGATCCTTTTGTATGAAAAATCTAAACCGCTAAAGTTAGACGCTTGAAATTTGGCATGCAGGCACCTTAGTAAACTTAAAGCTTAGTTGCAACAGGATATTGCAAAATTCCCACGGGAACGGGAGTTAGCGAGAAAAAACTTTTGTAATCTGTTTAAAAGAAAAAATTAACACGCAAACGAAGTTGCGGGCATCAGCTAGTATATTATAAAGGGTTCTTACCACGGTTTCATTCGTGATCATTGTGCTTGCTACAGCGCCGAAACATCGGATACTAATTTAAAACCAAAATCGTGGGAAAACCCTTTATAATATGTTTAAAACTAATAAGTATTTTAATTGTTTTTTAATGGGAACCTGATGCGTGACCAAAGTGGCAATTTGTCACGAACATTTCCGTACTTCGGATGGCATGTTAAGCTGTCGGTCCCGGCTGTTGTCAATTGACTACAGTCGTTAAAACCAAGTCAGAGGCCATTGTCACGGAATAAATAATAGTACTAACGTCCATTGTGCGGTTTGAAAACTCTGACACCAGCCAAGTTCGCCACACATTTGACTATACCTACACGATAAGAAAAACAATGTTTTTGGTAATTTTCTGAAGAATTCTAAATTATTCTCTATATAAAATAGGCTGGTAAAAATAAATATATATATTGACTCTATATATATATTTATTTTTTACCAGCCCATATACGTCCCCACTGAGGGGCACGGGCCTGCCTTCGAAACACGAAGATAATTTAGGCCATAGTCTACCACGCTGGCCCAATGCGGGTTGGTGTACCGCTCGTCTTTCGAAAATTTTTTGGACGTGCGGGTTTCATCACGATGTTTTCCTTCACCGTTGAGCAAATGATAATTAGAAATCTGTACATGAATCCGGAAAGACGAATTTAGTGGTACAGGCCCGCACCAGGATTTGAATCTACGACCTTCGGATTACAAGTCTGACTCATTACTAACTGGGCTAGCACTTCTATATTTTTTTTATCTCAAAATATATTTCAATAATGGGCAATGATCGCTCAAGTCAGATTTTATTAAGTCGAAATATAAAATACAACTTGAGCGATAAGCTAATTGTCTTGGTATGAGAAGTTGAAATTTTTTTATGAATTTCATATTGGTTCCAGGAAAGTTGTTCAGTTTCATGGAAAGAGTCATTGTGGTCCAGTGGTAATGACGCTGTCTCTTGATCGGCGGGCCTTGGGTTCGCTTCCCAGTCGGGGCAAATATTTGTATAAAAAGCAGATGTTTGTTCTCGGGTCATGGGTGTTTGTGTTTGTCTTTATGTGTGTTCCGAGGGACCCACGACATAAGGAAAAACCTTTGTGTGGGCCTTTGAGTGTGTAGCGTTTAT
The DNA here is from genome assembly GCA_949987775.1 of Aproaerema taeniolella. Taxonomy (NCBI): domain Eukaryota; kingdom Metazoa; phylum Arthropoda; class Insecta; order Lepidoptera; family Gelechiidae; genus Aproaerema; species Aproaerema taeniolella. The sequence continues at coordinate 1,747,898 of OX465266.1, forward strand.
TTATTTTCCACGTTGAAAAGCTAACCTATCGCTAATTTTTTTATTTATTTTCATTTTATATACACGTTGATAAAAAACCTCCTAGCTATATTCAAAATCCTGAACCAGTATCACTCAAAGAACACGTTTATGAAAAAAAAATATTTTTGTAATTTTTTTTCAATGGGAATAGTTCATAATTGCCTAAACGTAGACTTTACTCCTACATCAGGCACGCGAGGGGTGCGGATAGCGCTCGGGGGGTGCACCCCAGTGGTCTACGTTTTTTTTTTCGTATTTTGTATATGGCTTGGCTGGAAGAGATAACTGTTTAGCGATAAGGCTGCCTGTACAGAATTTTTAAATTTGTATACTATACAGGGCTTTAGGTAAATATCTTTCAACCTCTCAGGTGGTTAATCAGTCCATGAAACTGAACAACTTTCCCTCAATAATAGGTCAAAATACGAAAAAAAAATTATGAGTTCCCATACAAACTTCATCAGCATATAGCGCATTTTGTATGGGAGATCAAAATTTTTCGTATTTTGACCTATGTGCCTTGAGAAAGTTGTTCAGTTTCATGGACTGATAACACTCGAGAGGTTGAAAGAGAGATACCTAAAGCCCTGTATACATTTAATCAACCGACTTCAATACATTATACATTTAATCACAAACCAAAACCTCATCTAAATGTAAGTTTGTGTTTTTTTTAAAGCGCTAAATAAATTTCGATAAAATATAAATACGGCCGCCTCAGGAGGACAATTGGCGGAGTTGTTACACTCGATTTTTTTTTAAATCTTTATTTATTATAGAGGGTTTTGAGACATGCCACCCTCATCATGGCACTCACAAATACAAATACAAAAAAAAGACACAAAAATACCATACATATGTCCTTCACATATAATTTTTAGGTCGGTTAACAATAAGTAGTAAAGTAAAAGAAACTTACCTTATAAAACTATTATTTCGAAACAATTGTCACTTTAAAACAAAATATAAATCCCACAAAATCCATTCACATTTCACTAAAACCTTAAAAACTAATCAAAAACTAAATAAAGCTTCGTGCACACACTACAGAAGTTCAAGGTTTGCCAATTTACTTACGAATGCGAAAATTTTCGAATTATTTCGTCCTTTTATAAACAATGCGCTCACTCGTGTGCTGCTGGCTGAATCTCAAATTAAGGATCTAATGTACGATCAGCAAAAAAAATGTAAGGTAGTTTTGTAAGAAAAACATAAAATTCGGGGCTATATGAATAAAAATTCTCATTTACACCTTACATCAAAATTCATCAGTTATTTTTTAAACGACTGAATTAATTTTAATAAAATATAGATAAGTACCATCTCGATTCAGCTTTCAAACAAAAAGAACCGTATCAGAATCGGTCCACCCGTTTAGGAGCTACGATGCCATAAACAGACACACAGATATACAGATACGCTCATCAAACTTTATAAATAACACCCCTCTTTATTTAGCTGGGGTTCAAAAAATGTTTATACTTAGTTTTAACATTTTAAAATAAAACATTTTTAGAGCATTCGTGAAAGTTCGACTCGTTAAAAAAATAAGCTGCGCTTTTGTTGGTATTTTATCAAAACTGAACACAATATCATAGGCTTATTGACATTCTTAATTCTTACTAAATTATTTCAAGTCTGCCTACCCTGTTAGGAACTATGGGCGTGAGCGTATGTATGTATTTCAAGTCACCCATTACAAAACTTCATAAGTACAGAGGGCCACGCATCAGGCTACCACACGCGTGCACTCTGTGTTTTTACGATAAGAGTGGTATTGCAATGAATATTAAGTACCTCACCTGATACGCTGGCTTCTGTACATCCCTACTTCGCTTCTAATATTTATAAAATGCTTAAGTAACTCTGTCTGTCTGTTACGTTTTCACGCCTAAACTACTGAACCGATTTTGATGAAATTTGGTACAGAGATAGATTGGCCGTTGGAAAAGGACATATGCTACATTTCATCCCATAGCTGGGCACGATGTAACCTGTAGTCCACGCGGGCGGAGCTGCGAGCGGAAAGGTAGTAGTTACATATTTTAACGTGAATCAAAAACACGTGTGAAACCAAAAGCTTCCAAACAGTACCCAGAGTTAGACTAAAAAAAGCATCAAAACATGGACTTAGCCTAAAAATTAAACTTTCCAATGAGCTCGCAACATTTTTGACAAATCTTCCTGACATTGAATTTTCTAAACATATTAAATAACATACTGCCATTAAACACACTTTACAATATTAACGAATATTTCGAATTGATACGATTCCACAAAATGTTCTTTTACATAAAAGAGCGACAGATTGACAAACGTGTAAACTAATGTAGCAAGTTTTTGACGTGGTTTGAGCCGATTTTAATGTTATCTAAGATATATCTAATTCATTTTTGTAATTGACGTACAAAATGTTGCGTTGTTTGCAACATGGCGAAATTACACAATAAACAATAGTAACACTTTTTTTGCCGACTCTACACTATAGGTGTGATGTGAAATTATATCGAGTATTATCGAACAGCCTTGACTTTCGGCAAACATAGTACAGTAACATCAAAGCACGCCATGTATAACACAACATGCTGTATTTAACTATAACATTCCATCGTGTCCGTCCGTTCGTCCATTACCTAGTTCTGGGAAGATTTTTAATTTTTTTTAGCCATGAAGGAGTTTAACGCTCAATACAGAAGCCGTATTACAGAAGAATACTCAAGTATTTATCTATACTTAAGTATCGATTGTCTCTTATTCTTGCTATTAAAATGATAAAGTATATCTAATATTATAAAGAGAAAAGATTTGTATTTTTGTATGTAACGAATAGGCTCCGAAACTAATGAACCATTTCAAAAATTCTTTCACCATTAGGATGCTACATTAATCCTGAGTAACATAGGCTATATAATTTTCCCGAATTCCCACGGGAATGAAGTCCCGAGCGGGATGCTAGTATCTTCACCACCTTTCTCTTCTTTTCAATGTCCTTCATAATCCTTCTTATCCTAATTACCTTCGCGAGCGCTTCTCTTTTTCAAAACCTGTTGACCAGCCCTCTCGTCCTTCCGTTAGGTCACTCCTCTGTATCCCTTCCCATCACTCTGACTTCTACTCCTATTCCTTTTCCGTTCATGCAGCCCGACTGTGGAACTCACTGCCTTACCCCATCCGCAATTCAGAGACACTTCCGATATTTAGAAAGAAAAAGGAACATTATGTATCTGTTGCTTTCCCTTCAGTATAATGAACATAATATTATATGTATTGCTTATGTATGTATAAAATATATGTCTGTGTATTTATATAAATTATTTATATATTATATGTATGTGTAGTTGTATTTTTATGTAGTTTATATTAGTATTTAGATTTCAGTGGTTAATTGTGCACGTCTGTCTTTATTTATTTTACGCCTCTCACTGTCCCAGGTCTGCTGGAAGAAATTTCTTAAAGAAATAAGCTGTGCCTTTTGTGTTCGTTTTTCTATTTGTCTGTAACATTTGTGATTTTTCCTGTGTACAATAAACTGTTAAAATAAAATAAATAAATAAAATTATATAGATCAGAGTCTGAGTCGCGTCCTGTAATACGGAAATTAGAATCTTATCAGCTTTCAAATAATCTTCTTCTTCTTACCAGCCCATATACGTCCCCCCCAAGGGGCACGGGCCTCCCTTCGAAACACGAAGGGGATTTATTAGGCCATAGTCCACCACGCTGGCCCAATGCGGGTTGGTGCACGGCTCGTCTTTCGAAAATGAATTTTCTTGGACGGCGGTTTCATCACGATGTTTTCCTTCACCGTTGAGTAAGTCATAATTAGAAATCCGTACAGGCCCGCACCAGGATTTGAACCCGCGACCTTCGGATTACAAGTCTGGCTCATTACCAACTGGGCTATCATCGCTCTAACGCTCGACCTTAGAATACCTGCATACAATAGGTACTATGCGTAGGTACTTTTATACTATGGGGTGACTCTATATTAGGTAGCGAAAGTTTAGGGGGTGATCCTCCCTATGGAATGGAACAACTTTCCCTAAGAAACATATACAGGGTGTAAAATACAGCTTAGCAAAAACTGAAACCCTGAACTCAGACAATAATTCTGAATAATTTTCCAGTGGAATTTTTCTCCGGAAAATTTTCAATTTTTTTCATGTTTTTCAATATTTTCTGCTTACATTTTTTATTATTTAATCCAATACACTCCATTTTGCAATAAAAAATAATCATAACAACGTAAAACAAGAAAACCAGTAATGTATATCGCACTCTGATAGCAGCGCGGCGCGGGGGGATTGCGCGCGGGGCGCGGTTTCACGATACGTTGCGTAGCGCCAAAGTAGGTAAATAATGAAAACACCTTAATATGGTGACCATAACCCTAGAAGCCTCATCACGGAATTTTCCGGGAAAAAATAATTACTTATAGCTGATGATAGTTATGGATAGATTACACCATTTAAGTATTTGCTAAGCTGCCCTTTACACCCCGTATAAAATTCTTCAGTTTGTATGGAGAGGCGAATTTTTTTTTTAATATTTTGACCTATGTTTTTTTTTTATATTATAAGATGTGTTAACTCTTGACCTTCAATCTTGACCATAAGGTCAAAAATGAGGTCGCCGATGAAGCGAGTTAACCCAGAAAATGCCTATAAAGACACTGGTACTCCCACGCACCGATGGAACACAGCAGACTGTTTGGCGTCGGACTTCGGTAGGAGGGTGGTCGCGAACCAGACGGCTCTTTACAGAGCCTACCACACCGCATGAGACCACAGGATGACACCTCAGATTCAGAAAAAAATGAAGTGTCGTTGCCTGGGATGGATTACTAGGAGGCAGGTCTCATTTGTGTTTCCTTAGTCGCCTCTTACGACACCCACGGAAAGAGATGGGGTGGTGTTATTCTCAACCGATCACCACACGGTTACCGATCACCACATGTTCCTTGGGGCAGTTGTTCAGTTTGGTAAGACGATTCATATCCTTGATTTATACTTATTTATTTAAAGTAACACAATATAAGCTCACGCCTTTGTCCCATTAGGGTAAGCAGTGACATGCTACAATCCAAACACATCTCTTTGGCTTCCTCTGCATTCATAATTTCCGCTTCATACACGCTCGTCGGATTCGGTTACTCCTACCGCAACGATTCGCGGTACCGGTACGTACCCGGCCGCATCTCTCCACAAACGTATGTCCGACTCCCCTCTTCCAGTAACGCCCTAAGCCGAGGTTCGAGCCCCACAGGGGGCGCCCTTAGGCCTGTTATTTAAAATTTTTGGGCTGAGAGCCATCTGCGCTCGCCACATGCTCGGTGAAACTGTCAAGGCCATCAGAGGCCAACAGTGTAGTCATTTAACACTGTTGGCCTCTAATGGCCATGACCAATTAATAATAATAATAAACGCTACACACTCAAAGGCCCACACTAAGGTTTTCCCTTGTGTCGTGGGTCCCTTGGAACACACATAAAGACAAACACAAACACCCATGACCCGAGAACAAACATCTGCTTTTTACACAAATGTTTGCCCCGACTGGGGATCGAACCCAGGACCCGCCGATCAAGAGGCAGCATCACTACAACTCGACCAAACCGGCCGTCAATTTGGTCTAAGTACACACGGCAGCACATCAGACTATACATGTTGACCTTGACGTGTCACCCTTATCGTGCTCGTCATAGCGTCGGCTTTCGTAGTGCAAATGGGTAACCCTGACGTGCTGCTGATGTTTGTACACTCACCAAGAGGCCACGTTTCTCATTCGGAGTACGCTTAACCATAATTCAGTATTTATCAGGTCAAGTCAAGTCATCATAGCAGGTCAAATTACTGCCATCTGACCTCCGTGACCCTGCTAACAGGGGAACCTGACCGAATTGGATCATGGTTACACATTCCATCTCCGTGTAACTTTCCTCACGATGTTTTCCCTCACTATAAGAACATCGGTTAATGTGCAATGTGCAATTAATGTACACACGGCAGCACATCAAGGTAAACATGTTGACCTTGACGTCGCCCTTATCTCGCTTTCGTAGTGCAAATGGGTAACCTGCCTTGCTGCTGTCTGTACATAACTCAGAAAACGAGTCATTGGTACATGGCGGCACTGGGAATCGAACTCGGTATCTCTGGCTTACGTATCCGACCCGCTAGCCATTAGACCACTGAATAAGACTCACTGAGAAAACATTATTGATTTGTCTAATACAGTGTTTCATGCCCAATTATAATTGTCCATGTCAAAAACGTAAGAGTCACCGACTTCAATCCCAAAAATAGTTAAAAGTAAATATCTACTGACAGTAATAGGGCTTTAAAATTCTTTATATTGAATAATATTAAGGAACACACTAGTCGGAAAGACAATTTTTTCGAGAGTTTCCCTCAATTTCTTCAGGATTCCACCATCAGACCCTGGTTTCCTTGCCATGGGACCACCCTTGGGATACTCCCTTTCCAACAAAAAAAGAATAATCAAAATCGGTTCATAAACGAAGAAGTTATCCGCGGACATACATAAAAAATAAAAAAAATAAAAAAATATACGGTCGAATTGAGAAACCTCCTCCTTTTTTGAAGTCGGTTAAAAAGTTCTGCTTCTTCTCCTTCTCGTGTAGGTATAGACAAGAGCGAGCGTGGCGAACTTGGCTAACCCTGGCGTCAGAGTTTTTAAACTGCACAATGGCCTCTGACTGACTGACGAAACAAATAAAAGTACAGTTAATCCCGAAAAACAGTTACAAGATTCCTAATCAACCCAATTTTTTAAAACAATGATGGGCACGGCTCTGATAGCTTTATGATCGTATTCTGATCGTGATCGCGATAGGTTTGATCACAATTCTGATCACGTTTCGCGGATTGTGGATATACTATCAATTTCGCACGGGGACGTTCAACTGATAGTTTGCTGAACAGAAAAGCTGTGGAGCGACTTTGGCAAGGATTAAAAACTATCAGTTAGCGAAACTGTATAACTATGTACTACAAGGGAAAACCTTAATGTGGGCCTTTGAGTGTGTAACGTTTATTATTATTATTATTACTTAAATAAGATTCCTTAAAAATACGATAGGTGTGTAAGTATAGCCAAAAAAAAAGATTATTTTTAAACAGATTTTTTTTATTATAAGATGGGTTAACTCTTGACCTCAATCTTGACCATAAGGTCAAAGATGAGGTCGACGATGGAGCGAGTTAACCCATGCCTATAAAGGCACTGGTACTCCCACGCACCGACGGAACACAGCAATCTGTTTGGCGTCGGACTTCGGTAGGAGGGTGGTCGCGAACCAGACGGCCCTTTACAGAGACTACCACACCGCATGAGACCATAGGACGACACCTCAGATTCAGAAAAAAATGACGTGTCGTTGCCTGGGATGGATTACTAGGAGGCAAGTCTCATTTGTGTTTCCTTAGTCGCCTCTTACGACACCCACGGAAAGAGATGGGGTGGTGTTATTCTCAACCGATCACCACACGGCAAAATCCTCACATCTTCACAGATAGTAAGACAATTAGTTTAAGTTGACACTTTAATTAACAGAAAATTGCCAATTTACCTTAGTTAAAATAGGTAATTATTTAATTAAATTGTGATACCTATATCATCACAATAAGATTGAGCCAAAGCTCGTCTCGCCGAAACAAAAACAGTATTAAAAAGGTCGAAGTTAAAATTAAAAAGGTCGAAGTTAAAATCATTGCTCTGGTTATTAGATACTTCAAGAAAACATAATTGTGGGCATTTGAGTGTAAAAGCGGTGATATCCTAGTTGGTAATGAGTCAGACTTGTAATCCGAAGGTCGCGGGTTCAAATCCTGGTGCGGGCCTGTACCACTAAATTCGTCTTTTCGGATTTAGGTACGCATTTCTAATTATCACTTGCTCAACGGTGAAGGAAAACATCGTGATGAAACCCGCCGGTCAAAGAAAATTCTTTTCGAAAGACGAGCGGTCCACCAACCCTCATTGTGCCAGCGTGGTGGACTATGGCCTAAATCCCCTTCATGTTTCGAAAGGAGGCCCGTGCCCCTCGGTGGTAACACGTATATGGGCTGGTATACGTGTTCCCACCGAGGCAACTCCATTCATTTTTGTGCTAGACCATAGTGTGATAGTACTGCGATATCGACAACATAGTCATAAATAGTGCCAAAATCTTAGAGATCCGCAGGCAAGGGTCTTAACTCTACATACATACGCTCACGCCCATAATCCCTAACGGGGTACGTAGAGCATCAGTGGTTACACCGTGTAGTGATCGGTTGAGAATAACACTACCCCATCTCTTTCCGTGGGTGTCGTAAGAGGCGACTAAGGAAACAAAAATGAGACCTGCCTTTTAATAATCCATCTTAGGCAACGACACCTCAGTTTGTTTTGAATCTGAGGTGTCGTCCTATGGTCTCATGCCGTGTGGTAGGCTCTGTGAAGGGCCGTCTGGTTCGCGACCACCCTTCCACCGAAGTGCGACACCGACACCGACATTCCTAACGGGGTAGGCATATGGTTCTAGAACTAGGTTTATTAGTGTGGAAGATTTCTTAAGTAGGTTATTAAACTGGGCCTTAAAAACATACGGAACCATCGAAAATTCTTTAAAAAAACTATCAAATTCAAAATTCCGTATTCAGTATTAATTCTAGTCAAGTACAGTCGCGAAAAATATGTCGGTCAAACGGTACAGTCGGCGTGCTTTACAGTTATCGCATTAGATCTTTTCGGAATTGTTTTTGTTGACCCTTTTGGGTCTTTGCCAAATGTGGCGCGAAAATTTTGGAATGTTTTTGTAGGTCGTACTTACTCGTACACCTCAATTTGGAGGTCCTCAAAACTCACTTTTAAACTTCTGGTCGAGTGGTAGCGGCGCTGCCTCTTGATCGACGGGTCCTTGGTTCGATTCCCGGTCGGGGCAATTATTTGTGTAATAAATAAACTTTTTATTAAAAAATTAAACCAACTTAAGAAACCGAAAAATAAAAACGTAGCATTTAATGTGCTACCTACTGATCTGTTTGAAGTCGGTGCCAAGCCGACATGTTCCATAGTGACTGTCTGCCTGATTTATTCTGAATCTGAGGTGGCGTCTTATGGTCTCATGCGGTGTGGTAGGCTCTGTGTCCATGGCCGTCTGGTTCGCGACCACCTTCCTAACGAAGTCCGACGACAAACAGCTTGCTGTGTTCCGTCGGTGCATGGGAGTACCAGTGCCTTAATGTCAGGGCCGATACAGCATGTTTAAGTTTAGAGTTATTTCAGTTTCCGCCTCTAATCTCGTTCCTGTGGGAATTTGGGAAAATTATGTAGCCTATGTGTTTTTGGATTTGTGTTAATCTACCACCATATCAAATTTTATCAAAATTAATCTAGCCGTTAAGCGTGAAAGAGTAACAAATATATACATACAATGTTTTGCATTTATTAACCGACTTCAAAAAAAAGGAGCAGGTTCTCAATTCGGGTGATTTTTTTAATAATATTAAGTAGTAAGGATTTGTTCATATTTAGAAAACAATTGACCTTACACCCCGCTGGACTGGGATTGGATGAAAAATTTTGAATGTGCCAGCTGCCAACTCTTCCCAGGCTTACAGTAGGAACCAACAGGTGGGACGCGAGGGTTTTGTTGTATTGTGGGCGGAAGGCTTTCAACCTGTCACACAATTTATTGATCCGCCCCGATCCGTGGTACCGGTACGTTCCCGGCGCTTCTCTCCACAAACGTATGTTCGCCTACCCGCTCCCAGTAACGCCCTAAGCCGAGGTTCGAGCCCCACAGGGGACCCCCATAGGCCTGTTTCTTAAAATTATTGGGCTGAGAGCCATCTGCGCTCGCCACTTGCTCGGTGAAGCTGTAAAGGCCATCAGCGGCCAACAGTGTAGTCATTAAGAATAAAAAACAAGACTTTATTGTCTGAAAGGCGCCACTTGAACCATGCACAATTCTTTTATTTATTTTCTTTTATTTTGCAAATTTGTATGAACATACCCAAAGTGAAAAGACGCGTTCCCCAAAAATACTTAAGCGTTGTTTCCAATTAATGTGTGTTATCAACTTAAAGCAAGCAAACAAGTGTTCTCTCTGCTGTGAAAGCAAAACAAATGTAGGTATTTTACAGGGTTATTTCCTTGAAAAGCTAGCGTGGAAACTAATAGCAAATAGGCGCTTTTATAATTTGAAAAGGGCACGGCACATTGCCTCCTATGTATACTAGTGATACTAGAAGCTGGGAACATAGGGGGCAATGGTAGTTCAAATTTTGCTGTGACGGTGCGTCTGGATGTCCCATAGAAGAAAGAGGCAGGCGGAATGAGCTCGTGCAGCTCATGAGCAACCCTCCCCGAAGTATATCTTATAGAAAACACATAGGCAAGCTACTTCGCGTCTGTGTGTCGTGTGACTTGCTGTCCTGTGTACTAGGAGAGCATTCTGTTTAGATATACTATTGATGCCGTCTTAATATAAGCATGTCTTAGGCAATTTATTTAACCAGGAATCTTGGAAATCTTGGCAGACAGTCCATCTATTTTAGATTCAGACCAGTATCAAAAGCTACGTTTATATGGATTGCATACTAAGTACTTCTTATAGGTACAATGTCGACGACCTAGGTAATATGTTGTTTTACATAGAGTTTACATAAGATTTGCCTTTTTAGGCGAAACCGTTTGCTTTGTCTTACGAGATTTAATTATGACGAAAATTACCATTTGAAATGGGTGAAAGTGTTATGGCAACACTACAATTATTTTTTTGGAAATTCGTTTGGAAACACGAACACGAATTCGTTTGGAAACACGTTTATTTTTTTGGAAATTCGTTTGGAATATTTGCATGCCAGGCAGTGGCCGAATATGACAGAACCGCATTTTAAAATAAGCCCATCTTTGTACTCATATTCAGCAAATAAATGATTTGATTTGATTTGAACACATTTCGCATAAATAATTGGGAAAAATAATAATGAAAAAAAAAAGTTTTAAATTAGTAGGTAAGTGTTAATTTTGACCAGCAGTGGGACAGATTAGGCTAAGAAAAGTGTTAACTAAGACTGAATCTTCACTTACAATATTCATGAATAAGTTTCAGACATTACGGATAGTTTTTTTCTGACTCCTAATTTTGAAGTTGGGGCTGCCCCTTAAAGTCTTCTATGGAGCTTCATGTTGCCCTCATCTCTTGTAATAAAACTTAATGCGCCATCACCCACTCATCACACACTGCAGGGCAATCGCGCTAAAAAAAGTGGATTGCATCACAATTAAAACGTAGCCCCCCAGCTACCACCTAAGCGAAGCTGATGCTGGGTAAACGAATGGAACGTTGTCGATTGCTTCTTCATAAGGAGACTTTGATAAACGACATGAACCAAACACAGCAATGTACATCATTCCATTTTATAAGGAGACATTGATTAACGACATGAACCAAACACAACAATGTACATCATTCCATTCGTTCAATCAACATCAGCTTCGCTTAGTTAGTAGCCCCCCAGTGTATGATGAGTGGATGATGGCGCATTAAGTTTTACTAGAAGAGATGAGGGCAACATGAAGAGCCATAGAAGACTGGGGCAGCCCCAACTTCAAAATGAGGAGTCAGAAAAGAACTAACCGTAATTTCTGAAACTTATTCATGAATATTGTAAGTGAAGATTCAGTCCTAATTAACAATAGCCCCCCTGACTGCCTATAAAAGGCAGATGAAAGCACTGACACTCCCGTGAATGCAAGTTTTTGTTGACGCTGACTGGGCAGAAGATACGATTGCTAGAAATTACATTGTTGTAAGAAACAGCTTAGTGTTTCGTTATCGTCCACCGAGTCTAAAATATTGCCCTTAGTGTGGCTATTACTGATGCCTATTGGCTTAAAAATTTACTGTTTGACTTTGATGTTGACAACATTAAAGTAATACATGAAGATCTGCAGCTCTAGCACGATAACGACAAACTCGCGCTCGGCTCACGCTGAAACTTCACTTTGATTGCGCGAGGGTCCCGCGCAAAGGCTTGCTTGCCCTATGGCGTTGTCAATGTTAACATTATGACACAGGACCGCGGTGTTGTCACGGCGCTGACACTATCGTACTCGGCCTCAGTTGATAATAAAGGTGAGTCCCCGGCAGAGTAGAATAGGACCACCCTCCTTCTTACCGAGGTGTCGTAGAAGGCGACTAAGGTAAATATGCAAGCAAGTTCATCTGCACACAGAGAAGGAAAACTCGGCAATAATATCAAAACCCTCGCCAACCCGTCTGCCAAGCGTGGTGAGTATGGCATTTACCCCTCATGTTATTGAGGGAGGCCCGTGCCCCAGCAGTGGGGACGCATATGGGCTGATGATAATGAAAAGAATAAAAGGTTAAAACATGTAGACATAAGGTATCACTTAATTGTTGACAAAGTTGTAGAAAAAGTCATTTCATTGAAATACGTTAAAACAGAGAATAATTTGGCGGTTTTGCTAACAAAGCCAAAGGTCTTGTTTGGCAAATTCTGCAAATTGTTGTTTAACAATATTTAGAGACAATCTCTTTGTTAGAAAATAGTGCCTCAAGGATTCTAGGTAAGAATATAAAACAAAAGTTAGCATTGTTTAAATGTTTATTGTAAAAGGAAACAAAAGAAAAAGAATAAAAATATAAAACTGGAAAATAGGCTAAGGAAAAATAGGTTAAATAAGGTTAAAAAGATAAGTTAATAAAAGAAAGTGTTGTTATAAGAAGTTAAGTTTAAGTTAATAGAGGAAAGTGTTTGTTACAAGAAGTTAAAAGTTTTAGTTATTGATATACTTAAGTAAAAGTGTAAGAAACTTATTTTAGTTTTGTTTAAAAAGAGGAAATATTAAGGATAGAAATATAAGGTTAAGGAAAATATTGAAACACTGACAGTGACACTAATTATATATTATAATGTGACATTGACAGATTTGACAGTGATTTTATTTTTCTTATACATATTTGTTGCCTAATAGCCTTTATTTTTAACTACCCCCCTTAACAAATATTTTCTAATAACGTCGTACACCTTTCCTTTTTATTTCACCATAAACCATACTGAAACGGCACGCTTCGCTTGCGCCATCTAGCATTGATTAAGAGCGAGTCAGTCTTTTTTGTCACCGGTACACGGAAATTTATGTACATTTGGATGTGTGGCCCTTAATCCTAGGATGAAAACTCCGAGAGATTCGTTCAGTGATGGATAAAAGACTTCATATTTGCATATTGAAATCATTTGTGACGCAATAGTTCAAGAATTATTGGCAAAAAACTATGGGCCACACAACCAAATGCCTGCGATTTTCAGTAATGAAAATAAGATGAACCGGTTGACGAAGCCCCAATTTTATCATTAACATCTACAGTAACTCATAAAAAAATCGGTTCTGGCTATAAATCAACCCAAAAAACCTAATACTTTGGAAAATATTTACATTTATTTATGGGCCACAGGATTACGTAGGGCCCACTTCATATCTGGTAAACCAGCAGCCCGTGATAAAAATAAACGACGCTGGCTCTATCACATATAATATGTGACAGCATATAGCGGCAAAAATCTTCTTATGAAACTCTCATCAGAGAGAAAAACGCGAATCAAATTCTGAAGCATTTGGATGGGTGGATCACGTTCAAAACCTTCTGCTTCAGCCAATACTGCGTCACATAAGTTGCGAAGTTGTTACAAATGAAGAGAATTTCCGTTACTGAAGGTGAGTATTAAAAAAATTGCAAAACATTCAGTATTTTAGGAGATATCGAGGTTTCATTTTTGTATGGAAAATTCGTCAGGGTGACAATGATGTAAGGAATCTTTTTCAAGACAGGAAAATTATATTATGGTGGTGATTTATGACCATGTTAAAAGCATGATTCGTCGTATAAATAAAAAATAATAATAAAAAATCCATTTTATTTATCCAGCATAGTACAGTCAAGAGCAGGTCACGCTTTACACTACCAATGCTACTCTTTTCAACTGGATACTGGTGTATAATTTAAGTACAAAGGAGAGTCATAAGTAACAAACTCGATTTTTGAAATAAGTATTTATCCCAACATTTTTTATTCATTGTTACCCTAATTCACGATTTTAATACAAAAATAAAACCTCGATATCTCCTAAAATATTGAATGTTTTGCATTTTTTTTAATACTCACCTTCAGTAACGGAAATTATCTTCATTTGTAACACCTTCGCAACTTATGTGACGCAGTATTGGCTGAAGAAGAAGGTTTTGAACGTGATCCACCCATCCAAATGCTTCAGAATTTGATTCACGTTTTTCTCTCTGATGAGAGTTTCATAAGAAGATTTTTGCCGCTATATGCTGTCACATATTATATGTGATAGAGCCAGCGTCATTTATTTTTATCTCGGGCTGCTGGTTTACCAGATATGAAGTGGGCCCTACGTGATCCTGTGGCCCATAAATAAATGTAAATATTTTCCAAAGTATTAGGTTTTTTGGGTTGATTTATAGCCAGAACCGATTTTTTTATGAGTTACTGTAGATGTTAATGATAAAATTGGGGCTCCGTCAACCGGTTCATCTTATTTTCATTACTGAGAATCGCAGGCATTTGGTTGTGTGGCCCATAGTTTTTTGCCAATAATTCTTGAACTATTGCGTCACAAATGATTTCAATATGCAAATATGAAGTCTTTTATCCATCACTGAACGAATCTCTCGGAGTTTTTATCCTAGGATTAAGGGCCACACATCCAAATGTACATGGAAATTTACACTTTAAAAAACTGTTTTCTGTTCGAACTACGAATAAACTTGGAACACGAAATCAAAATTAAAATGTTGAGCATACTAAAGTAAGAAAATTTTGACTATTTGGACTTTTGACTTAGAAAGAAGAAAAATCACACTTCAACACCTCTAAAAAGCGATAATGGAAACAAATTCTAAATAATTAACTCAAGTCACGGTACCCAATGCAAGTATTAGAAAAACGTCTGGTTGGACACACAACTTTAATACCTACTTAACAAAGTTAAATACCTACTAGGTAAGTCACTTTACTAGGAAATTTATTAGTAAGACAACAAGAATTATGGTGAGAAAGTCTCGCCAAGATAACAGGACTGTGAATAAAATAGTACATAAGTCTTGCTTTACGAAGTCGGTATTTATATTTGTATTTACAAAGGAGTTTAAAAGTTCAACAAAATGATAAAATAAATTCAAACACTCTTTAGAAAGGTTGCTACACACAAGACCAAATAACAAGGTCGGTAATTTAGTCAATTCATTATTATTGAATTGACAATTCCTAGAATCTAATAAACCAATTGTGAGAGAGATTCCTAGAATTGTGGCGATCCTTTTGTAGATTTCGCCAGTGTTGCCAAGGAGTGTATTTTGCGTGTAAAAGTATGTCCGGTATTTTTCCTCCACGATTATGTTGGAAGACTGCTTGACTCTTAATTTATGTTTTGTGATTGAACAGGTTAATCTAGACGAAAATGTTTGAATTTATTGATCTTGACTGTTTATTAACATGGGCGTACCCAGGTTCTGGGCCAGGGGGGGACAAATCAGTTTTTTTGTAAGCACCTAGACTTAGTCAAATAAATAAACGTAAATTAAAATGAGTATTTTTTATATGAATTCTTTAATTATACTTTAATAGCTATTTTATAAGTAACTTTCGAGGGTCTTCAACAAAACGGTTTATGAAGTCTTCCGTGAAAGAATCGCCCTTAGCGTTAACAGTGCAGCGCTGCCAGCCAGTAGGTAGATAGAACGAGCGCGCAGCACAGTTTTTAAAAGTTGTATCTTGTATTACAAATGGCAAAAAGTTATTTTTCTTCACTTTTATCGACAAAAGTAGATAGTTAGGCTCCCCCTGGGTACGCTCATGTTGACTAACCTAAAACAAAAGAGACAAAAAATATGACCATAATTATGTTAGTATTAAACTGTACGGTGGGGACTTGGAGAGACGACTGAAAACTCCAGCTGCCCTAGCATAATCAATGAGACTTTACTCTCATGACAGTTGATTGCCAAGAAAAACATAACCTTAAACATATTTGTTTAAGGTTTCATTTCTTTTGCATTCAATTGACGTTGATACATGATCTTGAATTGCTAAAACGACGTAGGTATGTCAAAATCAAAACGCAAGAGAAATGAAAACTTGTCTAAATCCAAATAGGGTTTGTTTTCCTTTTGTTGATTTGTAAGTATACTCTCATGAGACAAAAGTCTCATTGCGTATGCTATGGCAGCAGATGATGGTTTGAGACTGTTTGTATATTGAATAATGCGCTATACATAGGTTATACAGGAATATACCTAGTCTTGCCATAAATATTGCCACAAAGAAAAAAAAAATTTTTTTAATGCAAATAATATTTATTACTTTTACAGTGTGTTAGTTTTATACATAAATATAAAACAATTTAAAATATAAAAATCTTATTCGAAGTGGTCTCCATTGGCTGCTATACAGTCCTTTAAACGTTGAGGCCAGTTATCAATAGAAGCACGCACTCTTTCCATGGGAAAATTCTACACTGCCAATCGTATGGATTGTTTTAGGGACTCCAAATTATCATGGCGTTTAGAGCAAGCCGTACTCTCTAAAACTGACCATAAATCATAATCCAGCGGATTAAGATCGGGACTAGACGACGGCCAGTCTTCAGCTCTGATGAAGTCCGAAACGTTCGCTTCTAACCAAGACTGCGTGGACCGAGCTTTATGACCCGGCGCCGAGTCTTGTTGGAAAGACCATGCTTGGTTATTGAACATGGTGTTGTTAAGGGGCTTAACTACCTTCTCAAGAATGGTATCTTGATACACTTGTGCCGATGTTTTGATACCTTTTTCACAAAAATATGGCTCAGTCACTCCTTCATAGCTAACATCCCACCAAACCATCACTGAAGTCGGGTAATGCCCACGTTGCACTCTGCCGACTAATTGGGAAGCTTCCTTAGAGGTTTGAGCATAAATGCGGTAATTTTGTTTGTTAAAATGTTGCTCAATTGTAAAGATTTTTTCATCCGTAAACAAAATTTTTCTGTGAACTCCCTTTGCGTACCGCTTCAGTAGTTTTTTCGATTTTATCACCCTATTCATTTTTAAATTATCAGTTAAAAAATGACCAGTGCGTCTCTTATAGGCTGCAAGTCCTTAGTCATCTTTTAAAATACGTGACATGGTTCTGGGTGCTATCTTCATCTCCCGAGATAAAATCTTTTGCTTTCGGACAGGATTTCTGCGAATTCTTTCCCTTACTGCTTTGACCACCTTTTTCGTACGAACACTACGTGGACGGCCAGATCTTTTTCTGTCACAAACAGAGGAGGTCTCATTGTACCTATTGATAGCCCGGTACACAAACATTTGACTAATACCAAGTGTATGGAGAGTTTTAAAAATTGCATTTGGCTCCATACCAACTTTGTGTAATGCAATCACAGCGATTCGGTTCTCTTTATCACCCCACTCCATTTTAATATCGCAAAATATTATAAAATGTATTGGCGCCAAAATTAGAAAACACAATGAGCAATCGTATAAAAATGACAGATTCCAAATTCAAATGTAATATCTTTCTTATTTTTAATTGTAACAGTATTTATGGCCAGACTAAGTATAGATCTATACACTACAAAACAAACAACTTACAATCTAATGTTATATAAGAGAAGGTCTCAGAGGGCAATTAAAAAATATTTGTTCTGCTGAACGTGGCTGAACCCTCTTCCAGCCCACATTCACAAAGTGAGCTGTCCCTGACCCTTATTTTAGCAAGATGGGCTGCTGGGGTGCAAGCATGGCCTAACCAAAGTCGGCCTAACGTAGAGGTGAAGCGTTTAGAGAATTTGAAGAACCAAGGTCGTACTGGTATAGATTCTTGAACTGCCGCCTAATGATTTCCTTTAAGATTTTTCGATGCATTCCATAGTTGAGTCCACCTTGTTACCGACGTAAAAGCAGAGTCCGTAATTTAGTCAGTTATACGAACGGACAAACCATTAGTAGATAAATATTTTTGGTAGTTTTTAAATTTAAAAACTGGCAACATTACCGAATCCATCTGTCAAACGTTGTTTATCACCGATTCTTGTTTTTTCTCAAATTTTCTCATTTTTATATTAAAACGATAGAAATATAATGTGAAAACCAAAATGAGTGATCCAGAAGAGACTTACTGTAGACTCTGTGCTGAACCAACAGAGAAGGAGCAGCTAATATCAGCTGATGAAGATGTAGCTATTACTTCGAAAATTGCTATGAAAATGCTTTGGATAAATGTGGATATTTCAACGTCAAGCAGTCTTCCAAGCACAATTTGCTTCTCATGTTTCGACTTATTAGAACGTACTTGGTCTTTTCTGCATAATGTCCGGAGCGCGCAAGAGAAACTAACCCAAATATTTGTCAAAAATTCGAAAGAAAGTTCATGCGTTTCTGCCGACACTATCAAGCCAGAAAATGCAGGGAAACCTATCGACAAAGATTGGCAAGAATTCCAGGACACGAAAACTGAGGTCAAAGATGACCCTGAGACTACTCTTAGCAATTTAGAAGTACATACACGTACTTACACTCACGCATTTAATCCCTACCGTGGTAGGCAGACCATCAGTGGTTCCAGAACCAGAAATTTAGAAGTTATAGGAACTGTTGATCCTAGTACGTTGATCGATGGAGACCTGGGAATAAAAATGGAGCGGGATAGCGATGACTACCAAGGTAACGATACAGATTATAACACCACCGACAGTGACCTACCACTTTTAAAAACGAAACAGTCTAAATTAAAGAAAAAAAAACAATTTGACATTGAAGTTACTGTTGAAGACTTGCTTAGAAGCGAAGTTGACGCAGAACCGTTAGATATTTCATCCTTAAACATGACTTGGGATGACTACATGTGCCGTTGTGCGACTTGTGATGCGATGTGTAAAAATATTACGTCGTTGCAGCTTCATGCAACGCAAATACATTCGCGCTGCTGCGTTTTTAAATGCTCAGACTGCGGTAGAGTAATGGGTAACTTCAAAACTTTTGTAAACCACGTACGATCTCATAAAAAATTGCTTCGCTACGTTTGTGAATACTGTAATAAACAGTTTACTCTAACAGCGTACTTAAAAAAACACTTAAACTCTGTTCATAGTGACGCTAGCCTGATGACTTGTCAAAATTGTGGAACGTACTTCGAAACGGAAGAGTTACTGCAAGATCATTTGATTTTGTACTCTAAAGAAGGTAGAAGAGCGAGAAAGAAGGATGCGTATGAGTATGATTTGAAATGCAAGGACTGTGGTAAGGAATTTAAGTCTAGAAGCAACTTACAGCAGCATAAATTAGTCCATACTCAACGTAGTCGAGATTTTTCATGTCATGTGTGTGGTAAAATGTTCTTTACTAAAGGTACGTTAAGCACTCATATGAGTACGCATGAAGATCTTAAGCCTTTCAAATGTGAGTTCTGTCCGATGGCTTTTCGGGCTCGAGGTAACCTCCAATCACATATTAGTCTTCATTCCGGTGCAAAACCGTTTGTCTGCGAACAGTGTGGTAAATCTTTCAGAGTCAAACGACATCTTAAATCACATTCTATAGTCCACACCGATTTAATGCCTTATCTCTGTCAATATTGTAATAAACCGTTTAGATTTAAGACTAGATTGAACCTACATATGCGACAGCATACAGGTGCTAAACCGTACACTTGTGTTTTCTGTCAAAGAGATTTCACAAACGGTTCAAATTATAAGAAACATATGAAGAGACGTCACAATATAGATACATCAAAGAAAAGATACAATAATATTGTTGTTGACGGTGCAAGCGATGTAAATAGTGGAGAACGGAATGGAAGTGTTTAAAAAAGTTGGATGATTTTAATATTAGCGAAACTTTCTCCCTATTAAATTTAACAACTTCCCCAAGGAACCTATATTATTATAATTTTTTCTTATTTTCTTTCCACTTGTGATCGGTCTTTAATTTAATTTTAAGTTTTAGACTATTAGCATATATGAGTATCATAATCATAATGCATGAATAAAGACATTTATTATTTATTTATTTACACCATACACAGGTTTTATCAGTGAGTTTTATAACTCATATTTTTATACTGGGCTTTAGGTAAATCTCTTTCAACCTCTCGGGTGGTTAATCAGTCCATAAAACTGAACAACTTCCCCAAGGAACATAGGTCAAATCAAAATACGAAAAAAATTTTCGAGTTCCCATACAAACTTCATCAGCATATAGCGCATTTTATATGGGAGATCAATTTTTTTTTCGTATTTTGACCTATGTTCCTTGGGGAAGTTGTTAAGTTTCATGGACTGATTAACCACCCGAGAGGTTGAAAGAGAGATACCTAAAGCCCTGTATAGGGACAGCTTAGCTAATACTTGAATGGTGAAATCTACATGTAACTGCAGCTCGAGTACGACGGTGATAGCGCGCGTAATGCGCCGCGGTCCTATGTCAAAATGTCAACATTGACAACGCCAGAGGGCGAGCAAGCCTTTGCGCGGGACCCTCGCGCAATCAAAGTGAAGTTTCAGCGTTAGCCGAGTGGCGCGCCATTGTGCTCGAGCTGCTGAGATATGACTTCAAAAATGTAAAATTTAAGAGTTTTAGATGGTCAGCTTACTTTGGCACTGCACAACTTGTGTGATGTTTATTGCTGTTTTTGTTTTTAAGGCTCCACAAAAAAGAGGGGTGGACTAATTAACCACCCGAGAGGTTGAAAGAGAGATACCTAAAGCCCTGTATAATTTGATATTTTCAAATTAAATAGTATCTAGGAAAATATATTTTGGACTCCCAATCGTATTAAACCCAAGCAAATTACTTTTATTACTTAACTCTTGAAAACTGCCACAATAACACTCAGAAACGTTAATTAAAATTAAAGCTTCATATAATTCCATCCTTGTTTACGTCAACAATACCGAAAAATACAGTATGATATTTAAATTTTCATCAACTATAATAGACATTTTTGCAACGAAGAATAGGGATGTTGACAGTGTTTGGTTTTATGAATTATTGTATGTCAAACAAAAAATAATGCTTGAAATATATTAATATCCGAAAACAGCAATAAAATTGGTTTATAAATTAACAAGTTATTGGAATTTATAATATCGTAAGGACTAGCTATCTCGTTTTGTGGGGAGAGCTAGCTATCTCGTTTTTACCTACGCAAACAAATGGCGGTGACGTCACATGCCTGTAAGTGCATCTCTTTTTCGTTGCTTGACAGTTTCCCCCTCTATTGAAATTTAATAGCTTGTAACTTTTTTATTTCTCAATAGTTTCAGGTCCTTTTTAAGATAAACAGTTTAAAAAAAAATTTCAAAATCCCTATTGTAATTTTTAACTGACTTCAAAAAAGAAAGGTTCAATGTTCAACTGTATGTATGTATACCATTGTCACCAAGTCAGGATCTGATGATGGAATCCCAGGGAAATCGAGGGCAACCCTGGAATTTAATGGGCACTCACAATGTTTCCCATGCCCTTTATGTTATCACTAAAATGGAAATGTAAATTACCTATCTATTTATAAAAAAAAAAATAACCGACTTCAAAAATCCAACAGCAGTTAGTACTAAAAAGTAAAAAGTGAAAAATGAAGACAATATCATCTAAATGTGCTAGATACCTACTGATCTGATTGAAGTATTCATTTTTCACGGTTTAGTACTAACGCTGTTTTATTTTTGAAGTCGGTTTAATTTTATTTAAAATACCTACACTGAATTCTACTTTAAATGGTTTTTGTATCCAAGATACTTTCTCAAACTTATTGTATGAAAAAATGAGATCAATTTTAAATTTATTCGTTGTATTAACAGATAGATAAAAACCATTGTACTTATACACGTATACGATAAAAAAGAAATTGTAAATATTAATTTTTCTGTATTATTTTTGTCTTTAATGTATTTCAAATTATTTACATTAGCGAGATTCCCAAAGGAACTTAGATCGAAAAAACCTCTCTTCATGCAATTTGAACGATCATCTGATTCTTTGTCGAAACTTTTTTTTTTCTATGGGAAAGTTGTTCAGCGGGTGGTTGTTGCCACCACCCGCTATGCTTTTTTACCTCTCGGAAAATATCCTAACCTAAAGGTTGCCTGGAAGAGATTGCTACCTAAGCAATAAGACCGCCTTTTTGTACATTATACTTACCTGATTATTCATGTCCATTTACTTTGTCTGTCCCTGGTGTGCAATAAAGAATATTTCATTCATTCATTCATTCAGTTCCGTGGTCCGATTCACATCGTTAATTTTCGTTAACTTATTTAAAAATATCCTGTATTTTGGAAACCGGACTCAAGTCTCCCCTGAAAATAAAAGAATTACAGTATTTTGCTCAAGAGGGAAAACGGCTATTATCCATCAGTGGCGCAGCTTGGTAACCAAAAAATAAACTAGGCCCCAACTAAACTATTAGAATAGAATAGAATAGAAAAAAATCTTTATTTTATAGGACATTCAGGATGCCACTTAAAACAAGTCAAGATTACATGAAATACATACAAACAAACATTAAAGGATTTAAATATATACATACGCATTCGTTCTATTGACCCTCCTGACTCTACGCCTATTCGCAAAGGTGCAGTCTTCCCCAGAGAAGAACAGGCAAGAAACTCTGAGGGTGCTCTTTTTAATAGCATTACAAATTTTCTAATTTTAACTAATTCTGAAATAACTCTAGAGCTGAGCAGTCATTCCCATGGCTCCCTGTCAGTTAGGTAATCAGAAATTTTGTAATAGCCCTTTTTGCAAAGTTTTTCCAAATTTAAAATCTTTTGTTCCGTATTCGTCGTGTTCCGAATTTGACGTACCTACTCCAGATTTGTCGTAATCCAGATTCGTCGTAATCCAGACTCGTCATAATACAGTCCGAATCCATAATAAAATTAAAAACCAAACACAAATCGTAACATATTGTAATGAACAATTTAAATCTTTTTTTTATGAAAATAAAAGAAATTATCTCAAAAAATTTAATTTTTGTTATTTTCAAAAATAATGTGGAATCGAAATGAGTGGAATCGAAGAATTGGCGTAGTTAAAATACCGATTATAAATAAAGGTTACTGATTAAGACTTTAAAAATTAAATGATTAAAGTTGCGTTCCTGAAATCTGGTTTATTTATATTCCTAATGGGGCTAAACGGGGACCCGGCTGCTACGCTTCTATGTCTCCCCTACCTGAGAGAGACACCAGGACGAAGAAAATCCTGATGGCGTCCCAAGGAGAAACATGAGTCCGGTTTCGTATTTTGGCAGCTTCGTATTAATTGAATTTTTACCGACTTCAAAAAAGAAGGAGGTTCTAAATTCGACTGTATGTATTTTTTTTTATGTATATTCACCGATTTCTCCGCTAATTATGAACCGATTTTCAAAATTCTTTTTTTGTTCGAAAGCGTATACTCCAGAGGTGGTCTCATATAAATTTTATCGAAAATGATTCAGCGCTTTTAAAAAAATCAACAAAAACAAAAAATACTTACAAACCAGAACATCATCTAAATAAATGAGTGACATTTTCGTTTGTGGTTATTAGCTAATAGGCATTGTAGTCTGCAAAACTACGAGTTATCTACTTTGTGCGTTGTTGGGATTGAAGTCGGTGACTCATACGTTTTTAATGTGGAAAATTATTGCTTATCAAGTCCTTTATTAGAAAATGTGATTTTATTTATGTTAGTTAGCGTAGCGATATAATCATAATGATTTATTCATTGCGTTTTGTGGTATATTAATATTATAATTATATTAATTGTTGGAACACATAAACCCTGTCACGGCACAGCAATATAAAACTAAAGTATATAATCTAAAAATTACATTTAAAAAATTGTATAAGTACACATCAACACGGTCTAGGGATATTGCACGAAGCTTCAACGAAAATGCACTTGCTGCCTGCTTTTTGTATGAAAATAGTCAAATTTACGCAATTTTTTTTTCATTTTCGTCACTTTTTCATTAATTTTAAGTAAAACAAAAATTTATTGATTTGAATTGAAAATTCAGGTTTAGCACTTGCTCGTCTGAAAATTATATCCCTCCATGTATCTCGAGTATTCTTTTATAGCTTCTCAAACAGACCTCTTTTGTATGAAAAATCGTGCAATATCCCTAGACCGTGTTGATGTGTATATTGTACTGGTTATCTTATGATCGTTTTCAAAAAACTCTTAACATTGTAAAGGAATTTTTCGATCAAAAAATTTTTAATTTTTTGGTAAAAAAAATGTGGTGATTTTCTATTAGTTTTCGAAATTGGGGTTTCAATAAAATGTTGAATTTGTCATACTAAGGTCCGTATTACAGAACGCGACTCAGACTCTGATCTGTACTTGAGTAGCAATTGTCTTTGTCATTATGATAGAGAAAGAGACAGTCAATACTGTTACACTGAACCACCTTTTACTCATTAAACAGTCATTTTAATTCTGTCCAGATACTTATATAAGTTACTCTATGGATCTGTCAATGTGCCGTGTAGTGTTGCGCCACACCGCGTGGACTGGTATAGTGTTGTACCTACCAATTATTATTATTATTTAATGATCAGGCAGGCAGTTGAACAACTGATAACGCCTGTATCCTGCTATTCATTGTTTGTCAGTTTTTCTTCACTGTAGTTTTCAAAAAGTTGTCTAAGTTATTCTTAAATTGATTGACACTTTGTGATACTACGATGTCATCAGGAAGTTGGTTCCACGCTCTAACTACTCTGTTGCTGACAAAGAACTTGTGCGGGTTGTAGTTATAGAAGCAGGTGCGCAATTTGAGGTGATGTCCTCTCAGCCGATCGATTGTGTCGTTGATCGATTTTCTCTTATCAATACTTAAGTATAAATCAAGACTTTAGTCTCCTTCTGTATAGTTCTGTAATACGGATCTAAGACAATCGGTTGATGGCTCAACAAGTATGTTTTTTTTTTCTTTTCTTTTTTTCGCCCTGTGTTCCTTTGGAAAAGTTGTTCAGTTTCATAGGGAACAGCACCCTCTAAAGTGTTGCTAGCTGATTTAAAATCATAAAATTTAATTTAAATTATACAAACAAAAAATAATAATGATTAGTCTATGCTACACTATCTCTACCTACGCTGTTAATATAATCAATAATCACTGATGCTCTGCCTATCCCGTTGGGAATATAGGCCTGGGCGTATGTATGTTTTTTGATTTGTGTCTTTATTACCAGGTGCCATGGTTGTAATCAGGTTGTGCTAAAAACTGTTTAAAAATGTATTAACGCGGACAGCTTTGATTTTGTATATGACCTCGTTATATACAGGGTAAAATTGAAAACATTCGACAAACTTTGAGGGATGAATGAAATCAAATCAAATATACTTTATTGTACACACAAACAGAAAAATAACTAAAAATAAGAATAAATTTACATAAACCCAATACATAAACCACATTTACATAAACCCAAGCATATACAATAAGGCGTCCTTATCTACCCATGATTACGAACAACTTTTTCCATGGGACCAACTCTCCTACTAAAAAATAAAAATCTTCTGTTCCATATAAAAGTTCAATACCTACTCAACCAAAATGTATGGAACAACTGATTTTTATTTTTTTGGTAGGAAAGTTGGTCCCATAGAAAAAGTTGTTGGTAATCATGGGTAGATTCATCACTCAAAGTTTGTCGAGTGTTTTCAATTTCACCCTGTAGTGAGTATTGTTGATCGAAGTAAATATCGCACAAAACACTGTAATAAAGCAATAAACTATTTATTTAAGTAAGTAATACATAATGTTTTTTTATTTCCATTTAAATTACAAACTATTAAAACGTCAAATCTAACCTAACCGAAAATCGATTACTAACCACCCTTAATTTCGTCTTTTCAGATATATGAATGGGAGGTTTTCTTTTTGGGTATTAAAAAAAAAGTAGTTCCCCAGAGCTCTCTAGATGGCGCTGAACTGACTCCGTTACTAGGTGCCAAAGCCAAAAGGCTTGGAGAAAAACATTGCATCAAATATTCTGTTCGTTTGCTTTGGCTTCCGATCATCCTAGTTTTCTCGCGCTTTGTTATAATTCAGTTTTGTTTGTTAAAATCGCCTAACTACGTGTGGTAGATGTGATATTGATGTGATATGACAATAACGTTTCGTTTTATGATCTCAAAATTACGTTCAAGTGATTTAATCAAAAATAATGTAACGTTCCGTTCCTTGCAGTAACGTACCTAGTTTAGCGCCATCTATCCGGCGACTAGAGAAACATTTAAAAAAAATAAAAAGAAAATCCCTCATTGATTTTCCTTAACTATCATCACATCACTTGCTAGCGGTGAAGGAAAACATCGTGATGAACATAGACGCATATAGGGGAGGGGGCGAGTGGACCGTGCCCAACCCAGGATGTTGGGCTACCGATTGGAAAGTCTATAATGGACACCAAAATACTTGATAACTTCACAAAAAAAAACGTAAAATCCGGCGCCGATCAAAAGCTAAGTGCGTCACTTTGGAATGACTGCTAAAATGCAGATATACTCATTTGAATTGAAATTGGAATCAGTTATATGGTGTGTGTCGTGTAATGATCGTTTATGAATAACACCACCCCATTTCTTTCCGTGTGTGGGTAACACAAATGAGACCTTCCTCCTATTAATCCACCCGCAAAGACACCTCAATTTGTTCTGAATTTGAGGTGGGATCCTATGGTCTCATCTGGTGTGGTAGGCTTTGTGAAGGGCCGTCTGGTTCGCGATCACCCTCCTACCGAAGTCCGACGCCAACAGCTTGCTGTGTTCCGTCGGTGCGTAGGAGTACCAGTGCCTTAATAGGCATTTTCTGGGTTAACTAGCTCCATTGTCGACCTCATCTATGACCTTGGTCAAGATCGAGGTCAAGAGTTAACCCATCTCATAATAAATAGGTAAATAAAAATATATGGTCACCCATCATGATGCAATTGGTGCACTTCGACTCCAATGCTCTCTAGCGTCTAGCCTATTAATAACACGCTGTGAGTCTAACTTTTGTACCCAACAGAGGGCGCCACTAAGCTAATCGAAGCAATCGTGACCCCAGTTGCGGTTCGCTGATCTAAACCGATAAGTGAGGTTAAGCAACAGACACAGGGACAGAAAACCTGATAGATGACCAGTGGCAATTTAACACGAGCGTTTCCGTACTTTGAAGGGCACGTTAAACAACCGGTCGCGGTTTTTGTCGATTGACTAGTCGTTAAAACCAAATCAAATGCCATTTGGCGGCTTGAGACGTGTCCATAATTCTGGCAGCGCCACCATCACCGATTTTGAAATGGATTATCGAATCTAATAGTCATACATTTTTCATTCTATAAAAAACTGCAGAGAAGTTGCCAGGGTAGGCGGTTTTCGAGATAAATTACAAATTTTGGGGCGCTGCTGGGCTGACGTCAGTTCAGCAGCGCCACAGCTATAACTCTATAGTCATAGAAAATATCGAAGACCTGTCTAAATAGTCATTTACTCATTAGTTTTACAGTCTAGGAAAAAGTAGTAATAGTAAGTAAGTATTTTCGGAGATATTTAAAAAAGTTTGGGGCGCTGCTGGAATGACGACAGGCCATTAACACGTTTTCTAAACTACAGCTTTTTAGAAGCTAATTTTTTGACAGCAGGTACTCATAGTTCCAACAAGTTGTGTAAAAATGGAATTGGCTATATTCTGCAAGTAAGACTTTAACACTTTATGGCACAAAAAAGTAAGAAGCGGTGCCTGTCGAGATCTCAGTAACCATGAGGTACCTACTTATTTAGAACGCTCGGTCAACAGTAACTCCAATCGAAAGACCTATTCCCATACTTTCATGAATAATTGTAAGAGCATCGACACTTAACCAGAAACGAAATAAATTAAGATTAAATATTTACACATTTCCTCCATAGTAGGTAGTGCCTGATAAAAAAGTTATAGCAAAAGAAAAAAGTTGCGGTTGCGAGTTTGGCAGGCGTTATGCATTTAATTTTAACCTTCATTTGTGACTGAGTTTAGTAAAAGGTACAACTTTCGGGGTAGTCAATAAGAGCTATTTACAATAGCTTATCATTATCACACTAATTGTGAACCTTAACTACTATCACGAAAGTTGTACCTTTCCATTTCCACAGTCACATTTACACGTTTGAGACACAGGGCAGGTTCGGGGGGATTCATGACCCCCAAAGCCGAAGTCATCAATTGACAATTTAATTATTCGCGCTTCTTCTTCTTATCGTGTAGGTAGGTGTAGTCAAGTGTGTGGCGAACTCGGCTAACTTTGGTGTCAGAGTTTTCAAACCGCACAATGGCCTCCGACTTGGTTTTAACGACTGCAGTCAATCGACAACAGCCAGGGCCGACAGCTTAACGTGCCCTCCGAAGCACGGAAACGCTCGTGATAAATTGCTACGGTCACCCATCAGGTTCCCTGCCTCTATTTACGTTGCTTAACCTCACTGATCGGTTGAGATCAGTGAGCGCAACCTAGGCTACGAGCGCTTTACATTTATTTGCGCTATCGTAAATTTTCTGTTGATGTGAATGTGTTGATGTGATGTGTGGTGAATGTCTCCACAAAACCTTGTGTTGCAATCGTGCACCAGGGTTGGTCCAGTTCGCCACACACATGACTATACCCACACGACAAGAAAAACTCGGTTTAGAGTTGCAGTCAGACGTGTAACGTTAAATCTGCAGTCAACTGTATAAAGGTGTGTCCTACCTAGTCCCCCACACTGTTTACATTAGTTCTGCTACAGTAAACATACTCCCGCTGAGGTAAGGAGAGCCGCACGTCAGGTTACCACACCCGTGCACTCTGTGTTGTTGCAATAAGCGCGGTTTTGCAACAAAAATGGAACAACCTGATGTGTTGGCCTCTGTACTTAGGTAATTTGTTCCTTTTTTTTAGTAAAAATGGATGGGCAGTCCGAGGAAGCTGCTTATCATTTTAAATAATACAATTTTTATGGCTCTCCGTGATATTCTGTTCACGTACTCTTTTAATTTTTAATTATTTTGGTATTTATAATTTTATTATTTCTTTACGTTTGATGTGTTTCTCCGTTTGTGTAATTATAAGGCTGTGGCAGAATAACAGCGACTTAAACCCTCCATAGGTTTTAGTCAGTCTGAGGCCACAGACCAATTTGTCCTTATAACATTATAAATATTGTTCTGTCGTCATAATTGTTAAATGTTTTTTAATGGACAAATAAATGCTTTTTATTATTATTATTATTATTATTCGCTCTTAGCCAGAATCTAGCTCAGGCCAAAGATGCGACCGATGATGTAGCAAGTTCACACTCAGTCGAACTTAAAAAGATATTCGGGTTGTATGAGCTCGGAAATACAGACGCTGGCAGAGAATTCCACTCCTTGGCAATGCGTAACATAAAATACGAACCATCGCGATCACGTCAAATTAAAACAAAAAAAAACAACGGGTTGCACTCCGGGAGTGCCGGCAGAAGTGAAAACTTGAACATATATTACTTCCTTGCGGTCTACTCTCCCTCCGTCTTACGAATTTTCGATCAGGTCACGTGACGACGCGTGTTTAACATTTTATCCCATCCCAAAAAGAACGCCGCTAAAAAAGTTTTTACTCTGCCTCCGTCTTACGAATTTTCGATCAGGTCACGTGACGACGCGAGTTTAACATTTTTTACCCATACTTCAAAGTGCACAACGCCGCCAAAGACGTTACCACTTGAAAAATATTTAAAATCGGGCATTCGTTTAGGAGCTACGATGCCACAGACAGACACACAGATACACACGTCAAACTTTTAACACCCCTCTTTTATGTCGGGGGTTAAAAACACATAGGCAGGGCTACTTTACGTCTATGAGCTTGGCTATGGAGCTCTTTATTGTCATAAGTAAGTTGGGACACAAACAATGGAAATCTAGGCATCTAGGACGTCATTATTGACTCCTACAGTATGCCTGCAGGCCGAGTACGATGGTGACAGCGCCGCGACAACACCGCGGTCCTATGTCAAAATGTCAACATTGACAACGCCATAGGGCGAGCAAGCCTTTGCGCAGGACCCTCGCTCAATGAAAGTGAAGTTTCAGCGTGAGCCGAGCGCGAGTTTGTCGTTATCGTGCTAGAGCTTCTGGTTAGATAGATTGGCTAATATTAGTTTAGATAGATTGCAAAGTATCAAAAATTGTTGAACTATCTATGACAACATACATTACTTACGCTCAACATCCCATATAGGGTAGTCAGAGCATCAGTGGTTCAGAACCACACTTGATGCCACGTTTCACAAATTCTGAAGGTTTTAGATGAAGCATGATATATTAGAGGTGGTCAGCATTTCGCCCACAATACAGCAAAACCCTCGCGTCTCTATTACTTTGCAGTAGGCCTGGGACGCGGTGATAGCCCAGTTGGTTGCGGGTTCAGATCCTGGTTTTCTAAT
Organism: Aproaerema taeniolella; assembly: GCA_949987775.1. Classification (NCBI taxonomy): domain Eukaryota; kingdom Metazoa; phylum Arthropoda; class Insecta; order Lepidoptera; family Gelechiidae; genus Aproaerema; species Aproaerema taeniolella. The sequence goes on from OX465266.1 coordinate 1,778,447, forward strand.
TATCACTTGCTCAACGGTGAAGGAAAACATCGTGATGAAACTCATGTCCAAGAAAATTCATTTTCGAAAGACGAGCGGTCCACCAACCCGCATTGTGCCAGCGTGGTGGACTATGGCCTAAATCCCCTTCGTGTATCGAAGGGAAGCCCGTGTCCCTCGGTGGGGACGTATATAGGCTGGTAAAAAATATATCGGTGAAAACTAATTGGTAATAGAAAAATCCGCTCTTTCGGGCTCTTTCGAGAGCATTTCTCATTACTTTCCTCAGAACATGAGAAGTTAGCAACTGTACTTCAGCTGGGATGTTGACCTTTGACTGCTGGATGTCTTGGGTTTATTAATGAACACCTTGTCTTTTAAATAACCCCAGAGAAAATAATCCAACGCTGTTAAATCAGGGAAACGAGCGGGCCAGTCAAATGTTAAAAATCTCGAGATTAATTAATAAATTAATAATAATTAAGTATGAACGCGGTGATAGCCCAGTTGCTAATGAGCCAGACTTGTAATCCGAAGGTCGTGGGTTCAAATCCTGGTGCGGGCCTGTACCTCTAAGTTCGTCTTTTCGGATTTATGTATGGATTTCTAATTATCACTTGCTCAACGGTGAAGGAAAACATCGTGATGAAACCCGCTCGTCCAAGAAAATTCATTTTCTAAAGACGAGCGGTCCACCAACCCGCATTGGGCCAGCGTGGTGGACTATGACCTAAATCCCCTTCGTGTTTCGAAGGGAGGCCCGTGCCCCTCGGTGGGGACGTATATGGGCTGATAAAAAAAATGCCTGGGAAAAGTGTTGGCAGCTGGTACATTCTTAGTTTTTCTTTCTTTCCCAGTCCATTGTGGAAGGAACTACTAAACAAACATTTGCTTTTCACACAACAAAATGCAGGTCCCAGCCGGCGGCGCCATTTTGTCGGCCATCTTGAATCCCGAACACTAAAGGACTCAAAACAATAGATAGGTAACTTAACACGTATTCAACTTTTCACGCTCCGAATGTTCCACTTTGTTATTCATAGTAGGAAGACACTGGTAGCTTTCAGGTATCTATCTAGGTACTGTAGAGATTCTATCTCCAGGATAATAATATACTTTGAACGCCTTTAGCAAAAACTGATTCGCAACTTTTGCCGCGCTTTTCTATACCTGTCCCTTTTCGGAGTTCAGATTATGTTTCCTTCTAACAAGTTTTTAATAATGACCTGATTGGTCCCACCGATTGTCTGGAGACCACAGCAATGCGACAGTGTTTAAATTTTCTCGCCTGCAATAAAATATATCCCCACCGGGAGGGATATGGAGATTATATCTACTTTGAACGCCTTTAGCAAAAGGTTCTATAATCAAACTGATTCGCAACTTTTGCCGCGGTTTTCTATTCAATTGGCACTGTCTCTCCCGGGGCTTCGGCCTTGCTAGCATTATCATTAATTTGTGGCGCGTGTCAGGTTCCTTAATAAATCAATAATCTTTGCCTTTTCCTGGTCTCCTTCAGTATTTCCTGCTACCTGCTCCCTCAGAGCTACGCTACAGTACCTACTTAGGTAATATTAGTTACCTAAGTAGGTACTTAGGTAATAAGTTAATCAATAATCGCCGTGTTATGATCGGTTGAGAAAAACACTACCCCATCTCCTTCAATGGGTGTCGTACGAGCCGACTAAGGAAACACAAATGAGACCTGCCTCCTATTAATCCATCCCAGGCTACAACACCTCAATTATAGCCTGTAAAGGGTAGGTTCTGTAAAGGGCTATCTGGTTCTTCACGACCAGCTTGCTGTGTTCCGTCGGTGTGTGGGCATACCAGTATACAATGACATTTTATGGGTTAACTCGGTCCATCGTCGACCTCATCTATGACCTTGGTCAAGATTGAGGTCAACAGTTAACCCGTCTTATAATAAAAAACCGGGAATCGATCCCAGGACCCGTCGATCAAGAAGCAGCACCACTACCACTCGACTAAACCGGCCGTCAACGAAGTGATAATGTAACTATTCGGAAAAAATCACAAACTTAATGATATTCATAAAAAAATCAATTAATTTCTTCTCAATTACTCAAAAACTATTACGTCAAGGAATGTTTAATTTACATAAAATGCAAGGCGAAGAACTCGAAATATTAAAACTAATAGGAGTTACGTATCGTATAGTAAATGATGTACTCTTTCTAGATGGACCTACATTATAATGAACATAGATTAAATAAGACTCAGATGGGACGGTCTGAAGAGTGTCTTTTCAAAAGGGGATGTCTATAATTGTTTCTTATTTTTCACAAAATGGGAAACTTAAAATGAAGAAATTTACAAACTACTTATTTTATAGGTAAAATATCCCCTTTTGAAATGGACTCCCACTTTTGAAACTACTTTACTCGGAGACTATTCCGTTTTGGTTAAGATCCGAGTGACAAAATTGTGTATTTTAGCACTAAAACAAGACTGCATACTCAGTTAAAAAACTAGTACAAATGTAAATATCCCGTTTTTGAAAGGACACTCCTCGGTTGAGGTCGCCCTAGGCGAACGTAGTACCGAATTGGTGCTGTACTGAGAAAAGGCCGTGTTAGAAGTACCCAAATCCGAAGACATGTATGAAGCGAATTATGAATGTAGAGGAAGCGAAAGAGATTTGTTTAGATCGTAGCAAGTGGCAATCTGTGGTCTCTGCCTACCACAATGAGACAAAGGCGTGTGCTTATGTATATATGTATATGTCAGATGGGACGAACCTAATCTTTATTATTCCTAACCCCCGACAAAAAAATAGGGGCGTTATAAGTTTGACGTGTGTTTCTGTGTAAGTCTGTTTATCTATTTGTGGCATCGTAAACAACTCTTAAACGAATGTATCGATTTCGATGCGGTTTTTTGTTTAACAGCTGACGTGATCGAGATGTTTCTTAGCTTTATTTGATCGGAATTGGCTAAGCAGTTTGAGAGTTATAAAGCGATGAATGTCAAGGGTGGTACAACATTTTTAAATGGTCCGAGGGCAGGTCTGGCATTACCTCAAGGCTAGGCGGGGCGGGCAGGCCGCGGTACACGACATGTCGAGCACCTCTGGCGGGTCGTAGCGGGTGGGTTCAGTGGGACCGACACACTCGTATTGGTGGTCGATCGCGTCCTGGAGCAGCGTGCGGCCTGCATTGCACGTTTTGGAAGAGTTCCAATCTGTGTGCTTCGCGTTGAGGTCGCGTGATGTAGGTACGGTTTTATTGGTTGCTACACCTTGCCGTTTTTGAGCACTCCGCCGTGGTGCCTTACATCATTACTACAGCTAATCAACAAAGGAGAGCCATAGACAAGAAGTTGAAGTGACTTCTTTCTTGTGTTTTCCTTTAGCTTTGAGTTGCCTGGAAGAGATCGCTGTTTAGCAATAAGGCCGTCCTTACACACTTTTGGTTATAAATTTTTATTGTATGTTTTGTCTTACCTTTTTAAGTATACAATAAAGTATTTATCTATCTATATATTCATCGGTGACGTCCCGGTGAGACGGTGACGGTGGACAGTCGGTCGTAGGTAGAATTGTGTGTCGCGTCTACCTCGTCTACCTCCCTACTTACTCTGTGGATACTATGTCGCAGTAAGGCACGCGATGGCGAGACGCATATTGCGCATACGCACACGAGATTGCAGAGTAGGTTTTATCGTATGTTAGTTTTGTGTAATTAAATTAAATTAAATAATCATTTATTTCGGATTATACATCCATAGTTGTTAGTAAATCACATAAAACTTATAACTAATATAGTAACAAAAAATACACACAATACGTAACACACATGCGCACTGACATGTCATTCTAAACATGAATAAGGTAAATAGATTTCTACTTTTTTATAACCCCAATGTCTACTCTCTTTCTTTGTTATACTAGTACACCGTACTTGAATAGTTTTAAGATTTAGATTGTAATCAAACAGAGGGTGGGGGCCTGGTGATCCATAATACAGAGTTTTATTCTAGTGTGGACACCAGATTGTCACAAAGGTATGTAGCTGAATAACTGTACGAGTACAAATATACATAAAATACTTTTGTCTAGAGTGGAATATATATATTTTTTAAATTTTTAAATGAACAATGTTTTTTTTTGCAGTGAAAACTACTTTAGCGGCGTTGAGCACTTTTAGTATGGGGAAAAAATGTTAAACTCGCGATGAACTCGCGTCAGATGTCACGTGACCTGAAATGCGTAGGATAGGGTTGCCACCTTTTTTGAAGTGTGTTATAAGTTATAACCAAGGTCATAGATGAGGTCGACGATAAGATAAGATAAGATAAGATATTTTATTTCATAAAAACTTAAGCCTAAATACAAAAATGTACAATGATAAAATTTTTAAATTGTCAACTTAATTAAGTAGTACAAATGCTTGTTAAATAATGCTACATGCTAAATTTATATTACAAAATGGTTAGTAGGTCAGGTATGCTATATTATGATACCTAAACTAAGTAAAATTTTTACTTGTATCTTAGGTATCATGGGTTAGTAATATTCAAATTAGTGCAATATTTCTTATAGAACAAACAATAAATAATAACAACTTAGAATTAGAACTTTATAGTATTACTAGTTTTACTTACTGGCTAATAAATCTTTTTATTTATAACTAAGATTAGCTTATAACTAAAAGTAGTTTTTCTGTATCTGCGTATGACTGGCCCATCAGCCAATCCTGTAGAGCCTTTTTACATTCAGTTTTGTTTTTAATGTAAATATTTAGTTGGTTGTTAATTTTATTGAACAGAAAACTACCCAGAAAGCAATAAAATCTATGCGAGTGTGCTGTTCGGAGAGATTCAGAGGTACACACAATATCTGCTCTCCTTTTGTTGTTTTTGAATGCTGGATTATAGTGTGTTTCCTTATGTTTTTTAATGACTGTTAGTAAAATGAAAAGCTGTCGAACAGAGAGAACACGGCATTCAGTTAGGAGGGCGGTGGTAGGGTAGCGGAAGGGGCGGAAGGTGCTGACTTTAAGAATAGCTCTTTGTGCTCTTTCTAGACCTATAAGGGAGCGAGGAGCGAGTGGAGCGATGGAGCGAGTTAACCCAGAAAATGCCTATAAGGCACTTGTACTCCTACGCACCGACGGAACACAGCAAGCTGTTTGGCGTCGGACTTTGGTAGGAGAGTGGTCGCGAACCAGACGGCCCTTCACAAAGCCTACCACACCGCATGAGACCATAGGACGATGTTGTTGCCTGGGGTGGACTAATAGGAGGCAGGTCTCATTTGTCTGACCTTCCTTAGTCGCCTCTACGACATCTACGGAAAGAAATGTGGCGGTGTTATTCTCAACCGATCACCACATGGCAAAAAAGGAGCGAGTCCCACCTGTCTAATAATCTTCTCCTTATTCAGCAGATTATTTGAGCAGCGGCTTCTTCTTTCTTTATACCTATTTAAAACTAGTTTTAATATGGAATATACTGCAGGATATGCCGCATGCCACAGAGGAGATTGGTAGCCACATTCAATCACCTGAACCATAGTATAAAAACGGAGAAGTAGGTTATCTTCATACAAACGCACCGCACGCGGCTTGTATGTGTGCGACATTGTATCTATGCGTCGCCGCACGCACCTTGTGCGGTACTGGCGCACTGCGAAACAAGCCGAGATTTTGTTGAGTGTGCGTGCGGTGCGGCGACACATAGATACCTACTATGGCGCACACATATAAGCCGCGCGCGGTGCGTTTGTATGAAGATAACCCCGTTTGTACTTCCCCCTTTTATGCTATTCCTGAACATTCAGGTTTCCTCATTTCACTTACGGTCAAAGATCAGGAGACGTATTTTTGAAACGTTAGAATTCCAATTCGCATACGAATTGACAAGATTCGCGTGAGAATCTCATACAAATCTTGTCAATTCGTATGCGAATTGGAATTCTATTGTTTCAAAAATCAGGCCCCAGAGCTACTTAATAGTACATACACGACAGAATAAGACGTCTCGGTACCTCTTGATTACTACACAATCCATTGAGCGCGCTACAGCTACGCCATCTATGTATTACAACACAAACTCGACAATATATCCGAAGATAAAACCAGTCTTGGCTCGTGCCCCTCTCATGTGCACCGTGGTGCTCACCAACCGTGAACAAAACAAAAGCAACGGAAATATTCTTCAGTCGACGACAAGAAAGGCAACCGGACTGTTTTCTATTCATAAAAAAAAATATATAACAACAATCAATATTTTTCGGACAAAGTATCGTAGAAAAACTGGCGAAAATTTTCATAAATCATGTGCTATGTGGTGTAATTTAACTTTTTTGTCAATTTCTTAGCAGTGTCACAGTGAAAATTAAAAAATACAGAAGGATTTTTAAATTTACAAAAAAAAAGAAAAAACAAAAACTTACAAACGTCTCATTCCCGCCAAAATGGCCTGGACGGTCAAAAGTTTCTCCTTAAACTAAATTCGAATTCGAAAGATGATTCGAATTTCGTCGCGCTACATTTGAAAATCGAAAAGAAAAAGTGACAAATAATCTGGATGCTGTGAATTGTTGTGACAATTTACTTTTTAAAAATGGCGCCTGGCAGAGCGGCGGTAATTGCATTTTTTGCTTTCTTCACACGACTTGCGTGTGCAGAAGAGTACTTTAGGATGGTGAGTAATTTAGTGATTGATCTCAGGCTGATAACTGTATTCATTAGAGCTATTTATTGGTTAAGATTCTGATAATTTTCGGGTTGGATGAATGTGTTGCGTGCCTTTGCTTATATTTTCTTAGCTACAGAGACATTTTGTTTATTTATATCATTTATTGACTACAAATAACACTTGAGGTTTTTTTTTTATTATAAGATGGGTTAACTCTTGACCTCAATCTTGACCATAAGCTCAAAGATGAGGTCGACGATGGAGCGAGTTAACCCAGAAAATGCCTAAAAAGGCACTGGTACTCCCACGCACCGACGGAACACAGCAAGCTGTTTGGCGTCGGACTTCGGTAGGAGGGTGGTCGCGAGCCAGACAGCCCTTTACAGAGCCTACCACACCGCATGAGACCATAGGACGACACCTCAGATTCAGAAAAAATTAAGTGTCGTTGCCTGGGATGGATTACTAGGAGGCAGGTCTCATTTGTGTTTCCTTAGTCGCCTCTTACGACACCCACACGGTGGAAACCACAAGGTTTGTGATGATCTCATGGTAGGGGTTATAACATCTTAGTGCTCCAAAGTCGTCTTCCTCACCTGGTAGCGGTGCTCCCTGCTGATCAACGGACGACGCTCTGACGTACTACAACCCCTAACTAAGGTTTCGTTACTTGATATTGGCGACACCGCCATTCTCTATTTTAATTCTCATTAAAATACCCTGAAATTGGCAAAATCAAGAAAATCATAAAAACCATTTTATGAAAATGAAAATTTATTTATTTCTAGAAGTAATTTTTACATTTTCAGTTGAGGCCAGCCCAGTAAGCATTGATTTGCTTGTGTTGGGTGTGCCTCGCACAATCCCAGTTTAAATAACAAAATTTCTTAAACAAAACAAAACAAAAATATATCTAAATTTACTTAAATCAAAGTGTGTGCAGATGTGTATGTGTGTACGTGCATGTGTGTGGGTGTGTGTGTATGTGTGTGTGTATGAACGCCGGTGTATATGTATGGGTGCTTGCGGTATTTTATCAGTCCGTGATCCTAGGGATAACCCCTACGAATCGGCTCCAACTTTCGCCATGATTTAGTGCATATTTTGTTTAAGTTTACAATACAATACAATACAATACAATATACTTTATTGCACTCCAACACAGATAAGGTACAGTTACATTTTATACAAAAAAGTTATGTCAGGGTACAAAAGGCGGCCCCATTGCTAAGAAGCAATATCTTAGAATGTTTAGTTCAAATATTATCGAGATATTCAATGTTAAAGGGTATAAAAAAATAATTCCAATGAGCGTCGTTGTCTGACGGCTAGCAGGTCGGAATCTTAAAGCGAAAGATACCGAGTTCGATCCCCAGTACCGCCATATATCAATGACTCATTTTCTGAGTTATATACATTACTTGCACACTAACCGATGCTCTTACGGTGAGGGAAAAACATCGTGAGGAAACCTGCACAATCGGAGACTGAATGTGTAACCAGCGCGATCCAATCCGGTTAGGTTGCCGTGTTAACAGGGCTAAGGGGATCAAATGGCAGTCGCTCTATTGTATTGACTTAACCTGCCATATCCTGGATCATGGTCAAGCATATTCTTGATATTTGGGGTGGAGACAAATCCAACAAATCAATGATTATCAACGATTATCAAAATAAATTAAGGTGCCGTTGCCTAAGACGGATTAATATGAGGCAGGTCTTATTTATTGTCGCCTCTTACGACACCTATGGAAATAAATGGGGTGGTGATTCTCTCAATTAAAACGGCATCTAAACGTGTTTTAACCCCCGTCAAAAAAATGAGGGGTGTTGTAAGTTTGACGTGTGTATCTAAGGGACCATCCATAAATTACGTCACACGTTAAGGGGAGGGGAGGGGGTCGACAAAGTGTGACATTGTGTGACAAGGGGGTGGGAGGGGTCATAAGTTTCGTGACGTCACATTTCGAAATGTATTATGAGTATCACAACGTGTTCACTATTAACGTCAAACTTAACCTCCTCAATCCCAAGCACTCTGTTTACGTTTTTACTTTGAATGAGACAATATGTTTTGAGTTCCCAAAAAAACTAACAACTCTATTAAGTACTGATTTTATTAGAAAATTACAAAAAATTGAAAATATGCAAAATATGTGACGTCACGCTAGGGAGGGGGTAGTCTTACAAATGTGACCAGCTGTGATAAGGAGGGGGAAGGGGTCAAAAATCATGAAATTCGTGTGACGTAATTTATGGATGGCCCCTAATGGGTCTGTCTGTAGCATCGTAGACTGGACCATTGCGATGCGGTTTTTTATTTGAAAGCTGACGTAATTGGGATGGTTCTTAGCTAAGTATATATACAGGGTGTCCCACGGATATGCCACATGGAGGGAAACTACCTTATATATTATAGATGGGACATTTTACTGAAAGAAGACTTCATTTTAATTTTAAAAACAATTTAAACTGCATTCATACATTTTTGAATAATTTCCTGGTTGAACCGGGAATCGAACCCGGTACATGAAAAAACAAATCACCTGTAGTTTTATCATACCGATCGGAAGGTTTCATCATAAGAATTATTTTTGCTAAGTAACATAGTGTCCACCAACCCGCATTGGGCCAGCGTGGTGGATAATGGCCTAAAACCCCTTCGTGTTTCGAAGGGAGGCCCGTGACCCTCGGTGGGGACGTTTATGGGCTGATGACGAAGTAACATAGTATCAGAAATAAAAGGAAGACCATGAATATTAACATTTTATATTCCAGACAGACAGACAAGACAGACAAAGAATTTATTCATTGCTTTAAAATACACATTAAAGGTTACAGAGTTATTCTAGTGTTGTATGTGTGTGTCAGAATGCAACAAAAAGGCTTTGTCTCAGCATAAGCTTTGTCCAAAGGACAAAACACTGGTATTCTGCTATAACCTCATTCCAAATTGATCAATTTCATTTATGAAAATGCTCAAAATGAGTCAGCTTCTCATTTTTCGGAACATTATTTTACATTCAATATTAAAATTCGTGGTCTTCCTTTTATTTCTGATGCTATGTTACTTAGCAAAACATAATCCTTATGATGAAACCTTCCCATTGGTATGATAAAACTACAGGATGATTTTTTTTACTCGTCTACCGGGTCCAATTCCCGGTTCAACCAGGCAATTATTTAAAAATGTATTAATGCAGTTTAAATTGTTTTTAAAATTAAAATGAAGTCTTCTTTCAGTTAAATGTCCCGTCTATAATAATTAAAGTAGTTTCCCTCCATGTGGCACAGCCGTGGGACACTCGTATGGGGCTATCCATAAATTACGTCACACATTAAGGGGGAGGGAGGGGGTCGACGAAGTGTGACATTGTGAGACCAGGGGGTGGAAGGGGTCCTAAGTTTCGTGACGTCACATTTCAAAATTGTTATAAACTAAGTGTTAGAACACGAACTTTGACTATTAACGAAGAACTCAAAAACATCATTTAAATTGAAATAAAACTAATTTCGGAACTGCTGCATTAATTCAATAATTACGAGATGTAAAATTGCAAAATATGTGACGTCACACTAGGGAGGGGGGGAGTCTCACAAATGTGACCAGGTGTGACAAGGACGGAGGGGGTCAAAATATCATGAAATTCGTGTGACGTAATTTATGGATGGTCCCTATTTGATCAAAAAATATTTTGCCGTTTAAAAGTTATAACGTTATAAGCAATCGAATGTTGGAGGGTGATAAAATTGTATTTTTGAGTTATAATAATAATAATAAATAATTTATTCTCAGGCAACTAAGGCCCATACATAAATACCTTAAGAGGAGCGTCTCAGTTTGGACTAGCGTCTCAGTTGTTTTTCATGCTGTCTCGATGTCGACTACCCCGCCTCAGACTTGTGCGAAAGGGACAATTGCAGCTTTCCGGCGAAATGCCGAGTTTTATTTCCAAAAATATGAGTTTAGGCGTCAATGAATTCCTACCCAAAAAACTTAATGAAATCGTACGTTTCTGGTCTCTATCGATTTGTAAGCGTATGAACGAGGTTTGTACGTTTTATTTTTTCCAAAAGTTTGCTTAGTTTTTCAACAGTCACCTCTTAAATGTTGAGAATTTTTTTGGCGAAACATGCAGACTTTTAGTCTCAAATATCTTTTTGTCTACTAAAAATGTCACAAAAATCAAAACGTACGGACCTAGTTGTTGGTGTTCCTCATACTATACCAAAATTTCAGAGGGATCCGTTGACGTTTAGGGAATGGAATCCATTGACGTCGTTTGTATGGGAAAAAACACTGAGACGATCCTCTTAAAGACTAACATACCTATAAAATATAATTATTTCAACTATCCGGAACGCTTTCGATAACTACCACTATAGTCACCCATTAGGTCCTGCCCCGTCTACTTCACTGATAGATTCCGAATAGCGATCGCCACTAGGCTAGCAGCTCAAGCCGATGATTCATAATCATGAAATATGTGCGCATAATTAAAAGTATCAATTAATAAGATCAAATGAATCTGCGTGAAACTGAATGTGGCATAAATTAGACTTGCAATGTAGCAATGGATGCAGAAAATGCAGTTTTTCATACAGTTAAGTACCTTAGATAGAATTTATGTTAGTGTCATTTATTACTTTGAAAGATCTGTGTCTATGAAGAAAGCGGAAATTTTATCTAACTACATTTTATGTGGTCGGTTTGCACGAGTGGCGCTGGTGGTAGTGGTAGATCGACGAAGTCTGCGTTTGATTCCCGATCGGGGCAAATATTTGTGTGAAAGCAGAAACCAGTGTTGAGGCCTCAGCTGTGTCCTATTTGACATCGCATTACAGCACAATCCTCCATTTAGATTATTTTTGTTGTTATATTGTTGGCGCGGTGATAGCCCAGTTGGTAATGAGCCAGATTTCTAATCCGAAGGCCGTGGGTTCAAATCCTGGTGCGGGCCTGTACCACTAAATTCGTCTTTTCGGATTTATATACGGATTTCTAATTATCACTTGCTTAACGGTGAAGGAAAACATCCTGATGAAATCCGCCCGTCCAAGAAAATTTTCGAAAGACGAGCGGTCCACCAACCCGCATTCCGTCAGCGTGGTGGACTATGGCCTAAATCCCCTTCGTGTTTCGAAGGGAGGCTCGTGCCCCTCAGTGGGGACGTATATGGGCTGGTAAAAAAAACAATTGTTTTATCGTTTTCTGTTTGTGTTCTTGTCCTGTTTTTAAAATTGTATTTTCTGCTGTGTTGTGCAAAATCCCTACATAAATCCGAAAAGACGAATTTAGTGGTACAGGCCCGCACCAAGATTTGAACCCACAACCTTCCGATTGCAAGTCTTACTCATTACCAACTGGGCTATCACCGAAAAGTAAATTAAAGTTGACCTGCTTAGAGCTTAAAATGAACATAACTTGGCTAAAAACTTAACCACTCATCTCCAAACCTAATCTCACTTGACCCGGTTCGCCCTTTGTCTTCGTTCCGCTCTGTACCCCCTCTAAGAGACATATGATACATTCCACAGCCTTGTGTTGTGCGGACGGCGTGACAACTGACAAAATTGCGCAGGTGACGGTGTTTTTATGGCCTCGATTTTTTTTGTGGAGACCATTGCTCTAAAATTTAAAAAAATTGTCCGGGGAAATTTGAATGCCTATAAATTTAAAACGGCTTAACCAATTTTGAAAAGACGAAACAGGAAAACATCGTGATGAAACCCGTCCGTCCAAGAAAATTCATTTTCGAAAGATGAGCGGTCCACCAACCCGCATTGGGCCAGCGTGGTGGACAATGGACTAAATCCCCTTCGTGTTTCGAAGGGAGGCCCGTGCCCCTCGGTGGGGACGTATATGGGCTACTGGTAACCAATTTTGATGAAATATAGTTAAGAACCATTTCGATTAAATCAGCTTTCAAACAAAATAAACAGCATTGAAATCGGTCCATTCGTTTAGGACAGGGGTTCCCAACGTTTTAACCTATGCGCCTCACCTAACGTTGAGCTTAAATCCTACGCCCCCTCTAGGGGCTGAAATTGGGAGTTTATATAAGAAAATTAAACAAACAATGATAAAGTGATAACAATGAGGGTGTTTATTTTTATTCATATGACAATAGAATTTTAATAAATGCACCTTTTGTTTTTACGAGTATATGCAGTTAACCTGAACCGTTTCTTCTCTATTATTTTATGACTCGTAGGGTGGAGAACGGATACAACAAAAATTAACCAATTGAGTTTAGTAATTTTTGTCAATAGGCAGAAATCAGGGACCTTTGCGCCCCCCTTGGAACCGCACGACCTGGCTTAGGAGCTACAATACTACACACAGGCATATTACGTGGAAGAAGTCGCACCCCGAAAGCCATTTTTGAAAATATACGCCAAGTTCGATACGCATTGTAACAGCGAAAGTAAAAATTCGGACATAATGGCTATTGTCCAATATCCGACTGACGGGTAAAATATCGCGTAATATTGAAGACAATGGGCGTTGTTGGGTTTTCTGACCTTCTTGGGTCAGACAACTAAAAGGGAAAACTTAAGGCGACTACAGCACCTAAATTGCGATTTTATGATGCGTAGATAAGCATGACGCACTGCATTGAATCAAAGAAAAAAAATACTACGGTAACAATCAGGACATAAACTAGATAAGTATAGTTTGCTGAAAACATGATTCAGCACTTTTGGTTCGATAAAAAAAGCTCACAGAGTCACCTCTAAATACCCAATATATGTATCTTTTAAGCTTTTTTACAGCTTTACAGACACTGTTCGCACTGCCGGCCCAGGCCTGTTGAGAGACGGAGATGGCACTATTCCTATGTGTGCTGCCTTTATCGGGTTCTGTAGTCGCCTTAAGTGAGACAAGCTGTAAAAATATAACTGGAAAATTTAAAATTGTATACCACCCCCGACATTTATCGTTTATAACTTTAAAACGGCTGAACCGATTTTGATTAAATATAACTAAGAACCGTCTCGATTATGTCAGCATTCAAATAAAAAAAAACATCGAAATTGGTCAATTCGTTTAGAAGCTACGATGCCGCAAACAGACACACAGTTAGACTCATAGATACACAAACATAGACAGGCAGCCAGCAGAGTTATTTCAGATTTAGTTAAAATTAGTAAATAAGAAAATTTGTAATGCGATTTAAAAGAGCAACCTCAGAGTTTCTTGCCCCCTTCGTCCATATTCGTAACCAGACTTTGGTAACCAGCTACGAAAGAAGAATTTTCTTTCACTGTTTCGTAACTAGTTACCAAAGAAGAAGTTTTGCAAAAGTTGAATGGTCAAGAGTGAAACGTTTTTTTATAAATAAATATAAATATTAATTTAATGGTCAAAAGCGAATCGTTTTAAGTTAATTGATTTCAAGTGGTTCCTGATCCACCAAAAGCAAATAAAAACAAGCAGCAGGAGAATATAGGGCTCAGAGGTTTCTAGGGGCTCTATCAAGTGAACAAATTGGCTGCTTCTTGGATAACAATGAATGGGTCTTACAGACTTATGATGTCCTGGTACTTGGTTCCACGATTTCCGATCTTATTGGTATTTCAGATTACAGGTTAGGGGTTCTTTTTTTTCAAGTTTTAGTTTATTTCTTTCTTAATTTTTTTTCTTATTTTCTTCCTTCGATCGGTATTTAGACCATTAAACAGGTTTCATCTGGGAGTTTACGCATGTGGAGTCTGTAGTTCATTGACTAGTAGCTCCTTAATTCAATCTAGACCCCTTTTCCAACTTCAGGATCTTGTATCGTTTCAGTCTTTTTGTTTTGTGTGGCTGTACTGAGTGGATTCGAATGGTGCATCAGACGAGTACGGTACTAAGCCAGGCGATTCCTGAACACTTCGATCACAGTAGGTACTTCAAGATTACTATGCATTTCAGAAGTTACATAAAAAGAGGAGCTTTACACATTTTCGTCCTATGGCATTGCGACTTCTTTGCAGGATTTCAATGTTTGTTGAACTTGCTGTACCCCACAGTTCCATACCATAGGTTCAAATGGGCTGAAGTATGCAATTGAAAATAATAATTTGTTGTCAAGACTCAGTCTAGATCTTGGGCTCAATAGCCAATCCAACCCTCGGGTTTTTTAAGTTCAGTGCATCTCGTTTTTGCTAAATGTGTTTTTTCCAAGTCTGTTTTGGATCTAGGTGTATAGCCAGGTATTTGACAACTTCAACGTGTTTGAGTGTCTCTGATCCCATCTTTACCTCAGGACAGTTTCCGTGTCTTAGTGTGAAGGTTATGTGCACAGATTTCGCAGCACTGGCCTTTATTTTCCACTTATTTAACCATTCATCCATGCTGAAGTTGCATTGAAGCCATTGCTGGGTTAGTATGGCTACAAAGGGCTGCGGTATCATTTGCATATGTTGCTGTTTTACTACATTGTCTGCCTCCGGGATATCGGCTGTATAGTAATGGTCCTAAGACTAAACCCTGAGGAAACCCATCCTTTGTTTCATACAAGTTGGAATATGATTCATTACATTCCACTCTGAATAATCTTTCCGTTAGATAGGATTTTAAGAGAGAGTAGTAGGTATGTGTGATCCAGTTTCATGTTCAATCTGTATAAAAGGTCCCTGATACCTACCCTATTAAACGCCTGTTGTATGTCAAGGAACACAGCCGAGCAGTATTCTATGTTCCTTAACATACAACAGACTTATGTTGTCCTGGTACTTGGTTCCAGATTCGCTAAACGATTTCCGACCTTATTGATATTTCAGATTACAGGATAGGGTTTTTTTTTCAAGTTGTAGTTTATGACTACAAAAGTTATAAATAACAGATAACCAGATCGTTAAAACCTAAAAATCTTCTGGGAAAGAAAAAAAAACATAACCAAATTACCAAAATCTGGTTTCGAATATGGACGAAGGGTTCTTGCCTGTTCTTCTCTGAGGAAGACTGCATCTTTGAGAATAGGCGTAGAGTCGGTAGGGTCAAAAGGACGAATACGTATGTACGCATTTAAATCGTTTGATGTATGTTATGTATTTCATTGTAATCTTGACTTGTTTTAAGTGGCATCCTGAATGTCCTATAAAATAAAGATTTTTTCTATTCTATTCTAGATAAAAATACACAGATTAAGGTTAAAAAACAAACACCAAAACACGAGACGCTTCTCGTCAGTATTTCCGTAAAATGAAAGTTTTTAACCCCCAACAAAAAAGGGAGGTGTTATAAGTTTGACGTGTGTATCTGTATGTATGTGTATCTGTGGCATCGTAGCTCCTAAACTAAACGAATGGAAGGATTTCGATGTGTTTTTTTTTAAAGCTGATGTGATCGAGATGGCCGTGTGAGTCCCCGGCAGAGTAGAATAGGACCACCCTCTTTCTTACCGAGGTGTCGTACAAGGCGACTAAGGTAAATATGCAAGCAAGTTCATCTGCACACAGAGAAGGAAAACTCTGCAATTATATCAAAACCCTCGCCAACCCGTCTGCCAAGCATGGTGAGTATGGTATTTACCCCTCATGTTATTGAGGGAGGCCCGTGCCCCAGCAGTGGGGACGTATATGGGCTGATGAAGTGAAGTGAAGAAGAAATGATCGAGATCGTTCTTAGCTTGTTCAAAGTCGGTTTAGCCGTTTTAAACTTTTTAGAGTTATGTTTACGATAAACGCAGGCGATTTTAAAACGCTTAGGGTCAGCTCGACGCAACGTTGCGGATAGAGTCACTCAAAATTGAACTTTATTTATTACAAGTGAGAATTTAGAACACGTCTTACCACGCAGCGCCGCGCCTCGCCACTCGAAGCCGCGCGCCGCGGCGTTCTCACAATCTTTTCATGTAATAAATAAAGTTCAATTTTGAATAGCTCTATTCACAACGTCGCGTCGCGGTGTGAGCTGACCCTTACCCGCATGAGGAGTATCTAAATATATAAAAGGAGAAACTGACTGACTGACTGACATATCAACGCACAGCCTAAACGGCTAAACGTAGGCACTTGAAATTTGGAAGGAACGTTGCTTAGGTACCGTAGAGGTGCACTAAGAAAGGAATTCCCGAAATTCCCACGGGAACGGGAATTAGCGGGAAAATCCTTTTGTATGAAAAATCTAAACCGCTTAAGTTAGACGCTTGAAATTTGGCATGCAGGTACCTTAGTAAACTTAAAGCTTAGTTGCAACAGGATATTGCAAAATTCCCACGGGAACGGGAGTTAGCGGGAAAAACTTTTGTATGTAAAAATCTAAATCACGTAAGATAGATGTTTTCAATCTGTGTACTCTGTACAAAAAAATAAATAACACGCAAACGAAGTTGCGGGCATCAGCTAGTTCACAAATATTTTTTAGGGAAACAAAAATATTCGGCGCGAATGGGACTTGAACCCACTACCCCAGGATCAGATCTCCTGGTGCTCTGACCAACTGAGCTATCGTGCCTTCAAGGACACCATTGTTAAAAAGTCCGTTTTTTCTCAAACAGCCTCTGGGAGGTCCCAAAGGCAACCACCGTGAAGATTGAAGATGTCATCTTTTTTCTGAAATTGCAGGAAATCCTTATAAAAATTAAGTGAATTACAACAATTCAATGTAACATTGTCATTGTTGTTTTGACCTTGAGGGTGCGTGACATGTTTAGTAATATTCTAGGCTATAAATAATAGTTATATACAGGGTGTAAAGGACAGCTTTGCAAATACTTAAATGGTTGAATCTACCCATAACTATCATAGAAAGAAAGAATGAAAGAAAATAATTTATTTATTGCCAACAATACATTATAGTAACAAAATGCCAGTCTGCCTGCCGTTCCACTTTTGTAATGCCCGACAGGCGACAGGGTTCATATGTATATAGAAGAACATATTGTAGATAAAGACCTTTTATACTCTGTACATATGAATAGCAATAAATGATTGAATTGAATTGAATTTAGGTTATGATTATAGCAAGGTTCGATCAAATACATAAATTGTAAATTACCTTCATCGATACTACAATATGTTGCACAAAGAAATGGCCCCGACTCAGCATTTTGTCATAAGCACATAACAACGATATTCTGCCGGTTCATCAGCTATAAGTAATTATTGATCATCAGCTATACCATAAGTAATTAGTTTTTCCCGGAAACGTCACGTTAAGGAGTTTTCATTATTTGTGAGTGGTTGACCAAAAAGGGATCTGGAGGGATTGTTTTGTTTTTCATTAATTTTGTTTCTGTGGTCTTTCAGCTTTGTTTTGGTCTAATCAGAATACTTTTAAGTGACATAGTTTTTTTTGTGGATTTTTTTAGTGAGCGCGCTCGAGGCGAAACTCATATCGACTCGGAACTTTAAACGCGATTTATTAGAAATAAATTATTTTCCCTTGAGGTCCCTTTTTGGTCAACCACTCACATTTACCTACTTTGACGCTACGCAACGTATCGTGAAACCGCGCCGCGCTGCTATCGGAGTACGATGTACATTGCTAGTTTTCGTGTTTTACGTTGTTAAGATTGTTTTTTATTTCATAATTTTCCACGTCAAAGACGTAACAGTCACCGACTTCAATCCCAAAAAGACAATTTTTTCGAGAGTTTCCCTCAATTTCTTCAGGATTACACCATCAGATCCTGGTTTCCTTACCATGGGACCAACCTTGGGATACTCCCTTTCCAACAAAAAAAGAATAATCAAAATCGGTTCATAAACGACGAATGTATATCCGCGGATATACATAAAATATATATATATATACGGTCGAATTGAGAAACCTCCTCCTTTTTTGAAGTCGGTTAAAAATGGAGTGTATTTAATTAAATAAAAAAAATGTTTGCAGAGAATATTAAAAAACATGAAAAATAATTGAAAATTTTCCGGAGAAAAATTCCACTGGCAAATCATTCTAATTGTCTGAGTCCAGGGTTTCAGATTTTGCTAAGTTGTCTTCTACACCATGTGTAGTTCCAAGATATGCTTGCAGCATAACAATATGTAAGCCTTAGCCAATAGGCATCTATTCTACTACTCAATGGCGGTTGATTGACAAAGTCGACCACTTCACTCGTTCAAGTGGCGAATTTTAGAACAGGTTAGGTTAGTAGGACGCAAGGCTGAACCAATTTTGATTTAAAATTGCTAAGAACCATCTCGATCACGTCAGCTTTCAAACATATAAAACCCCAATAACATTTGTCCATCCGTTTAGGAGCTATGATGTCACAGAAAAATACACAGACATACTGAGACACACGTCAAACTAACACCACTCTTTTTTATCGGGGGTTTAAAATATATGAGATTGACCTGGACTGAACATGACCACATGAGTTTTCTATTGCGTTTGTCAATCCCAAACATTTTATAAGTTTTTATTTTCTTTATGTCCATAATGCCCAGTGGATCCCTGCGCATCCGCGATAAGTACCCTCACAAACTATTCTTTCTCAAAGTACCAGAACAAATGCTGGTGAACGTGCTCCCCTTTATAGACTAATGAATAATTATAATGAGCACCTGTACGAACTGGACCTTTTTCTATACTATAAAAACTCATTCAAGAGCAAAGTTTTTAAACTCCTTCAGCTGCAACAATAAATGCAGATCCTTTTATAAGAGAATTATTTTATATTATTAAACTCCATACCTACACCAAAATTGTCACCCCCTCTGCGCCCTGCTTAGTGGCTATTTTAATTCCGATCCCAAGACCTTCTGTCGTAGGGCTAAGCAGGGCACTCTCACTTTCTTCGGCTAATCGCACTCATATTTACACACAAATACACACTACACGACACTCACAATACTCTCATACATTACATACTTGCACGCGAACACTTTTTTAGAGTTCTATTTAATTTAATTTAAGTTAGTTTTACTGGTTTTGTTTTAACATTGTATATTGTAATCTGTGGATAACAGTGTTGATTGTACAATTATCCAAATTTGTTGTATACCCACTGTTATAACCTCCTGTACAATTGTTTGTTTTCCCAAATAAAATAAAATTTATTGCTGTAAGAATGTGTCTTTGTCTAACATTCTTGAATTGCTAAACAAATGTTTTTCTTTCTTTCTTTCTTAAACTAAAGTCGTCACCCGCGTCGTCACAAATAATTACACGAAATAATTCGCTAAGGGCCTCAAAACTACTTTCACGGTCGCTTTGATATATGTAACGGACTGTACTTTTGTCGTGAGTTCTAAAAATTGACTTTAGAAAGTTCAAAAATTAGATTAGTTCAAAAAATATTGTACTAATCATTGTGATTGACGGTTCTGAACTGTTCTTGATGGCCGTTTTGGTCGAGTGGTAGTGTCGCTGCCTCTTGATCGACGAGTCCTGGGTTCGAATCCCTGTCGGGGCAAATATTTGTGTAAAAAACAGATGTTTGTTCTCGGGTCTTGGGTGTTTGTGTCTGTCTTTATGTGTGTTCAGAGGGACCCACGATACAAGGGAAAACCTTAGTGTGGGCCTTTGAGTGTATGGCGTGTGGGCCTTTGAGTGTATTATATGTAGAAGAGAGTAAAGGAACACTACCTCTCCCTTAGTTATCAGTAATTATGTAATTAAGTATTTGTATGTAATTACAAATGTGTGTAATTATGTATTAGTATAGATATGTATTTATGTATATGTATGTATGTATTTGTATGTATTATGGATATTTATTATTAGGTTACTTCATTGGTTTATGTTTATTTTGTTTTTAATTTAAATTGTATCGTAAGTTTAATTTTCTATTTTGTTTTCTTTTTCACGTTATTGTGCACGTCGTACTCGCCTCACTTCGTCCAATCTCTCTTGTTAGGTCTGCTGTAAGAAATTTCTTCCTAGAAATAAGCAGTGCCTGTTGTGTCGTATTTCTTTTAGTATGTTTCTTTTTATATGTCTATTGTGTACAATAACCAGTAAATAAGTAACGCGCTTGACGCAACGACACACTGTGGTACTGACTGAAAATCAGCGCTTTAGTCTAGTACTACAGCACATGCTGAGACAGCGCCATTTTGACTGCTTTAGATAAGTTTTATGTTGTTCTACTTGTTTGTATTGTTTGGAAGCAGTTAAATAAAGGTATATCTATCTATCTATCTATAAATAATAGGTAAGTAGCAAAAAAGCAAATTTTGAAGAAATAAAAAGGGATACTTATTCACAAATAATTTTTGAGAAAGAAAAATGTTTGGCGCTATTGAGTCTTGAAACCACGACCTTAGAATTATATATCCTGGTGCTCTAACCAAGTGAGCTATGTTTCCCTTTGTGAACATTAACTTTAATGGACGTCTGTGCAACTGGGCCCCGATTCTGTAACGAGTTGTTCCACTTTTGCCACGGTTTCCTGTTGTCACACTTTTTTAGGAGTTTCCTTTTGCCACGGTCCTTTTAAAATTAATATTTTTTAATTTAGAGAGTATCCTCTTGCCACGATATGAAAAGTACAGTCAGTTAGAAAATTTTTAAACATTGCTGATGCTTTTTGAAATATACAAAATTTTAAAATACATTGAAAATAAGATCTACCATACAACATAATGCAGAAAGTACGTCATGACCTGCAATTTCTAATAATAAGCATATTGACCTATTAAACTAATATTCTCTAAAAAAAATTGCCTGGACCGTTTTTTACAACTCATAATTGTTTCTATCTCTTTCTATTACCTGTTTCTATTCTCAGTAATTGTTTGGAGAACAATGGCTAAGTTCTTTGTCAGCGAATATGACGAAAAGTATTTTACTGTCTCTTTCTAGCTCCTATAATTTTTCATAAGCGTAGTGTAATCGAGATAGCTGTGACGTCATAACATGGAGTGCTTTTCTGTTCAAACTGAACCTACGAGACAAACTAAAATAATGTTGTTCCTGTACTTTAAAACAATTATTGATAATGTTGATTATCTTAATAGTATTTATTTACATTAGGGTTCCGTACCCAAAGGGAAAAAAACGGGACCCTATTACTAAGGCTCCGCTGTCCGTCCGTCCGTCCATCTGTCACCAGGCTGTATATGAATACAGTTGAAATTTTCGCAGATGATGTATTTCTATATGCCTTATAACAAAAAATACTAAAAAGTAGAATAAATTACATATTTATTCTACTTTTTAGTATTTTTTGCCCCCTGCATACAACAAACGTGATTTTTTGCCGTTTTTATAAAGATAATGATTTTTATAGAGTCAGACTTGCACTTGCCCGGTTTATTTATCAATAAATATTTTTTCATAGTAATAAAATGTGGTTTTCTTTATAGGTAACTAGCGACCCGCCCGGCTTCGCACGGGTGCAATTATTAATATTTACTTAATATACTAAAGAATGTCTTTATATACAACGTTCACAGCTTTTTGTCATGCGCCGCCGGCATATATTATGCATATAAACCTTCCCCTTGAATCACTTTATCTATTAAAAAAACGGCATCAAAATCCGTTGTGTAGTTTTAAAGATCTAAGCATATATAGGGACATACAGACAGACATACAGACAACGGGAAGCAATAAATAAAAAAAGAAATGCTTCATTGTTACATGTTTATAAGAAAATAGTAAGCAGAACAGGTTTAACTAAATATACTACAAAATGTCTTTATATAATACGTTCACCGTTTTTTTGTCATTAGATAAAACAAACATTTTTTTGTTAGATGTTACTCTTGAAAGAGCGACATATAATTGGCTATGTGAAAAACAATCAACGCTCAAATCTAAGCCTGCAACGTTGAAAGTTTGACCCTGCGATTTTTAATGGTCATCACAAAAGATATCTTTATCGGAAATTGTAGGCGTTTAAATTGGAACGGTAAATCCGATGATATCAGAGGAATTTGGGGAATCAATACATCTATTTATTCATCCATTTATTTATTTTTATTTTATCTTCTCCTGTACCACATCCGGTGAGTATTGTGCACTCTATTATAAAAGTTTTTCGAGATTTTACCAGCAAACGCGTGCCATTGCAAAGTTTAGGTAGATTCAGGTTTCTTAACAAAATAACAGGACAACCTACTATCAACATCATTTTATGAGGAGGGAGTCCAGACGGGTTCAAAGAATTAAGAAATTTTGTAGGAAAATGAACTGCTTCTTCCAAATCGAGAACAGTATCGAGTGTATTTGCGTCGGCGCGTCAATCTTTGAAAGAATCAAGTTGTTTACCTTATCTACTTGTTCGTTAGTTGGTTACAGAATCGCTCTTTCTTTAAACCAAGATATAGTCTTACAACTTATGTTATCAATGTCGGGATAGACATGGTTGACCAACTTTTGGATGTTGTCTATCAAAACACAAAGGTTTTCTAGGTTAATCCTTCCATCACTTTGTGTTAACTCTCCATTGCCAACCTGTTAACATTCATTTAAATTAAATGCTGTTAAGACCCATATTGACCAATATTAAATGCACAATGTATTTATAGTTATTAATGATATACTTAAGGCACATATATTGTTCAACGTTTTACAATGCAGTAGCCGAGGAAATGATATTAAAAAAATGTTGTCAAAAACTTACATCGTATATGTACACACGGCAGCACATCAGGCTATACATGTTAACCTTGACGTCGCCATTAACTTGCTCGTAACAGCGCCGGCGTTCGTAGTGCAAATGGGTAACCTGACGTGCTGCTGTCTGTACATCTACTTAAAGATCTTAAAATATAGTATTTTCAATCAAAATTAGCGGAAACGTGTTAACGATTGAACAATGTGCACATTGATCTATATTAAATGCACAAAGTATTATGGCACGTATATTGTTCAACGTTTTACAATGCAGTAGCCGAGGAAATGAAACTAAAAAAATGTTGTCAAAAACATACATCGTTATATCGTTATAAAGTGCATACTTACATCAAAAGTTCTCAAACTGAATACGATTTTTAACAATGTGCACTAAAATTTTATGATATAACACAAAACATTAAGGATAATTCCTTAATCAATTTTTGTGTATTCATGATAATACATTGAATAACACTAAAAATATTTTATTTAACAAATAATATCAAATATCCGCCAAAATAAAATGGCGAATAAAATCTTTTTCCACAATTATGAGGCAAAGGCTGAAAGGCTAAGCAATTAAAATGCCAGTTACGCCTACAGAAATGTTTAAATAGTTCAAAATCGCTAAAAATCAGATTTATTTTATGAAAAAACTAAAATAAAATAATTAATTTGCTTTTATACTTATTTTATTTCACTGAAAATCAAGATTTTCGTCAGAAATAATTATTTTGTTAGGCATAAAAACTCTTTGCTATCATTCTATACTCACTGCCAGTATGAAGCTTTGTGAAAAAGGTAATACGTAATACTCTCACTTGTCAAAAGTGTCACTGATTATCAAATCAGCTACTCTTTATTGGGTCATACATTTTTGTCAGTATTTTATTCACTTTTTACATACTTTTTATGCATCATTTGATTAAAAAAATTACTTTACTGGATCACAGAATAGCCACCGAAGTAGAATTTTGGTATTTGATAAATGGGTTATTTGGTCATTAGTTCAATTTTTTTTTCGTAAGCGCAAAAAAAAGTGTTTTATAAGACATCAAAAAAGTGTTTTTTTACGACATCACATTAGAAACCTCTAAAATTATCAGTGTTTCTCCACTATATTATGCATGCATTATACATATAAACCTTCCTCTTGAATCAATCTATCTACAGAAGAAAACCGCATCAAAATCCGTTGCGTAGTTTTAAAGATCTAAGCATACATAGGGACAGACAGACAGACAGACAGACAGACAGCGGGAAGCGACTTTGTTTTATACTATGTAGTGATGTTTCTGTTGCTAACTGTACCTGCTTTATCTAATAAAAAAAGTGTGGCAACAGGAAACCCAAGAAATTCATTTTTATTCATTATTATAGAATCGTGGCAAAAGTGGAACATTTGTATGGACAAAAATTTTCGTGGCAACAGGACACCGTGGCAAAGGTGGAACAACCCTCTGTAACTTCAGTTGTGTGTCAATGGAATGGTCGCCATTTTATCTGTTCAGGTGGCGAAATTGAGAACTATCGAAGTTTCATGCATCTAATGACGGTTGCTTTAACTGGGTGGCGCCACCGCCAACTGAATTTTCAGTTGCAGGTAGTTTGCAACTTTAGATTGGGTTGGCGGTGGCGCTGCTGGTCGGGGTAGTTGTTAGCAAGTATATAAAAATTAAATAGTTCTCAATTTCGCCACCTGAACAGATAAAATGGCCTCCATTCCATCGACACACAACTTAAGTTACAGAATCGGGGCACTGATTGTAAGAATCTTTGAGTTAAGTCGCGGACAGACAGACATGGTGAATTATTTATTTATATATATGTATCATTGCAGGGTACTAACACTAATGCAGCCGAGGCGACACAATTCCTACGGGAATATGACAGGGAAGCTTCGGGAATGTGCTACAGGTATTCATTGTTTTAACTTTGTACCTATGTATGTAAACTCTTTATTGCAAACTCTTTCAGACGAATTGAAAAAAAAACACTACCTACTTGCAAAGATGAACTTATCCCTGAAAGAGTATCTTCCAGTATACCTTAGAGATGGTAAGAGAGAAATACACACATCAACACGGTCTAGGGATACAAGCACGATTTTTCATACAAAAGAGGTCTGTTTGAGAAGCTTTAATAGCATACTCGAGGTCGAGATACATGGAGGGCTATAATTTTCAGAAGAGCAAGTGCTAACCTGAATTTTCAGTTCTAGTCAATAAATTTTATTTTACTTGAAATTTGTGAAAACGTGACGAAAATGAAAAAAAATTGCGTAAATTCGACCATTTTTATACAAAAAGCAGACAAAAAGTGAATTTTTGTTTTCGTTTCTGTCACGTTTTCACAAATTTCAAGTAAAACTAAATTTATTGACTAGAATTGAAAATTCAAGTTTAGCACTTGCTCGTCTGAAAATT
This sequence comes from Aproaerema taeniolella, assembly GCA_949987775.1. Classification (NCBI taxonomy): domain Eukaryota; kingdom Metazoa; phylum Arthropoda; class Insecta; order Lepidoptera; family Gelechiidae; genus Aproaerema; species Aproaerema taeniolella. The sequence continues at coordinate 1,804,019 of OX465266.1, forward strand.
ATAGCCCTCCTTGTATCTCGAGTATGCTTTTGTAGCTTCTCAAACAGACTTCTTTTGTATGAAAAATCGTGCATATGTATCCCTAGACCGTGTTGATGTGTATATTTGTAAAAAAACTGCGACTGGAACTGCGAGAAAAACTGAGGTTGTTTCATCTGCCAACTCTTCCCAGGCTTAGGTACTGTAGTAATAGAGACACGGATGATAGACGTGAATATGTGGAGTGACTTAAAATTAGTTAATGAAACATTAGGGCCTGATTTTCCCCATGAAACTGAACAAATAATTTCCCCAAAGAAACAATATAAAATTTTCGTTTGGTCCACCTCGCAGTCCATCCAGGTGAACCAAAGGGAACTTTTTTTCCCGTGGTCCACGTGGTGTACCACAGGGATTTTTTTTTTACCCCGTAGTTCACCTGGGTGGATTACGGGAAATAATTTTTACCCATGGTCCACCTGACATTTACCGTTTTTGCTTCAAAGTTATTCAGATGCAGTTAATTAATAACGATATTTCTGTAGGCATCGCTTTAGAAAAACTACGCTGATAAAATTTATTTGTTATCATGTTATCAATCAAGAAATGATTTAAAAAAATATTTAAACACTTTTTTATTCATAAGAAGATCTTTATTTTTATTTCATAATTTACTGTTAGAAACATATGGCTATGCAGGTAGACCACTGGAAAAAAAATCCCCGTTGTTCACCTGGGTAGAACAACGGGAAATAAAATTAATTTAATTCATTTAATTTAATTAATTTCATTTATATAGTTTCCTTGGGGAAATAATTTTTTTATATAGTTTCCTTAGGGAAATATTTTTTTTTATATGGTTTTCTCCCCATGCAAAAGAAAATTAGCTGATCGTACAGGTTTTGTGGATATCATATTTCGACCTCTGTTGCTTGGAGAAAATTGTTCAGTTTTAAGGGCTGATTCATATCCTTAATTTATATAGTAAGGATGTTCTTCGGACCCCCTTCGTGTTTCGAAGCGAGGCCCGTGCCCCTCGGTGGGGACGTATCTTCATCAGCCCATATACGTCCCCACTGCTGGGGCACGGGCCTCCCTCAATAACATGAGGGGTAAATGCCATACTCACCACGCTTGGCAGACGGGTTGGCGAGGGTTTTGATATAATTGCAGAGTTTTCCTTCTCTGTGTGCAGATGAACTTGTTTGCATATTTACCTTAGTCGCCTTGTACGACACCTCGGTAAGAAAGAGGGTGGTCCTATTCTACTCTGCCGGGGACTCACACGGGGACGTATACGCGTTGATATATTTTTTTTAAAGGTGGTTCAGTTGTTTAAACTTCCCGTTTCTCATTCCGCGAAGCTTGCTCTCACCTAATGGGCCTTTTTATAATGCGAAAACGGCACGACAAAATTGTATTACCATTGCCTCCTATGCACTAGTGATACTAGAAGCTGGGAACATAGAAGGCAATGGTAATACAAATTCTGTCATGCCGTGCCGTGCCGTTCGAATTGTAAAAAGGCCCAATATAGCTTAATTTTTTTGTAATGTTTTTAGGGTAACAATGTCCCAATGGAAATTCGTAACAAACATCACGGAATACAACCGGAGGAGGATGGCAGAGGAGCTGGCTATCAGTTCCAAGTTCGAGAGGCTATCCTGGAGGAAGGCAGCTGCTTTTGACTACTCCAGACTTCCAGATCCTCAGGTAACATAGAGACTAACATTTTTCAGGAATAAACTCGACTCCATGATTAAAAATATCTGATTCTAAGCCCCGTATTACAGAAAGAGACTCAAGTCTTGATCTATACTTAAATTTTGATTATCTCTTTCTCTCATTATCGAAATGACAAAGACAACTGCTTAAGTATGGATCAGAGTCTGAGTTGCGTTCTGTAAAATGGACCTAAGACAACATGCAATATGCAACATGCTTCGTAATGACATACTAAAAAGCCAAAAATACATAAACTACATTCCAAGTATCCCCCCATTCAAAAGTACGAAATGTCAACATTACCCGTGTGGTGATCGGTTGAGAATAACACCATAACCCATTTATTTCCGTGGGTGTCGTAAGAGGCGACTAAGGAAACACAAATGAGACTTGCCTCCTAGTAATCCATCCCAGGCAACGACACCTCAACTTGTTCTAAATCTGAGGTGGCGTCCTGTGGTCTCATGCGGTGTGGTAGGCTCTGTAAAGGGCCGTCTGGTTCGCGACCACCGTCCTACCGAAGTCCGACGCCAAACAGTTTGCTGTGTTCCGTCGGTGCGTGGGAGTACCAGTTCCTTTATAGGCATTTTCTGGGTTAACTCGCTCCATCGTCGACCTCATCTTTGACCTTATGGTCAAGATTGAGGTCAAGAGTTAACCTATCTTATAATTAAAAAAAATTAGACGTAGGCCAGCAGCGCACGCTGATCTGAACCGATCAGTGAGGTTAAACAACGTATACTAGAGCAGGAAACCTTGGGTGACCGAGTTAGCAATTTACCACGAGCGTTCCATGCTTCTTTTCCCCAGGGTCGTCGACAGCTGATGAAGATAGTCCAAAGCAGCAGGGCTGCCCTACCAGATGACAAGTTTTCAGAAGTAAGTACATCCACTCAACTTTGTCACCTTGATTTAGTTCCCGGACTCTCCATTCATGTTCCCCTTTCTTTTACAGATACAACAACTGATAGCGGAGATGAAAGAAGTCTACAACTCCGCCAAAATCTGCCCTTACGGCCAAAAACCCTACGACCCTCACATCCCGCGGATGGGGTTCAACCCTGAATACCACGGCAATCAAGGTATGAAGCTTTGATTGAAATAGCAGGCACATAATATAATTGGTGCCCTGATAATAGGGTTCAAAAGACCTTAGAAACAATATTCTCTCGTTCCAAAACTCTTTTTTCTATTGTCATTTCCGCTCTTTTTACAATAACCATTTTCTAAAATGTCCCTATCGCTAAATACTCCTTTCTGATGATGTCCCTATTTCTAAATACTCCTTTCTCATTATACCCCTATCCCAAAATATCGTTCTCATGAAATTTATTTTTTCAACCACCGCCGCTAAAAGTATCGATTTACATTATGAACAATTTCAGGTTACCAACCCACCCAAAACTACCAAGGGCCCAGCTATCAAACCCAAGGCTACCAACTTGCCAACCAGCCGTACCAACACTACCAACCTTACCAAGATAATCAGGATTACTCCAACTACTGTGACATGCAACTGGACCCTGAGATCTCCAGGATTCTGGCTCATTCCAGAATAGAGAGTGAACTTCTGTATGTCTGGAAGAGTTTTAGGGACCAAACGGGTCCCAAGCTGAAGAATAGGTTTATGAGATATGTTCAGCTGGCGAATCAGGCTGCTATCAATACTGGTAAGTCTACTTTGTTTCTGATTCGTAGTATGCTTGACCATGATCCAGGATTTGGAAAATCAGAAAATAACAATGAAGCGACTGCCGTATGCCTTCGATGAGCTTGCGAATGTGACAGAATTGAATCTTGGTTACCTGAATGTGCAGGTTTCCTTACGATATTGTCCTTCACCTAAAGAATATCACTTAGCTTGCATAACTTTGGTAAGATCATAAAGAATATGGCGGTAGAATGAATCGCATGTGCCAGGGTTTTCAAACCGCCAAATGCCCTCTGATTTAGTTCAACGTCTACATCAACCAAAATCAGCCGGGATAGATGGTTTAACGTGCTCTTCGAAGTACAGAAACGCTAGTGACAAATTACGACTATGGTCACCCATCATAAATAATTATGATAATACAGGCCTGTAATACTACAGGCTTCAACGTACATTTATGCTTGCAGGTTACAGGGATGCTGGTGAACAAATGCGTGCAGCTTATGATGATCCATCCTTCAGAGCTAGTGTGGAAGAGATTTACAATCAGGTAAATTATGTTGTTCGGTACTTAATTTCGACCTTCAAAGATTTAAAACTGTAGTTGGTAGAATCTAAAAAGGCTGAATCAAACTAATGAACAACCCAATAAGCAGTGCCTGTTGTGTCGTATTTCTTTTTGTATGTTTCTTTTTATATGTCTATTGTGTACAATAAACAGTAAATAAATAAATAATAAATAACCCTTGCTTTCGTTTAAGGTAGACCAGCACTTTAACCAATGCAAAGGTGTTTAAGCAATTAGTTTGGAATATTATACCTAGATGGCGTTGCTTGTCAAGGAATTAACGACTCATCTATACAAAGCAACAAATAATTTCTGAAATTGCCGATAGGTGTCACCACTATACAAGCAGCTGTTCACATACGTGCGCAGACGCCTCGTGCAACGATACGGAGAGACAACCGTTCGGAGCGACGGTCCTATACCGGCGCATTTGTTGGGTAAACTTTCTTTATTATTTCAAAATCATTTATTTGCATTCTATAGTGTTTTATATAGGTGACAATATTACACTGAGGCCCCAGGTTGACCATGCAGTTTTTTGAGAGAGAAACTATACAAGGTGTTTCAAAAAAAACCAAAAAAAGTAATTCCAAAATTTAATTTAAAAAGTGAAATAGTCGCAACTCTAGTATCAGTTGCACGGTTTGACATCTTTCAAAATGAAAGTTTCATATAATTAATATGACATACTTGTCGTATTTGTAATAGAGCTGCGCAATAAGCTAAATTTTAATGAATTTTGAATTATCTTTTTTTTGGGTTTTTTTGAAACACTTTGTATACAAAGTCGTAAGAATGTACTAGCTAGAGTGTACTCTAGAATCTACTAGGTCACTCTTCTGCCCTCGAACTCTCTCTATGATTATCGCTACAATAATCACCTGTTACCGTGGATCCGTCACAACACAAAGACATGAAGAAAGTACAAACTCGAATAAAGTGAAGTGAGAACGGGCCAAAAATAAGCAATTAGGTCCTTTGGTGTACAGAGACAACAGCAGAATATCTGATCGAAAAATTCAAAACCAAGCTTTCCAATTATTCTTTTGGGAGAGTCAAAATGTTTATAAAGCCTACTTTGATACCTTGTCGCACAGCGCCATCTCTTGAGCGGTTGCAGGAAGTGGCGTGATATTGCAACAAAACTACTGAGCCACTGATCTCTATATCTCCTACTTCCTCTATTCTCGGCCTCAGACTACTAAACACTCGGAAATTTCTTCCAGGTAACATGTGGGCCCAGAATTGGAAGTCTATCATGGACTTGGTGATGCCGTTTCCTCAGGCTCCCAATGTTGACGTCACCAGCGAGATGCTACGTCAAGGATTCACTCCTCTGCGGTAAGATAAGCACGATTATGATTCTGTGAATTCAAATATATGAATCAAAGCTGGGAATTCTACAAGAAACCTACTCACCCACATCGCACACACACATGCCCTTAGGATGAGGGTAAAACATAATGGAGAAGCCTGCGATATGATCCAATACCGGCAGGTTCTCATTAGCAGGCCAGGAGGGTTAATAATGATTAGTGACTAATCATCGGAGTCGCCATTTTATCTGGTCAGTTGGCGAAATGGAGAACTATCCAAATTTCATACATTTATGACGGTTTTGTGGCACTGATCTATTCTAATAGGTATTGTTAGGGTCAGATGAAAATAAAAGGCCGAGTACACCATTAACTCTTCATGTTCATATAAACAGATGTAGGAACAATATTCACTAGCTTGGTCAGTATTAATTAACACTAATAAAACTAATAAATGTCCGTGAATATAACACAGCGGCCGGTCAGGCGCACGGTATACACAGCAATGTGTGTGCAATGGCCGTCAAGTACGCGTCGACGGAAGTCGATTCGAACGGCGGGAAATTAAATGTGAGATGGCGTGACGCCACATATTTTATAACGGCTGCTTTGACTGATGGCGCCACCACCAGCTGAATGTCAAGTTGCTAAGTAGTTTGCAACATTACATTCTGTTGGCGGAGGCGCTGCTGGTCAAGATGGCTATCATCAAATGTATGAGGCTTCTATAGTTCTCAATTTCACCACCTGAACCGATAAAATGGTCACCATTGTCATTCAACCGCCATAAAGACGCCATCGGTTAGGGGGTGTTCATTAATTACGTGAGGCTTTTTAGGGGGGAGGAGGTCAGGCCGGATCTCACTCAATCTCACGTGGGGGTGAGGGGGGGTCTCTACAAATATCACGTAATATTTTCCCCCTAAAGAAATAGTGTTAAATTGCGGGAAAGCTAAGTTAAACCAACTAAACCATGTTGTTGCAGTAGCCACTCTTAAGACTACTCATGAGTTCCCGTGGGCTGAATTAGAACAATCCTTTTTTTAATTTAAGTTGGTAAATCATAGCTGTTTTTTATTGTTCGGTTATTAAAAGTTTAAAAATAATAAGGCAAATTATGTAAGTTTTCTAAATAAATTACCAATTAACGTATTTACACTAAAACTAAGCATTTTCATAAAACTCACGTGAGATAAAGGGGGGGAGGGGGTGTGTCGAGCCAAATCTCTCGACATCTCACCAGAGGGAGTGGGGGGGTCGAAAAATCGCCAAAAACACCTCACGTAATTAATGGACGCCCCCTTAGTAGAATAGACGTCCAGATCACAGAAGTTTCTTCACACAATGATCTGCCAAATCTTGAGTAAATTGAAATCATACCCCGAATAAGTGGCGCTACTCTGTACTATCTACGATCGACAGACGGCCGATAATGTCACTACCTGTCACTGTCAACTGTATAACGCAAGACAGAGATGTACTGACATTCGATGATTCTAAATTTCGATCGCAGATGTATAGAGCCCAAGAAATAGAACTACCTTCCTTATTGTGTAGAATATTCAAGTATGTGGCGAACTTGACTGGAGTTTCAAGAGTTTTTAAACCGCCAAATAGCCTCTGATAATAATTTACCGACTGTAGTCAATCAACAGTCGGAATCAATGGCTTAGCAGGTCTGCACAGAATCGATCGTGGCAAATTGCCACTTCGGTGACCCATCAGGTTCTCTGCTTTGTGTACGTTGTTAAAACTCACTGATCGCTTCAGGTCAGTGTGCGTCACTGGGCTACAAGCTCTACGAGCTAGAAGGAAGATGTATATTCCATCATCATCAGCCTGTATCAGTCCACTGCTGGACATACGCCTCTCCTATGGCACGCCAGTGAGCTCGGTCTTCAGCTCTCCTCCTCCACTGCCCGCTACTTTACGAATGCCGCTACTTTACGAATAGATGTATATTATCAGATGTTTATTAAGCAGGTCTTCTGTGTTGGACTGGGAGTTAAAGAAAAACTTATAATGTGCCAGCTATCTACTCTTCCCAGGTATACAGTAAAAGTCTGTAAGTGAGATGCGAGGGTTTTGCTGTACAATGGGTGAAAAGCTGACCTTCTCTCACCATTACACAACTTGGTCCATCTGATAATCCCCACAATTTAGTGTCAAACGTGGCATCAAGTAGTTCGCTAGAACCACTGATGCTTTGCCTACCCCGTTAGGGATTATAGGCGTGAGCGAATGTATGTATTTAACTCCAGCAAACAATTCCAATTCCAGAATGTTCCAAATGGCCGAAGAGTTCTACACGTCAATGGGTCTGAAGCCAGTACCCCCGGAATTTTGGCGAGGCTCCATGCTGGTCAGGCCTCCGCAACGGAGTGTCCAGTGCACGGCCAGCGCTTGGGACTTCTGCAATAGAATCGACTACAGGTGCGAAGACGAGATGAAACTGAACTACTCTTCTCAAGAAACTCACATGAATTTCCCATTCCTCTGTAAAGACTCACCTTTGCGAATAGGCGTAGAGTCAGTAGAGTTATAAACGCCACACACACCAGAGATCTTCAATAAGTCTCCCTGGTTGTTTTGAAACCTTCAAATCAAATATCTTTATTCGCTAAAATGTGGTTATACAGTTGTCAATTTTATATGATTTTGTTCGCACATTCAAGCTGTCACCAGTATGCAAAATGGAACGGTTCAATCCAATTGTTGACAGTAGGACCTTCAAGGATTACTGTCAACAATTGGACCTTCGGACACAAATAATTGAGATCAAATCATCTAGACACGAGAAACACCATCTGATTGTTTATACACAAATGATTCACCCGAAAACGAACGAACCCAGGAACCGTTATGATCGTAAAGATAGTCCTCAAAATGCCTTTATTCTTCCTGTGATATAAAAGATGCTATGTCTGATCCACAGAATAAAGCAATGCACAGAGGTGACGATGCAGGATCTGATCTCAACCCACCACGAGATGGCGCACATCCAATACTACCTTCAGTACGCTGAGCAGCCTCAGCTCTTCAGGGACGGAGCTAACCCTGGTAAGTCTCCTGGGAGATCTAATCCTGGGGTCGTGGGTTCAATTCCCATTCGCGCCGAACATTTAATGTCCCTTAACGTGGTAGTTAAGCGTTTTAACCGTACTAACAACTGGTAAGATAAACGTTTTTATAATTCATAGTTTCGCACTTGGCCACACTATAGGTCTGTGCCAAAATCTAAGACATGGTTGAGAATGTAGAAAGCTAACCTTGAGAAGAGAGGCCTATTCACTCGAACTTAAAAGACATTCGGGTTATACAGGGTGATAAAAAACCTCCTAGCTATATTCAAAATTCTGAACCAGTATCACTCAAAGAACACATTTATGAAAAAAAATTTTTTTTATATATTTTTTCAATGGGAATAGTTCATTTTTTGCCTAAACGTAGACATTACTCCTACACCAGGCACTCGAGGGGTGCGGGTAGCGCGAGGGGGGGTGCGCCCGAGTGGTGTCTACGTTTAAAAAAAAAATTATCTATAAAAAACAAAAGTGTTCTGTTAGTGATACTGGTTCAGGATTTTGAATATAGCTAGGAGGTTTTTTTTCACCAGCTCTAAAATGCAGACGCAATCAGGGCATTCCATTCCTTAGCATGTTTCTTTTCGTTTTAAATAAAATAAAGTAGCGCTTAGTACAAGTTCTTGGGATCTTGACAAAGGGACAAAGGACATCTGGACGTCCGGTAGAAGAGAAGGCAAAATGAGCTCATGCAGCTTCTAAGCACACTCCTCGATTTTTTTCATGTGGGATTAAAGATCTAGCCCAAGTAAACCAGAAAATATCTGTTCCCTTTGTAACTTTGAAAAAGTTATTAGTTGCTAGAATTATTATCAACTCATCTTAGGAATGAATAAAATTAATATACGATGAGGCGGTCTTATCGCTTGTAAGTGATTACTTCTAAAATCGTTTTACTGAATGATAAATAAAGACGATGGGTAGCTAATTTCTTAACGTTAAAATGATGATTTTTTTATTCCAGCTTTCCACGAAGCTGTAGCGAATGCAGCCACATTGTCAGTGTACAACCTGAAGCACCTGCAAAGGGTGAATCTCTTCCAAAATAAGTAAGTTACTAAGGTTAAGCCACGTACACAGAGGCAGGGAACCTGATGGGTGACCACAGTGGCAATTTATCACGAGCTTTTCCGTGCTTTGGAGGGCACGTTAATCTGTTGTCGATTGACAATAGCCGTTAAAACCGAGTCAGCGGCCATTGTGCGGTTTGAAAACTCTGACATCTGGGTTAGTCAAGTTCGCCACACACTTGACTACTTATACCTACACGATAAGAAGAAGAAGAAGTAAGTTATACAACGTATAACTGAAGACCATGGATCTAATACATCAGGATAGAAATCTTCGAGCTCAAACGCGGGCCGAAGAAGAGATAGAGCAACGAGGCAGAACGTCTCGTTCTAGTAGGGTGACAATGCGATTACTCGTATTTTTTTTTTTGGGAGTGCAAAGTATACGTAACAGACAAATACAGGCTTCCATTTAAGGATAGAAGTTTTCCTGTAATTTTATTTTTATATAACAAACCATCAGCAACATTTACGTTACTAAATTTTTGTTATGAAACACCAAATTGTATGATAATATACAAGGAGGACACAGAGTAGTGGACATCGGGAATGTTTTTTTTTAATTATAAGTAAGATGGGTTAACACTTGACCTCAATCTTGACCAAGGTCATAGATGAGGTCGACGATGGAGCGAGTTAACCCAGAAAACGCCTATAAGGCACCGGTACTCCCACGCACCGACGGAACACAGCAAGCTGTTTGGCGTCGGACTTCGGTAGGAGGGTGGTCGCGAACCAGGCGGTCCTTTACAGAGCCTACCACACCGCATGAGACCATAGGACAACACCTCAGATTTATAAAAAATGAGGTGTTGTTGCCTGAGATGGATTAATAGGAGGCAGGTCTCATTTGTGTTTCCTAAGTCGCCTCTTACGACATCCACGGAAAGAAATGGGGTGGTGTTATTCTAAGCCGATCACCACACGGCACAAAGTTGTGTAGTTAGGTTGCGAAAAAATAAAACAAAAACTCACCTTTCGTCTCATCTTATAATCAAATCATTAAAACATGCTTTTAACTTAATTTCAAAACTTTTCCCATGAAAACATTTTCCCCAAGCAATCCATATTGGATTTTTGTAAAATTGGAGTTTTATGCTTAGAATTTGTTTTTTCCTATTTTATCTAACGGACCTTAGTTCCATAGGAGCCCGTTTAGTTCCATAGGTATATATAAGTTAATTTTGATCTTATGTTATTTTTTATTAGAAACTATTAAATAATAAATTCCCCCTTTCACAGAATAGAATAGAATAGAATAGAATAAAAAAATATTTTCAACACATTTGCTCATAAAGTGGGTCTTATGTCATTGTTTTAAGGTTCATAATGATATGTATTACCCAGCTCGTGAGTAATAAAAATAAAGCACTAGTACGTAATGTTTTTTTTTTTAATTTCAGCAAAGAGATCAGATCACAGTAATACTGTGGATCAGATCTTATTTTATACTTAAAATTAAGTGTAAATATTAAACTATTTGTAAATAAATAATATAATTCCACTAAATCATTTAAATTAAACAGAAAATTATCATTTATTTATGCTAAAACGTGAAAATATATAGTTAAGTATTTTTTTATTATTTGGCTGTATGGCATACTTGTCAATGTGAATCTCATTTTGCGAGCGAAAAAAGAAAAAAAAATCGCGCCTCTTTTCAGAATTTTCAGTTGTTTTCACTTGGTTTTCAAAAACGGCATTTGTATTCATCAGATTGTTATTATTGTCAGCAATACAACACAAAAAATTTCTTCTTCAAGTGCAGAACAGGAAACCTACGTGGGTACACCGCCAAAAATACTTTCTGAGGCGCAAACATGCAAGTGATAGCTTGTTGCCGTCAATATCAAAGGAAAGTTTTTATTTCTTTTTTTCCTCGCAAATGTGTTGAAAAACGTCGTATGACACGCGTGCGCATTGGATATTACATTCTCGGCTCCATTGAGCCCTCGCCTTCGGCTCGGGCTCTAAACACGCCTCTAATGTAATATCCAATTTAGCACACTTGTAGCATAATGTACTATTATTTTATAGGATAATCACTTCGATCAACTATAGAAAACTAGATACACAGTCCCATACAAAATGAAATTTAAAAGTGTCCTAACTACAATACGTAGTTAGATAGTTGTATACCACTTCATGTATTATGAAAAAGTTCTAAAGTGTCAAACATTTTAATCTAATTTAAACCTTAAGGTAATATTATAAAGTCGAAAATAAAATCTGTTTAATTTGTAAAATACCACTTTTGGTTTTGAACAAAGGATAACGTAAGACAATTTGATGACACTGGCTGTCACGTAGAACATGGGAGGAGTGGAGTTGCCTTTGTTAATTTTAAAAATATATTAGTTGGGTCGATTTCACATAAAAAAATCTTCGTACAAACTTTTTAACAAATTCAAAATGCTACGAAATGGTGTGGTTTTCTTTTTAACCTCTGATTGTGTTGTGTATATATAGGAGCATCATAGCTCTTAAACTGATGATGTTAATGGTGCAGTTTATTTTATTCGAAAGCTTCTTCTTGCGCTGGATTTCAGATATGATTTATCAAAATTGGTTCAGCCGTTTACTTTTATGTTAGTTTTTATGGTTTTTCATTATTAAAAAAATCACATTCATTTCAAATTAACCGACGATTAATATACATTAAAATTGATAATCACATTCTTCTTAATTATTGCTTATAAACCTAATATCCTATGCTTATTTTTTTATGAAATATGAAATAACTTATAAAAAAAGAAAAGAACTGTGTCTTTCCCGATTACACATATATTGTGTTTTGCTTATTTAAAACTTAGTATAATTTTTTGAACAGAAATGACCTATTGAGATTTAAGAGAGGAAATTAGCTATGAAACTAAATAGATATTTAAGTACAAGTAATAATTTATTTTAAAAAAAAGCAACTAAATTAAAAAAAAAAAACATTTGTCTTCTTCGCTGTCATCATCTTTGTCCTGAAGATGAAACATATTTTTTTTATTTTATTCAACACAAGAAACTCCAAATCTAAAGTGATAAAAAGGTACATACTATTTGAGGTGCAGCTGTTTGTGTAACCTTTTGACTCCTTTTGTAATGACATACGAGTCACTTTCTAAAAAATGCTTGGAGCAAAAGACACTACTTTGCGACGGCTAGAAAAAATCTTCACATTTTTGACGTGCGACCACGTATGTCCACTGTCCACATCGCACAGGATCTCTAGGAAAACTAAAAATCCAATAAAACTTTATGTTTGTAAACGTCACGCACGTTAAATTTTTTATTAATTCAATTTTATATGATTAATGGTTTTGCCATAATACTTTTAATGTAAGTATAGAAAACAGAATTAATATATATACTCTTTACACTTAAATTTTATAACACAGATGAAAATGAAAAAAAAATCAATAGAAAAAAAAAGCGTCTCTATTTGTTTTAGAACAGAGTCACTGCATAACCCGAACAAATGATGTTGAAATACAACGGTATGGATTTGTAAGTTCCGCTAGTGTCTATTCAATTTAAAGGGTTATACTCTCGCCGAATGTTATTAAATTAAACTAAAAAAATGTTTTATAACCTTTTCTTGGCCAAATACCAAGATAATTTCAATTCACATATAATAATTACAAAACTACTTATTTAAAAAATGTCATTCCATATTCCTTTAATGTTCTGGAGGTGTGATTTTTTCATTTTTTCACTGCGCACTGAGGCATGGTTTCTTTCGGAACGAACGAATGCTACTAAACGAAAAGACAACCCAAAACGTCAAGTGGGTGATCATTCAGTGAGGGAACTTTTTTGTTGTGGATTGTGTATCTAGTTCTTTATAGTTGATCGAAGGATAATCAGGATGCCACTTAAAACAAGTCAAGATTACATGAAATACATACAAACAAACATTAAAGGATTTAAATACATACCATACATACGCATTCGTTCTATTGACCCTACTGACTCTACGCCTATTCGCAAAGGTGCAGTCTTCCCCAGAGAAGAACAGGCAAGAAACTCTGAGGGTGTTCTTTTTAATCGCATTACAAATTTTGTTATTTTCTAATTTTAACTAAATTTGAAATAACTCTAAAGCTGAGCAGTCATTCCCATGGCTCCATGTCAGTTAGGTCATCAGAAATTTTGTAATAGCACTTTTTGTAAAGTTTTTGTTTAATTACTGACTTAAATTTATCCAAAGGTAAATTTTGAATACCTTCGTTCGTGACCTTGTGGAGACGACTGTCTAGTACTTCCAGTTTATGCTTGGTCCTAGTATTTATATTGTGCCTATCGCTATTTTTCTTAAACAAATGTTCATTTTTCTTCACATATAAAAGATTGTCACATATGTATTGGGATGCAAAAGTCAGAATATCTATTTCTTTGAATATTTCTCTGAGAGACATTCTAGGTCTCATTTGATAAATCGCGCGAACAGCCCTTTTCTGCAGAACAAAGATCTTATTGATATCCGCAGCAGTACTCCACAGTAAAATGCTATATGACATTAGGCTGTGGAAGTGAATATACGGTTCTCGCGGTTTCAACGTCCGATAATTGACAGATTTGTTTAACTGCGTAGGCTGCTGAACTGAGTCTGCTCGCTAACTTATCAATATGAGGACCCCATTGAAGCTTTGTATCAAGAGTTATTCCTAAGAATACAGTAGATTCCATAACGTCCAGTTTTACATTCTTAACCTGTACATTGGTATTAACCTGTTTAACATTGGGCAAGGTAAACTTGACACATCGTGCCCCTCGGTGGAGACATTGTATGGGCTGATGAGAGTCAGAGAGATATTTGTTATACATGAGTGCAAAGTTGCTTTTAACCGCGTGCTCAAATTTGATGACCGACCTAGCGAAGGATTCTAAAATTGGATCACAAGCGCAGCGAGTGCTACAACAATTAGAATTCTGAGCGTTAGCGAGAGAATCAAAAGAGCACAAGGTCAAAAATCGTGGCACTCGAGTCTAACACGTAACTTTTAATGAGGTAGTGGAAAATGAGGTAAGCTTCCAAAAAAATCCCATAGATGGTGCTGTTTAAGAACGCTACACATTTTCGTAGTTTTCTTCAAAAATAGAGTATTTTATAAAATATCAACTAAAGTTTAAATTAAAGATCTCCCTGATACTATCATTTGGACATGATTGGAATTTAAAACACTTTGCAATGTTGTATTAAAAACCGATCTTGGATTTTGTTTCGCTCAAAAATCAAAACTAGAAATTGTGACTAGTACTTCTTACCATAGGTCATTCAAATGTCACAAGGTTGAGTTACGATGAAGTTATGTAATAAATATTTTCTTTATCAAGAAAATAGGTAAAGATGAGCCGCTGATTCTCTGCCTACCCCCTTAGGAATTACTGACGTGAGCATATATGTATACAGGTTGAAAAAGAACCTCCTAGCTTTAAATGAAAATCCTGAACCAGTACCTATCACTTACTGAACACTTTTTTTTATTTTTTTTTATTTTTTTTTTGACATTGTGTCGTTCGGCGCTGAGTCTATTATAGTGTTGGGCTCAGGTATACTTTGAAAATATGTTTTACCATATTAGGGATTTAAAAATATACCCGACGTCAACGCGTTTCCGGGGTATATTTTCAAACTGGAAATTCCGTGTTGTGTTATTGCAAAATATATCAAAATATACTTCTAAATTCCTTTATCCCTACTGAAAATTATAAATGTTGGTAGATAAAAGTTGTTTATGAAAAAGCTTAAATTTTCAGTTTAATGGGCCTTTAAGTTTAATGAGACTTTAGTTTAATGGGACTTTAAGTTTAATGGGATTTTAAGTTTAATGTGACTAGTTTAATGGGAGTTTAATGAGACTTTAAGTATAATGGGATTTTAGTTTAATAATGGGACTTTAAGTTTAATTAGACTTTAGTTTAATGGAACTATAGTTTAATGAGACTTTAAGTTTAAAAGACTAAGTTTAATGAAACTTAAAGTTTAATGACTCTATTTAACTTTTTACGTAGGTACCTAATGAAAATTCGTTACTCGTTGTCAAAATTAAGCGGGCGTTCTGATCTAAATGAGTGAGTGCGTTGCCGTGTTGCGTTCGGGTATGTTTTCAAATACCTACGCGCGCGTTTAGTAATTTGAAAATATACCCGATGTCAACGCGCGCCAATGACGTCACAGTGTTGGGTAAAGGTACATTTAAAAAAAATCTTGCCTTTTTTCGATTCGTTGTGGCTAGGTATATTTTCCAAATATGCGGTTATTCATTAGGTTGTAACATCCTAAACAAGTCAGCAAAAAATCAGAACTACCAGATTTAATGCAAGGTCGCTAGGCTTTCAAACTACAAGGTAGGTACAACCTTGTACCTGGCCTAATTATTTTTTTTAACATTGTTAAATTACTGTCTTAAATTTCTCTAAAGGTAAACTTTGAATACCATGACGCAACTTTGAAATTTCACTCTCAACGCGCCCAAAGAAGTTTCATTTCAAATACTCCAAGTTTGAAAAGGATGATGATGCTAACTGTACTTGGACGGGGGCGGTTTGGAATGAGGGCGGAATAAACTAACCCTGGATAATGAGTGGGACCTGTGAGCGGAGGGTCGTGGGTTCGATGCCAGGTTGAGGCCTGTATCACTATAAATTCGTCTTTTAATTCGTATTTAATAGTTATCACTTGCTCAGCGGTGAAGGGAAACATCGTGAGGAAACCCGTGACTCTAAAGGTTATTTCCGAAAGACCCACCAACCCGCATTTTAGGCCAGTGTTGTGGACTATGGCCTGAATCCCCCTTCACTGTTCGAGGGAGGCTCGTGCCACTCGGTGGGGACTTTACATTTAAAACTATAACTGTTAAGTAGTATTTTATAGGTCTACAAAGGTGACAGTTGTAGCTAGAAGAACTTGTATTGTAAATAAAGGCGTCACCATGGAAACCGCGGGCCAAAAGATCTTTGTAGACATGTAACGTGTATTTATGGTGTATTGGTGTGCGAATTCAAAAAAATACAATTTCGCAATAGTACATAGTTTTTACCGTGGGAGGAATAGTAGGAATTGCGTTCATTTTGAGTAACTGGCGGGAATTCCCAGCATAAAAGCAAGTTGGCACAAAGTGCCGGCTGCATATTACGGAATTTTTTGTTATCTTTTGTCTAATCTCAACGCTGTTGAGCCATTTTTGTCTTTGTTCTGAATCTTTATGCACTCTGCAATAAAATAGCACAGCATTGTTGAGAACCTTTCTCCGCCAAACACAAGAAATCATGGACAACATAGTAATAGATTTATAAGAAATTATTTTAGCTTACTTGTGAAAAGATATGTTACATCCACCATACGATTCACTTGAACAAGTGTGAACACAACATCTTTCTACCATTTTGTCAGTATTTTAATTTTAAAAACTGGTATAATCCTTGCCGTTACGAATTATTTTTATACGATTTAAAGCATGCCGCCATGACATTACGATGACACTTTACGGGATGCCAGTTGTAATAAATGGTTTGAAAAAAATTTTCGTTTTCTTTTGGTAATTTAGGAAAAGATGACGAAGTTATTATGATTACAATTAATTTACATCAATTTGAACTGAAATTCATTTCAAATGCAACGTATTTCTTCGTTATTAACTTCATTGTCAAAGTCGGACTTTTTTGATTAATGAAGTTTTTTTTAATTGGCAAGAAAACAGAAAGAGACAATCCGTCTCGCACATCGGTGTCCCTTTCGGTTTCAATAGAGGCTGTCGGAGAAGCAGTCGAAAGTGTACCTTATTGCTATGGGGTTAAGTTTCATATTTCTTAATACGATTTTTCTAAGTAATTGGTCCTTTAAAAGAGAAAGTACTAAGTCCATGCTGAAGACTAACACATATATATCGTCGGTGGTGACACTAGGAAGTATTATTATTGTTAACTAGCTGACCCGAAAGACGTCGATCTGTTTTCTAAAATTTTCTAATGTTCCGTTCAACTTTCTTTCTTAATTTTTATTTAAAAAAAGAATCATTCAAATCGGTCATGTCGTTCTCAAGTTATAGCGTGACCAGAAGAAATAGGGGTTCATTTATACATATATATGTATACTAGGTAGCTGACCCGACAGACGTTGTCCTGTTTATTTTTTTTTCAACTTTCTTAATCTGGGGGCACGGCAGTGCCCCCACCAAGTCGAGCAAAAAAGCGTCACGGCCGTACCATCCTTTTCTCGAAGCAATTCAGACCATTTTCGACCCCCTGTAACTTCGTTGTGGATAAAACTAGAAGACTGAAATTTTCAGTAACCATGCAGGCATTGTAAAGACACGGTATATTTAAAATTTCATTCAATTTGAACCAGTATTTTAAGAATTATAACGGGTCAAATTTCTTAATTTTGTCACTCACTGACTCACCGATCATCAAAATTCTAAGGCACTTCTAGCAGACCTAGAAGCTTCAAATTTGGAATATAAGTAGTGTTTGGTGTATGAATCAAGGAAAAACTAAAAAATATAGAAAAGACCGCAAAGAAAATTAAGCCCATACAGCCAAGTCTTCAGTTAAATTTTTCAATATTGGCTTTATTCGTAACGATGTTTTACGGCAGTTATTATTATTGCGTGCGAAGCCGCGGGTTTAAGCTAGTCCCATATAAATATAGGCGCATGGTAGTGCCCCTGCCAAATCGAGTAAAAAATGGGTATTCCCGTCATGAAAACACGTGTAAATTAAATTATTTAATGCAAAAATCGTACCTACGTGCGTATTCGTACTTATTACGAGTGCGTAAGGTTGTAAATTAATTATTATACCACGCGCTGCGATGCTAGCGAGTGAGCGCGGGCCGTTACTAGCGCGAGGGCGCAGGGCGGGGACAGTGGCGGGGCGCGCGGAAAGGTGAATGTCGCCGACCGAGCAGCAGCCGCGCCGCGCTCATACGCGCGAGCGACCCAATGCTGTTCGGATGTGCCCAGAATTCTTACCTATAAGTTTGCGATTTTCATTGATAATTTCGATTGCTATATTAGTTTGACGACTAAAGGCTACTCTCATTGGTTTACTGATATGATTTGCTTACAATTTGGACGTTGTTCGGATAAATAATTTAAATTAAATTTAAATCAAATTATAAATAAAAAGGAAAAAAGTAGAACTGTCTACAAAATACAAAAAGAAATGAGATCCCATCAAAAACAATACTTGTCAAAAAAACCAAGTCTCGCAACTTAGTTGTTCTGCGGTAAAAAGTTGTGAGATCCATGTAATACCAAGTCGGTTATTAATTTATTCAGTCTCTACTTAAGCAACTTTCTGTCTTAATACGTCCAGTCTCTAAGACCATGATCGTGGTCCATAACAATTGAAAATCAATTGTGTCTGGAATCTCCGTACTCGAAGCATTAAGTTGTTACGTAATAATTAACAGCATCTTATAGTGACGCATATAAATATTTAAATTCTTTAATGTTTTATATAAATATATTGAGACTTGGCCATCGCCTGAAAACACGTGTAAATTCAATCGCCTGAAAACACATGTAAATTCAATTATTTAGTGCGATGGCCAAGTCTCGATATATTTATATAAAACATTAAAGAATTTTAATATTGATATGCGTCACTATAAGATGCTGTTAATTATTACGTAACAACTTAATGCTTCGAGTACGGAGATTCCAGACACAATTGATTTTCAATTGTTATGGACCACGATCGTGGTCTTAGAGACTGGACGTATTAAGACAGAAAGTCGCTTAAGTAGAGACTGAATAAATTAATAACCGACTTGGTATTACATGGATCTCACAACTTTTTACCGCAGAACAACTAAGTTGCGAGACTTGGTTTTTTTGACAAGTATTGTTTTTGATGGGATTTTTTCTTTCATAAGATCCTTCTCCTGACAATAGAGAATACAACAACAAAATATACACATCAACGCGGTCTAGGGATATTGCACGATTTTTCATACAAAAGAGGAATAGAATAGAAAAATAGTGCTATAATTTTAAGACGATCAAGTGCTAAACCTGAATTTTAAATTCTAATCAATAAATTTTGTTTTACTTGAAATTTGTGAAAACGTGACGAAAATGAAAAAAAAAATTCGCGTAAATTCGACTATTTTCATACAAAAAGCAGGCAAAAAGTGCATTTTCGTTTCCGTCACGTTTTCCCAAATTAAAGTAAAACAAAATTTATTGATTAGAATTGAAAATTCAGGTTTAGCACTTGATCTTCTGAAAATTATAGCCCCCATGTATCTCGAGTATGCTTTTATAGCTTCTCAAACAGACCTCTTTTGTATGAAAAATCGTGCAATATCCCTAGACCGTGTTGATGTGTGTAATTAGCGAAATCGGTCCAGCCGTTCATGCGTCATCACGCATGAACGGCTGGACCGTGACCAAGAAAAATAGGGATTCATTTTCATACTGAGTGAAAACAAACCTCCAAGCTATATTCAAAATCCTGAACCAGGATCACTCAAAGAACAAATTTATGTTTTTTTTTATACATTTTTTCATTAGAAATAGTTCACTTTTTGCCTAAACGTAGACATTACTCCTACACCAGGCACGAGAGGGGTGCGGGTAGCGCTCAGGGGGTGCACCCGAATGGTGTCTACGTTTAGGAAAAAAAAAACTCCCCCCCAAAAAAAAAAAAGTGTTCAGTAAGTGATACTGGTTCAGGATTTTCAATAAAGCTAGGAGGTTCTTTTTTAACCTGTATAATAGATATACATAGGGCTTTAGGTAAATCTCTTTCAACCTCTCGGGTGCTAAATTAGTCCATGAAACTGAACAACTTTCCCCGAGGAACATAGGTCAAAATACAACAAAAAAAATTTGATCTCCCATACAAAATGCGCGATATGCTGATGAAGTTTGTATGGGAACTAAAATTTTTTTTTCGTATTTTGACCTATTAGGTATTTGGGGAAAGTTGTTCAGTTTCATGGACTGATTAACCACCCGAGAGGTTGAAAGAGAGATACCTAAATCCCTGTATACATATCGATTTATTTCAGAACCCACGACCCTTACGAAGTGAGCATGAATTTCCTGATGACCATGGCTTTGGAGAAGGTGGCTTATTTGCCCTTCGCGTTCATGGTTGATCAAGTGAGTATCCTACTTACATAGACATAGACATAACAGACAAGGATAGAAAACAGAAATGTACAAACAGGCGGCCTTATTGCTTACCTTACAGTAGATTTAACCATCTGGATTTATGTTGGTGACTGTTTCATTCATTTATCAGATTTTAACGAAAGTTCAAAGGACACCAAAAATCTTTAGTAATCCCTACTTCTGCTAATCTACTATCCTTACTTTAATATTCTAAATGCGAAAGTAACTCTGTCTGTCTGTTCGTCTTTCACGCCTAAATTACTGAACCGATATTGATGAAATTTGGTATAGAGATATATTAGAGCCTGGGAAAGGACATAGGCTACATTTTATCCCACAGTTGGGCACGATATAACCTGTAGGCATTAAAAATGCAAAAGTAACTCTGTCTGTTACGCTTTCACGCCTAAACTACTCAATCGATTTTGATAAAATTCGATACAGAGATAGATTAGACTTTGGGAAAGGACATAGGCTACATTTTATCCCATAGCAAGGCACAGCATAACCTGTAGTCTAATATTTATTCTACGCTGGACTGGAAGTGAAATCTTCCCTGGCATACTGTAAAAGTCAGTAAGTGGAACGCAAGGGTTTTGTTGTATTATGGGCTAAAGGTTGACAACCTCTCACTAGTATAACACATCATGTTTCATCTAATAACCCTAGAACCACTGATGCTCTGCCTACCCGGATAGGGATTATAGCCGTGAGCGTATGTATGTATGTAACATAGAATAGCCACAGGCTTTCATTTTATTCTTAAAACTACTTTAAAGCTAGTTTTTTTTGTTACAGTGGCGCTGGTCAGTATTTGAAGATGGAGTGGAGGGGATGAACAACAGATGGTGGCAGATGAAACTCAGATATCAGGTACACAGGGGCAGGTAATCCGATGGGTGACCATAGTGGTAAATTATCACAAAATTCACAAGCGTTTCCGTGCTTCGGATGGCTGTTGTTTTTTATCTAAAATTTGCGGTTTGAAATCATTGGAAATATCATTTTGGTATCCAACCTTCAGATCATTAGGCAAAGCATATACCGGCTAAACTATCAGGCTAATTTGGCCTTTTTATAATTTCTAAAACGGCACGGCAAAATTGTGTTACCATTGCCGCCTATATATAGTAATACTAGAAGCTGAGAACATAGGCGGCAATGGTAATTCAAACTTCGAAGTGTCGTGCCGTGCTGTTAGAATTATAGAAAGGCCCATTAGATCTTTTTTTTCAGGGTGTGATTCCGCCATTGCCAAGGAGCGAAGCTGACTTTGATCCTGGGTCTAAATACCACGTCATATCTGATCAGGTAATGCTTAGCTTTAAGTGGGGAAAAAGTAATTCAAAAAAAAAAAGGTTATTAATTTCTCCCACAAAATATGTTAATATAAATTTTGGTACAAAAACGGCTTTACAAATAATTATTATTTGAAGTGGGAGACTGGTGCCCTAACTAGGTTTCCCTGTAGTAAGGGGTCACCAGGCCCCTCCCTCGGTACCTATTACAGATTTCAACATAAAAACCGTACAGTTTAATATTAACAAATAACATAAGTTGATTTAATAGTTAGTTAATTTTTTTTATTCATTTATTTTTACCAGCCCATTATTTATTTTAATGGTTTGAGTTTAAGATACTTATACAATTTATATTATTCAGTCTATTAAATGGCTTTTTATTGGGTAAGTAATTTATAATTATCACTTAGGTCTTATGTACAGACAGCTGCAGAGATACCTGACCACTCCTACCGGATAAAGATAAGGTTGTCTATGACATCGTTTTTTTTTAACAGCCCATTTACATCCCCACCATGGACTAATTATCTCTAATAATTATCTCTAATTAGTCCATTGTCCCCACCAAGGGACACGGGCCTCCCTTCGAAACACGAAGGGGATTTAGGCCATAGTCCACCACGCTGGCACAATGCAGATTGGTGGGAGCGGTCCACTTTCACGATGTTTTTCCTTCACCGTTGAGCAAGTGATAATTATAAATCCGTACATAAATCCGAAAAGACGAATTTATAAGTGTAGATTAAATTAATTAATTACTAATATATATCTACACTTACTAATATTATAAGAAGAAAGTTTTCTAGTTTTGTATAAGTTAAATAGTTAATTTTATTTTATAAGTTAATTTATGTCAAGCCACGATTGAAATAAATTCAAGTAAAATTGAAATGAATTATTTAAAAAAAATGGAAAACCATCTTTACCTTATAATAAAAAACTAATCCCTATTTCCCTTGGTCACGGCATCACGCGTGAACGACTGGACCGATTTGGATGATTCTTTTTTGTTGTGTTCCTTATTGTCAGGAGAAGGTTTTTATGAAAGAAAAAATTAAGAAAGTTAAAAAAAAAACAGGACAACGTCTGTTGGGTCAGCTAGTCTATACTATCCATACTAATATTATAAAGAAAAGAGATTTGTTTATTTGTTTGTTTGCATTGAATAGGCTCCGAAACTACTGGACCGATTTTAAAAATTATTTCACCTTTATAATATTACTACATTATCCCTGTATAACGCAGGCTAGATTTTCTTTTAAACTTAATATTACAATTTTTGTTCCCATTTCCAGGAGTACATAAAATACTTCCTGGCAACAGTGCTGGAGTTCCAGATCTTCGAGCAGCTGTGCCAAGTGTCAGGCCACTCTGGACACCTGCACGAGTGTGATGTATACAGGAGCAGGGATGCTGGGAGACTTCTCAGGTGAGTGTCAGCATTTAATTTTCTCCAAGGAGTTAATAATTGTAGTTTTATTTATAACTAGCATTCCGCCCGGGACTTCGTTCCCGTGGGAATTCGGGAAAATTATGTAGCCTATGTCCATCGAGGATAATGTAGCTTTCTAATGGTGAAAGAATTTTTCAAATCGCTCCAGTAGTTTCGGAGGCTATTCAATGCAAACAAACAATCAAATCTTTCCTCTGTATAAATAGTATAGATATAGAAAAGAGATTAGATAATCCAGTAGTGCCACGGGAGATTAAATTTTCTGTGATACTACTTTATATGGAGATGCAATTTTACCCTTGACACTACCAGTTGTGTCATGGGAATGAAAAAAATCCCATGACACTACTGGTAGTGCCACGCAGTAGTGCCAGGAGAAACAAAGGCTTTAAAGGGGGGCGTGGGCTACCTGTGTAGTTAAGTATAAAAATCCTGCGACCACTGAGAGAATGCATTCCAGACTGCTCGATACGACCAATAATAAAAATGATGAGTTCGGTCTTCACTTCCCCAATTCATTTGATGATGACATTTGTCGATTGGCGACGGATCCATTTCATGTAGTTGTAATGATTTACGTTGTGCGATTTGTATGGTTAAGCCGAGAATTGTAAACCTCGTCAAATCCATTCAAGCTCATCCATCACATTCTAATGAGTAGACTTACCAAATACCTTTTATGTGATTTTTGTAAAACTTTACTGAGCAATAGAAATTGAATATTTTGTTATTGAATACTTTTTTTTCTGACCTGATAATCTGGACTGGAGGATGGGGGGCGCGTAATTTTTTTCATTGTAGAAAGGGGGCGCGTCTGAAATAAGTTAGGGAACCCCTGTTCAAGACGTTATATTTTAAATTTTTCAAAATCAGTTGTCCGAGTATTTTTTTTATAGAGATGTTGGTTCGAGATACACAGTCATGAAAGAATATTTTGACAATTTAAATTTTTTTAAACGAATGAAATTATAAGAATGAAATATTTTGAGCTTTGACATATTACGTTATTATTGAAACAACAATGAAAACAATGTAGAACAAAATAAAAAATAAATAAAATAAAATAAAAAATGAATAAATAAAATTAAATTATGAACGTACGTGCAATAACCAGAAAGCTGATGTGCAGACCTCTGTAGGTACTATAGCGTAGCTCTGAGGGAGCTGGTGACCAGGTCGAGGTGGAAAATACCAGGAAAAGTCTGATAATCTCTTTATGAGGTTTATTATTCAGAATCCTAACTTGCATGGCCAAAGCCACGGAAGGAACTGCGTCAGTTACGTATAAAAGGCGCGAAATGACCCGAATCATTTGAATATGGAACCATCTGCTAAAGGCTTTACACGAAGATGGTAAACGTAGAGGTAATAGAACCTCTAAAATACATACTTACCTATTTGTTTTTAATTATTTATTTCAGTGAAATAATGCAGCCAGGGGCTTCAAAATCAGCATCGGATATCATCAGAACCATGTCAAGAGGGAAGACCAACAGAATATCACCTGAATCGCTGGTCAAGTATGTTATTTTGCATAGTGTTTTTTTTTCCGAAAAATCGACACATCAAAAATAAAAAAGTAAATAAACCTGGGCCCCGATTCTATAACTTCAGTCGTGTGTCGATGGAATGGTCGCCATTTTATCCGTTCAGGTGGCGAAATTGAGAACTATCCAAATTTCATACATCTAATAATGGCTGCTTTGACTGGTGGCGCCACCGCCAACTGAATTTCCAGTTGCAGGTAGTTTGCAACTTTACATCCGGTTGGCGGTGGCGCTGCTGTTCGGGGTGGTTGTCAGCAAGTGAAAATTAAATAGTTCTCAATTTCGCCACATGGTCTCCATTCCATTGACACACTACTGAAGTTAAAGCAAGGAGGACTCCTCATCCTCTTCTCTTTTCTAACATAAACATAGTTTTGAAAAGATTTTTTTTTATTTTATTTTTTTTGGGTTATCAAACGGTTGTACAATGGTATTATTCTAGACTAAGAGCTAAATATCTTAAATAATTGTACAGCCAGCACCGACAACCACAGATTACTAAATAAGTTTAGAATAGCTCAGCAGTTTTCTACGCCTTACTTATCTACTTAACGCTTACAAAGTACGCTACTCATTTTTTTTCTTTTCTATTTCTTGTAACGCCGAGAACAATAGTTTTCTAAACTTATACATGCTAACTGACATAATATCAAATCTATGAAGGACGACATACGTATCGTTCGCCATTTTGAGTTTTTTGCGAAAATGGCAGCTTGAATAATGAATACCAAATCATCCTCAGACATTTTAACCGAGCAAAAAATTCACAGATTTCATGCCTCACACGACTATCCAACACATTGGAAATGAATCTACGAAATTCGAAAAAATGTTCATGTGACCTAGCTTTATACGCTACCGCTATGAGTATCCCAAAGGACTCGCGAGCAAAGGCTTTAAATGTGTGGCAAATATGCGGCGTTAGTAGATTTCTCTTCTTATTTCAGATACTTCAGACCCCTAGAACTCTGGCTGCGCGTCCAAAACCGGGACGAACCACTTATAGGCTGGAACTCAAATTACCACGACATGGCCCTGTTTGCCCCTCAAAGAGGCAAAGCGTGTTATAGTAATGTATCGAGCTTGTTGATTGTGTTTTGTTTGAATTTGGTCTGGAGGAGTTTTTGAATAAATTGTATCATTATTATTTTTTATTGTTATTTTTTTCATTAACCTCCGAGCGACGACGCTCTTTTTTTTATTACAAGCTTTTATTTGACTTCCCCTGTTAGTTAGTTAGTATGTGTGGTACAAATTTTGCAAGTTGAATTGGATCCACTTCCCGGTTTCCGAAATTTTGCAAAAATTGCGCTGAGCTGAAATAATGAAAATTCCTTAGTTTTCATTATATCTTGCTGAGTTGAGCTGTAATTTTGCATGCATATGTATAACGTGTGACAATGCAATATTATGATGACAGGGAGCTGATCTGATGCTGGAGCTGGAAGGTGGCCATAGGAACTCCGCAATAAAACGACACAACTCCATCGAGTTTGGGCTCGTTCGATTCGTATTGACGAGTGCTTTGCTCCTATATGGCAGAAAAGCTTGTTATAAAAATAGTTTTTTTTAATTTTAGAGTTATTTATGACGACGGATTTTGATGAAACTTTCCAGTAATATAGCTTAAACATAACCCATAGGCTACATACAAATGTATGTAGCCTATGTGTTATTCCCAAACTCCTACGGGAACGAAGTCTATACATATATGGGAATGAACTGCTCGGTTCTAGAGTTATTTCAGATTTAGTTAAAATTAGTGAATAAGAAAATTTGTAATGCGATTTAAAAGAGCAATCTCAGAGTTTCTTGTCTGTTCTTCTCTAAAGAAGACTGCACCTTTGCGAATAGGCGTAGAGTCAGTAGGGTCAAAAGAACGAATGCGTATAGATAGATAGATAGATAAGACATTTATTTCCATCACAGTACACACTTACAAAGATTTAGAACAGAAAGAGACACAGAAACACAAAAGCAACGATAGAGTTTTACAATAGATACAACAAACAAGGAAATAAGGAACAAATCAACAATAAATAGCAAAGAAAGTAGATAAGATAAGCACAGAGACATAGAGCGTAATAACATAAAGAAATAGAACACACATAATAATAACTATCTATACGGAATCTTCCATATGGTTCTGACAGAATATCAGTGCTGTGGTTTGCTACAGTGTGTGCTGAGTCAGCGCCAATTTGGTAGATACAATACAGCCAGCGCAGCAATTTGTTTCTGTTTGTATGTATTGTGTTTATCAATAAAGAGTTTATCTATCTATCTATCTATCTATCTAACAATAATTAAAAAAAAAAAAAAACAAAGCAAAAAAAAAAAAACAAAGCAAAGTAAGTGTGCGCTGCAGGAAACGAGGTTGCAGCTCAGTATAAAGTTTTACCGTAGGTGGCAAAACACTGATTTTCAGCTGCCGCCTACGAGGTAGTACGGGGCGCGAGTGCGTATGTATGTATTTAAATCGTTTAATGTATGTTTGTATGTATTTCATTGTATTTCATCTTTGAACTTTATGGTCAAGATTGAGGTCAAGAGTTAACCCATCGTATCATAAAAATAAATAAAAATCTTGACTTGTTTTAAGTCACATCCTGAATGTCCTATAAAATAAAGATTTTTCTATTCTATTCTATTCTATGGGGGGAAAGCTAGTCAATATTTAAAAAACAAAAAAGTGGTAAGATCCTTTATGAATGAATGAGATTTATGAAAAGGTGACAGCTTAAATCGAAAAATGCGTTAACTACTTATCGAGAGTGTCCAATCACGACCATTTTGATAGCAAATTCAAGTTCCTGTGTGCATTTTACTATGGTTTTGTAGTATCTTTTTTCTTCGATTCAATGCAGTGCGTCATGCTTATCTACGTATCATAAAATCGTTATTTATGTGCTGTAGTCTTTTTCTCGGAAACGTCATCTTAAACAGTTTTCATTATTTACCTACTTTGGCGCTACGCAACGTATCGTGAAACCGCGCCCCGCGCGCGATCCCTCTGCGCCGCGCTGCTATCGGAGTGCGATGTACATTGCTGGTTTCGTGTTTTGCGTTGATATGATTGTTTTTTTATTGCAAAATGGAGTGTATTCGATAAAATAATAAAAAATGTAAGCAGGAAATATGAAAAACATGAAAAACAATGAAAATTTTCCGGAGAAAAATCCACTGGAAAATCATTCAGAATGATTGTCTGAGTCCAGGGTTTCAGTTTTTGCTAAGCTGTCTTTTACACCTGTATTTATCTATTATAATTTTATTGACTTAAATATTTATCTACGGAGGTGGTCATTATAAGTGAAAAAATCATGAATACTATCGAAATTATTGTTCATTAACCACCTGTATAATTTATTTTTAAACTGTTTAAATAAAAGAATATGTATGAATGTGTTTATTATTAATATTATAAAGTTCACTCGCAATAAGTACTTCCTTTGATCTAAAACTCGAAAATAGAAAGTGGCGAAAGGCCGAAAGCAAAGCATTTTTGATCTAACCGAAAAAAACTAGCTCAACGTATTTTTAAAAAATAACCCCAAAAAAACTAGCTAGGAAGGTAATATTGAGCGCATTTGAGTTACTAGTGTTGTGCCTATTTATTTGTCGATATTTTGTCGATAATAACCAGAAGAAATATTTTGTTTCCATGATAGACAGATAGTAAGAAATATTTGCAAATCGTATTTTCAAATATTTGTGAAGAGTCTGGGTATTAATGTGTATATATTTACAAAAAAAGTAAACCTAAATAGTATGTATATGTAAGTTTACGTATGTATATGTATGTACCATTCATCGGTATCACGTCGGGGTCACCAACGTGGCCGATGTGAGAACGTCGTAGGCAAACAATGTGGATGTATGCTGCGGTGTTGCTGTAGACGTCGAAGCACCAGTCCCAGCGTTGGACGATGGTAGGGTCGAATAGGGGAGTAATGAACCGCTTGAGTGTCGCTGGAAAACTGTCGGAAGACTGTGTCTTTATTTGTTACGCCGGCGGTATAAGTGTGGTCGCGACGATTTTATGTAGCTATCCTACATATCTATATGTAGTATAACAGTTATCTAGCAGCGATTGATTTTTTTGTTGTAAATTTCATATAGGTCCCTTGGTTAAATGTTGTTCAGTTTCACGGAGATAATCAACCTCTAAAGTTTCGCTAATTAATTTGAAGTCACCACGTATACCTACACCATGGTTCCACAAAGTGGGGTACAGTCTGGCAAAAAAGAGTAAAAATTAAAAAGTGGCAACACCGTAGTGTCGTCCCATTTTTCTTAGATTGTTTTGAAAGGGACGACGCTACAGTGTTGCCACTTTTTAATTTCTACTCTTTTTTGCCAGACGGGTTCGCAGCAAGATTTACGTGATGGCGGCTTGATGACTGGCGGGCGCGTGCGGCACACATGGTGGTCATGATAAAATCGAAATACATAAATTGACTTAATGCAGAGTCAGAATTAAGGTTAAAATTGTTCAAAATTACTCCTAAAATTGACTCAATTTGCGAGAAGAAACAAGCCCACCCATCACATTAATATTAAAAATATATTTCTTTTGCCACTGTATTTGTTACCTTTTATTGAATTATAAACCTTTAGTTCTTCAACAGTCAACTTTATTATTTTCTATAGGGGGGGGGATTGAATTGGTTAGTCAAAAGGTTCGCTGTCATCTGGAAACTTTAACAAGGGTTAAAGTTAACAGGGGTTCGTGGAGTCAAAGTTTGAGAAACCCTGACCTACCCCATAAGGAAAGAAGAATTATGAATGTGTTTAGTAAAAGGTACAACTGTCAGGGTAGTCAATAAGAGCTATTTAAAATAGCTATTAAATAGAAATTTCCATTTCCACAGTCACAATTGATTTGCCTTAATACTGCAATCATCTGAAAACTTAAAGAAATTTACACTAATATTATAAAGAGGAAAGTTTTGCTTGTCTGTTTGCATTGAATAGGCTCCGATACTACTGGACTAATTTGAAAAATTCTTTCACCATTAAAATGCTACATTATCCCTGAGTAACATGGTTTAATAATTTTTCCGAAGTCCCGAGCGGAATGCTATAGCTAATATAGGCACTGTTCACAATTTGTCGACTGTCGATACCTGACTACATTAATATCGATATCTTACCATCCCATCTCTAAGCTGTCTACGTTTTTTGCCGTGAAGAGTATTACGTTACATTTAATTTTTATTGTTTTATTTTATTATAAATTCTGTTACTCATACATATCTAGTTGTACAGTCAAGAGCAGGTCACGCTTTACACTACCAGTTTAAGCTGAGCTCTGATTTATACTGCGCGCCATACAATGTAGGTCCAAAGTCCAAAGTGTCAAGCTTGACGTGCTCTTAAGTGTACAATCCATCCGTTTACAAAATGGCATTGTCACTTTACGAAAGTTTTGCTTTTATATGCCGAATTAAAATTCCAATTTTAGTTAGTGTACCTAACCCGAACATATATACTTGTACGCTAGTATTTAGTAGTAAAATTTAAACTATTGTTTGAACAATTTGACTTACTTACTTTACTTCGCTGGCTCAACGAGCTAAAGTGGATTTTGGCCTCCGACGTTAAAGTGCGCCATTCCATTCTGTCTTGTGCCAATTTTGACCAGGTCGGGCACTTTCATAGAAAAGAGTTTTTTTCCCGGGCAACTGGATGTTCTATAAAACCTGTAGCCCGGCAATTTATACAAGTTGAAAAAGAACCTCCTAGCTTAATTGAAAATCCTGAACCAGTATCACTTAAAGAACACTTTTTTTTTTTGTTTTTTTTTCCTAAACGTAGACACCACTCGGGTACACCCCCCGAGCGCTACCGGCACCCCTCGCGTGCCTGGTGTATGAGTAATGTCTACGTTTAGGCAAAAAAATCCCATTAAGAAAATATTTAAAAAAAATTGTTTTATAAATGTGTTCTTTGAGTGATACTGGTTCAGGATTTTGAATATAGCTGAGGTTTTTTTCATCCTGTATAAGTGCCACTACGTTACGGTATTTTATAAAACGACGTAGTTTTTGAAATCAAAATGTGCTAAAACGGAGGGACTGGTAAGCGGTGATAGCCCAGTTGGTAATGAGCCAGACTTCTAATCCGAAGGTCGCAGGTTCAAATCCTGGTGCAGGCCTGTACCATTAAATTCGTCTTTTCGGATTTATGTACGGATTTCTAATTATCACTTGCTCAACGGTGAAGGAAAACATCGTGATGAAACCCGCCCGTCCAAGAAAATTCATTTTCGAAAGACGAGCGGTCCACCAACCCGCATAGGGCCAGCGTGGTGGACTATGGCCTAAATCCCCTTCGTGCTTCGAAGGGAGGCCCGTGCCCCTCGGTGGGGACGTATATAGGCTGCTAAGAGAAAAAGGAAAAACTTTCAAATTTGCCTGCCAAAATTGTCCTATCCTTCTAAAAATTTGAGAATGAATGGATGTTTGTTACTCTTTCACGCAAAAACGCTGATCTCAACCGATCAGTGAGGTTAAGCAACGTATACAGAGGCAGAGAACCTGATGGGTGACCAAAGTGGCAATTTATCACGAGCGTTTCCGTGCTTCGGAGGGCACGTTAAGCTGTCGGTCCCGGCTGTTGTCAATTGACTACAGTCGTTAAAACCAAGTCAGAGGCCATTGTGCGGTTTGAAAACTCTGATACCAGGGTTAGCCAAGTTCGCCACACACTTGACTACACCTAAACGATAAGAAGAAGAAGACGCAAAAACTACAGATTTGTTGAAACTTTTCTAGTTTATGTTTATTTTCATTCATTAGCAATTCCACTACACATTTTTTTAGCTCATTCTCGCTTTTAACATAAATAATTCAGTATTTCATAAAATAATGACTAAAGTACTGTAATTTTGATCCAGATAAGAAATGAAACGCAAATAATAAGATTAAAAACGTCTGCTAATGATAATGTCGACTTTTGAAAGCACTAACCCATCTTGTGGGTTCTTTTTCTTACTTTTTTAGGCATACTGTAGAGAAAAAAATATTTCTTTTTCTTCTTTCTTCATACCAGCCGATTTACGTCCCCACCGAGGGGCACGGGCCTCCCTTCTAAACACGAAGGTGATTTGGGCCACAGTCCACCACGCTGGCCTAATACGGGTTGGTGGACGGCTCGTCTTTCGAAAACAAAATGTCTTAGGTGTGTGGGTTTCATCTCGATTTTATTATTATTATTATAATATGGGTTAACTCTTGACCTCAATCTTGACCATAACATAAAGGTCAAAGATGAGGTCCACGATGGAGCGAGCTAACCCAGAAAATGCCTATAAAGGCACTGGTACTCCCATCACGCACCGACGGAACACAGCAAGCTGTTTGGCGTCGGACTTTGATGGGAGGGTGGTCGCGAACCAGACGGCCCTTTACAGAGCCTACCACACCACATGAGACCATAGGACGACACCTCAGATTCTGAATAAAAAGAAGTGTCGTTGCCTGATGGATTACTAGGAGGCAGGTTTCATTTGTGTTTCCTTAGTCGCCTCTTACGACACCCACGGAAAGAGATGGGGTGGTGTTATTCTCAATCGATCGATTTGTTTTCCTTCACCGGTAATTAATTAGAAGTTAGAAATCCAAACATAAATCCGAAAAGACGAATTAAGTGGACTGGCTCGCACCAGGATTTGAATCCGCAACCTTCCGATTACAAGTCTGGCTCATTACTAACTGAGCTATCATCGAAATACGATTTAAAGTAATTTAAACCTCGTTATCTTAGCGAAGCGAGTGAAAAAAGTAAAAAAAAACATAATTTACGTTTGAAATAAAATATGTGCTAAAATCTAGTATCTCTTCTGTAACGTTAGCTCCAAATTTAATTGTAATTTTATTAAGTAGCTCCAGACGATTGCACAATTTTAACCGACTTCGAAGAAAGAGGAAGTTGTATGTTCAACCCCATGTAAGTATTTTTTTTTATTTTCACCGAATTCTCCACCATTTGTGGACTGATTTTCGAAATTCTTTTTGTTTGAAAGAGCATACTCCCATTGTCACCAAGTCGGGATCTGATGGTGGAATCTCAGGGAAATCGAGGAAAACCCTCGTATCTACTTTTAGACAGGAGTCTCACATTTCAATTCCAGACTCCTACAGTATGCCTGGTAGGAGTTGGCTTCGACAATTGTCGGTCGATTTTCAAAATATGTTTTTATTCGAAACAGTATACTTCTGCCGTTGTGTGAGTCCCCGGCAGAGTAGAATAGGACCACCCTCTTTCTTACCGAGGTGTCGTACAAGGCGACTAAGGTAAATATGCAAGCAAGTTCATCTGCACACAGAGAAGGAAAACTCTGCAATTATATCAAAACCCTCGCCAACCCGTCTGCCAAGCGTGGTGAGTATGGCATTTACCCCTCATGTTATTGAGGGAGGCCCGTGCCCCAGCAATGGGGACGTATATGGGCTGATGAAGTATACTTCTGAAGTGGTCCAAAACATACATTTTATCGAAATTGCTTGTTTACGCCGCGTGCGATACAAATCTCGTACACCATGTGTTCAAAAAGCAAGCGAAGGTTTAAAACCCACGTGATGTGCTCGTGCGCGGAATGCACCGCGGTCCTATGTCAAAATGTCAACATTGACAACGCCAGAGGGTGAGCAAGCCTTTAGGTACGCGGGACCCTCGCGCAATCGATGTGAAGTTTCACCGTCAGCCGAGTGGCGTGCCGCGCGAGTTTGTCGCGCAGCATGCTCGAGCTGCTGATAGACATTATTGGGGTTGCAGATTGTTGATTCTTACGTTTTTAACGAGGACAATTATTTTTTTATATGATTGTCGTGACGAGGAATTGAACCCGCAGAACACGTTGTAAGTAAAAAGACCAGCGCATCAGGTTAGTTTTCATTGCAAAACCATTCCTATCGTAACAACAGAGCGCACGCGTGTGGTAACCTAATGTGCGACCCTCTGTACCTTTTCTTCTTCTTATCGTGTAGGTATAAGTAGTCAAGTATGCGACGTACGTATAGCTAAACCTGGTGTCAGAGTTTTCAAACCGCACAATGGCCTCTGACTTGGTTTTAACGACTGTAGTCAATCGTCAACAGCTGGGACCGACAGCTTAACGAGCCCTCCGAAACACGGAAACGCTCGTAATAAATTGCTACTTTAGTCACCCATCAGATTCTCTGCCTCTGTGTACGTTGCTTAACCTCACTGATCGGTTGAGATCAGCAAAAGCCATACTGGGCTACAAGCGCTTCCTATTGTTATTTTAGTTAACAAAACAAAATTTTCTTTTACATCAATCTTTTTCCACCATTTTAACAATAACTTTAAAAGTAATTATCGTTACAAAAAGTGAAATGGTATTTAGCCTAAACAACTTTCAAAGAATTTTGAAGTGAAAGTGTTTATTTAATTGCTATTTCTATGTTCACACGAGTACGGGCTGGTAACCATTCAATGAAAAAAATCAGTAGGCAGTTTAAGCCTTAGTACAGTCAGGAAAGTCAAAGTTTGCCGTGTGGTGATTCGGTTGAGAATAACACCAGTCCATCTCTTTCCGTGGGTGTCGTAAGAGGCGACTAAGGAAACACAAATAAGACCTGCCTGATGTTACTTAAAATATAAGTCAAAGTAGGTACATATGAGTTCTTTGAACTCTGCGCCTATTCGCAAAGGTGTAGTCTTCTCAGAAGAATAGACAAGAAACCCCGAAGGGTGCTCTTTTTAACCGACTTCAAAAAAGGAGGAGGTTTCTCAATTCGACCGTATATTTTTTTTTAATGTATGTCCGCGGATAACTTCGTCGTTTATGAACGGATTTTGATTATTCTTCTTTTGTTGGAAAGGGAGTATCCCAAGGGTGGTCGTATGGTAAGGAAACCAGGATCTGATGGTGGAATCCTGAAGAAATTGAGGGAAACTCTCGAAAAAATTTTCTTTTTGGGATTGAAGTTGGTGAGTCTTACGTTTTTGACGTGGAAAATTATCAACTCGATCATACAAATTTCCTTATTTCCTAATTTTAATTGACTTAATATCTGCTTAAGAGTTACCTACTTATAATGAAGTGTATTATCTATGCTTGAATTATCACTAACTAGCTTTCCGCTCGCGGCTCCGCCCGCGTGGACTACACGTAATATCTTGCCCAACTATGGGATAAAATGTAGCCTATGTCCTTTCGCAGGCTCTAATCTATCTCTGTACCAAATTTCATCAAAATCGGTTGAAAAGTTTAGGCGTTAAAGACGGACAGACAGACAGACAGACAGACAGAGTTACTTTCGCATTTATAATATTAGTAAGGAAGTAAGGATTATACAAAAAGTTTATAAAATGGAATATTACTGAATTTCTGATTATCCATCAGACAAGCAACAACTATGGGAATAAATTCTCAGATCTAGAATTATAAAGCCGATGTAAAAGAGAGGTGGTTATAAGATTGACGTTTTTATCCGTGTGTCTGTCTGTGGCATCGTCGCCACTAAACGAATGGACTGATTTCGAGGCGGTTTGTTTATGTTTGAAAGCTGACATTATCGATGTGGTTCTTAGCTATTTTTAATGAAATCGGTTCAGCAGCTCTAGCACGATAACGACAAACTCGCGCTCGGCTCTAAAACTTCACTTTGATTGCGCGAGAGTCCCGCGCAAAGGCTTGCTCGCTCCATGGCGTTGTCACTGTTGACATTTTGACACAGAACCGCGGTGTTGTCGCGGCGCTGCCACTATCGCACTCGGCCTGCAGCCGTTTTAAAGTTAAAAGCAATAAATGTCGTGAGTTACACAAAATTTTGTGACAGCCCAGTTGGTAATGAGCCAGACTTGTAATCCGAAGGTCGCGGGTTCCAATCCTGGTGCAGGCCTGTACCACTAAATTCGTCTTTTCGGATTTATGTACGGATCTCTAATTATCACTTGCTCAACGGTGAAGGAAAACATCGTGATGAAACCCGCTCGTCCAAGAAAATTCGTTTTCGAAAGACGAGTGTTCCACCAACCCGCATTAGGCCAGCGTGGTAGACTATGGCCTAAATTCCCTTCGTGTTTCGAAGGGAGCCCCGTGCCCCTCGGTGGGGACGTATATGGGCTGGTAAGAGACACAAAATTTTTAATTTTAGAGTTAAACTGATTTTTGTGGATTTTTGTTTTGTTTTAATTTACACTGTGTTCCTTTTTTATTTGAATAAATGTATCACCAAATTTTATTGTTTCTCAAAAGAATTTTCACAGTTTTCAATCATTGAATTACCTACACCTACAAAAGACAACCAAGTATTACGTCTGACTGTACCAAACATATCATGTTCAATGACACATGGTGTGATCGTAAAACTGGTCCTTAATGGTATAAAACCATTTGAAAAAAACTACTGATAAAAAGTAATAGAGGTATGTTAAGCCTTTCAAACAAGAAATTTTGAACTAGATAAAAATTTGGCATGTACTTATAGGCTTTCTAGCATCCGCTAATGGTTTCACTCACTCATACACTCTTTTTTTTTATAAGATGGGTCAACTCTTGACCTCAATCTTGACCATAAAAATCAAGGATGAGGTCGACGATGGAGCGAGTTAACCCAGAAAACGCCTATAAAGGCACTGGTACTCCTACTCACCGACGGAACACAGCAAGCTGTTTGGCATCGGACTTCGGTAGGAGGGTGGTCGCGTACCAGACGGCCCTTTACAGAGCCTACCACACCGCATGAGACCATAGGACGACACTTCAGATTCAGAAAAAAATGAAGTGACGTTGCCTGGGATGGATTACTAGAAGGCAGGTCTCATTTGTGTTTCCTTAGTCACCTCTTACGACACCCACGGAAAGAGATGGGGTGGTGTTATTCTTACCGATCACCACACGCCTATAATCCCTTTTGGGGCAAGCAGAGTGTCATTTGGTTCTAAAACCATTTGGTTCTAAAACCAAAACCATAAAAAAGCCTATATATACGGCTGAGGTCGCAATAGGTTACAACATTTTTTTTAAATTAATCTTAAATATCATAAGACAATAAAAATAACACTCGTGGAGATATTTTTAAGTTAGGTTTTAAAAATTACATCACGTAAATGACGTAAAACTAACTTTTGGCGAGCGTTTAATCTCGAGATTTTTAACATTTGACCTGGCCCGCTCGTTCCCCAGATTCAACAGCGCTAGATTATTTTCTCTGGTGTTATTTAAAAGACAAGGTGTTCATCCTCGCTCCGGGTCGTTCCTGCTGCAAAGGTTATCCAACGCTATCCAGCGCGGAAACGCCGCAAGTGTGATGGGAACTTTTGCAGCGGGAATGACTTGGGGAGATTTTTTAAATTGACATTTTTTTTATAACCTCATTAATAATGTTGACCTTTGACGATGTAACGATTGTAATGATTAGTGTAATATATATAAAGGTGTTCATTAAACCCAGGACATCGAGCAGTCAAAGGTCAACATCCCAGCTGAAGTACGGTTGCTAACTTCTCATGTTCTGAGGAAAGTAATGAGAAATGCTCTCGAAAGAGCCCGAAAGAGCGGATTTTTCTATTACCAATTAGTTTTCACCGATATATTTTTTACTAGCCTATATACGTCCCCACTGAGGGGAACGGGCTTCCCTTCGAAACACGAAGGGGATTTAGGCCATAGTCCACCGCTTGCCCAATGCGGGTTGGTGGACCGCTCGTCTTTCGAAAATGAATTTTCTTGGACGGGCGGGTTTCATCACGATGTTTTCCTTCACCGTTGAGCAAGTGATAATTAGAAAATCAATCCGAAAAGACGAATTTATTGGTACAGGCCCGCACCAGGATTTGAACCAGCGACCTTCGGATTACAAGTCTGGGTCACTACCAACTGGGCTATCACCGCTTAGCGGTCTCTCCGTTTGTTCCTTTTAGCACATTTTGATTTTAAAAACTGCGTCGTTTTATAAAATTCCGTAACGCAGTGGCGCTTATATAAATTGCCAGGCTGAACATCCAGTTGCCCGGGAAAAAAACTCTTTTCTATGAAAGAATCCGACCTGGTCAAAATGATTTCCTTCACCGTTCAGCAAGTGATATTTAGAAATCCGTACATCAATCCGAAAAGACGAACTTAGTGGTACAGGCCCGCACCAGAATTTGAACCTGCAACCTTCTGATTACAAGTCTAGCTCATTACCAACTGGGTTATCACTCACCAGTATGACTAACGCTAACTGGCACAATTTAACTATTAAACTCTCGTTGACCGTGTGAAAGTATTCAAATATAGTTTCAAAGAGATCCGATGTCATTCAGAAATGTGAAACTACTAGTATTAACCATAATAATATTAGGTCTATGTTCTTAACTCGGCAATCGTCGGCCATCATCATTTCATCAATTTGGGTCAAGTGAACTTGAAAATTGCGTGTCAGATGAAACTGTAGATAGGGTTAGAATGTATTATAAGTATCGTTACAGTTTAAGTGTTGGTATCGGGTTTTTTATTATTAAGAACTAGCTTTCCTCCCGTGGCTCGCGTTGTCTAAAGGTTATATCGTACCCAACTGTGGGATAAAATGTAGTTTATGTCCTTTCCCAGGCTCTAATCTATATCTGTACCAAATTTCATCAAAATCTGTTCAGTAGTTTAGGCGTGAAACACGGACAGACAGACAGACAAATAGACAGACAGAGTTACTTTCGCATTTACAATATTAGTAAGGAAGTAAGGTTTGGTTCGCGTTTTTATTAAATAACTTTTATTAATAACTTACTTGTATATATTATTCGTTCCCGTGGGAATTCGGGAAAATTATGTAGCTGATGTGTTAATCCAGGGTATCAGCTACCTTTTCACTAAATTTTATCAAAATAGGTTTAGCCGTTTAAGCGAGAAAGAGTAACAAACATCCACACATCCGCATAAAATTTCGCATTTATAATATTAGTAGGAGGATAGGATAGGATAGGATTATTCTATCGCTTATTCAGTCTACTTAGTTTGCATATGTTAGCGGAAATTTATGTAATCCGTCATTGTATACAATTCCTAGGAAATGTATATGTCGCCGGAAATTAATAAGAATCGTAAGTTGATCAATTTTCGAGGTAGTTTATCAACTTTCGCCAAATCATACACGGCAGTTGAAATGTATTATTTAACGCAATAATTTTTAGCTAATTGATCAACTTACGCTGCCTGGCTGTAAGTTTATCAACTTACGATTTTGCCATTCGTCAAATCATACAGGAATGGACTAATCGCTGTTCAGTGTACATTTTTACGTTAAACTGACATCCGTAATATAATACACTGTTCTCTGATTGGTCGATGCGACAACCTAAGAGGCAACCACAGTCGAGTCGTTTCTGACACTTCGCCGGCCGCTGCCGCGGCACGCTCGCTACGCTCGCTCGGCTCGTGCGCTGAGGGTCGCAGTTCTAACCTAACCTAACCCAACCAACCCTAAACGGGTTGGTTGGGTTCGGCTATTATCAAACCTACTTGTCGCAGTTCTAAGTGAGACATTAAACCAATCAGCGAACACCTCGAGTTTTCAACCAATCAGCGTACACATCGCGTTCGTCGGATCATTTTACCGCGAGACGCCGTAAATTTATCAGTTACCGTAAATGTATACGTTGAATAATACATTTCAACTGCCGTGTATGATTTTTCGATAGTTGATAAACTACCTCGAAAGTTGATCAACTTACGATTCTTATTATTTCCCGGTGACATATATAATTCCTAAAATCGCCCGGAAATGTGTGTAATTAATTATTTAAGATACATTTGCGGGTCGCAATTCTAACGTTCGGTTGGGTTAGGCTATAACAAAAATACTTTGTCGCAGTTCCGTCTATCGCAATCGTACAAAGAAGTCTAATGACTTATACACAGACAAAATGAAAAAATTTATACATTTCCGATAGTTATTTAGGAAATGTATACATTTCCTAGGAATTGTATACAATTCCTAAATTTCATACATTTCCCGTAACATATATTCTAAACTCTGCACTACTTTTGATATTTTAAAGTTGTCCCTAAAACAAGGGTTGCCTGGAAGAAATTGCGCTTAGCGATAAGGCCGCCTCAAACTTTCGTATTTTAGCTAAGTAAAACTTTTTTCTTTTTTTGTGTTTGTGACTTTTTTGTGAGTATTATCTTTAAGTAGCTTGTTGCTGGGGACTTCGTTCCCGTGGGAATTTGGGAAAATGATGTAGCGTATCTGTTATTCCGATTTCCAAGCTGTTTTACTGCAAAGTTTCATAAAAATCCGTGGAGCCATTCTTGAGTTATTAATGACCTAAGTAACTAACACGAATTTGTTTTTTGTTTTATGAAGCGTCGGTGGTGTAATGACCAGCGGGTCGGACTCCTAGCGAGAGGTACCGAGTTCGGTCCCCAGTACGGGGCTACATAGGGATGTACCAATGACTTGTTTTTTGAGTCAATGCACACTGTCACACACTTCTTCTTATCGTGTAGGTATATTCAAGTATGTGGCAACCTTGGCTAACCCTGGTGTCAGAGTTTTCAAACCGCACAATGGCCTCTGACTTGGTTTTAACGACTATAGTCAATCGACAACAGCCGGGACCGACAGCTTAACGTGCCCTCCGAAGCACGGAAACGCTCGCGATAAATTGTCACTTTGGTCACCCATCAGGTTCCCTGCCTCTGTGTACGTTGCTTAACCTCCCTGATCAGTTGAAATCAGCGAGAGCCACTGGCCTACGAGCACTTCACACTAACCAATGCTCTTATACGTTGAGGGAAACATCTAAAGAAAACATGCACATTAAGAGATTGAATGTGTAACCATGATCCAATCCGGTCAGGTTCCCCTGTTAGCAGGGTCACGGAGGTCAGACTCCACTGTAATGACTTGACCTGCCAAATCCTGAATAAGGAGCAATGATGTCACAGACAGATACACAGATATACTTACACGTCCCTCTTTTTTCGTTGCAGTTTAAAAAAATAAAATAGCTATTCAATAAATACCGCCACCACTTCTCACCATTATACTTTTTTTTATATTATAAGATGGGTTAAGTCTTGACCTCGATCTTGCCCAAAGTCATAGATGAGGTCGACGATCGAGCG
This sequence comes from Aproaerema taeniolella, assembly GCA_949987775.1. Taxonomy (NCBI): domain Eukaryota; kingdom Metazoa; phylum Arthropoda; class Insecta; order Lepidoptera; family Gelechiidae; genus Aproaerema; species Aproaerema taeniolella. The sequence continues at coordinate 1,844,916 of OX465266.1, forward strand.
AGTTAACCCAGAAAATGCCTATAAGGCACTTGTACTCCTCGCACCAACGGAACACAGCAAGCTGTTTGGCGTCGGATTTTGGTAGGAGGGTGGTCGCGAACCAGACGGCCCTTCACAAAGCCTACCACACCGCATGAGATTATAGGACGAACTTCAGATTCAGAACAAATTGAGGTGTCGCTGCCTGGGGTGGATTACTAGGAGGCAGGTCTCATTTGTGTTTCCTTAGTCGCCTCTTACGACACCCACGGAAAGAAATGGGGTGGTGTTATTCTCAACCGATCACCACACGGCGTAAAACATGTTCCATCTGATAATCCTCACAATTTGTGTCAAACGTGGCATCTAGTGGTTTTAGAGCCACTGATGCTCTGTCTACCCCGTTAGGGATTATAGTCGTGAGCGTATGTATGTATTCAATAAATTAATAATAATTAAGTATGAACGCGGTGATAGCCCAGTTGCTAATGAGCCAGACTTGTAATCCGAAGGTCGTGGGTTCAAATCCTGGTGCGGGCCTGTACCTCTAAGTTCGTCTTTTCGGATTTATGTACGGATTTCTAATTATCACTTGCTCAACGGTGAAGGAAAACATCGTGATGAAACCCGCCCGTCCAAGAAAATTCATTTTCGAAAGCGGTCCACCAACCCGCATTGGGCCAGCGTGGTGGACTATGGCCTAAATCCCCTTCGTGTTTCGAAGGGAGGCCCGTGCCCCTCGGTGGGGACGTATATGGGCTGGTAAGAGAGAACGAAATAACACTTACTTACAAAAAAATCAGTGATTTCATAGGTACAGACAGCTGCAGAGATACCTGAACACCCCTATGAAATATTTCACGAAATGTTTTAGGTATTTCAATCATATTTTGTATAATAATATAGTTTTGTCAACTAAACAATTACACTAAATCACGATTTTAAAATTTTATGTTTTGTCATAGACAAGCTTATCTTTATCCGGTAGCGGTGGTCAGGTATCTCTGCAGCTGTCTGTACATAAGACCTAAGTGATAATTATAAATTACTTACTCAATTTAATCGTGTGGTGGTCGGTTGAGACTAACACCACCCCATCTCTTTCCGTGGGTGTCGTAAGAGGCGACTAAGGAAACACAAATGAGACCTGCCTCATTTAGTCTCATGCGGTGTGGTAGGCTCTGTAAAGGGCCGTCTGGTTCGCGACTGCCCTCCTAACGAAGTCCGACGCCAAACAGCTTGCTGTGTTCCGTCGGTGCGTAGCAGTACCAGTGCCTTTATAAGCATTTTCTGGGTTAACTCGCACCATCGTCGACCTCATCTTTGACCTTATGGTCAAGATTGAGGTCAAGAGTTAACCCGTCTTATAATAAAATAAAATAAAATAAAACAATAAATAAGCCATTTAATAGACTGAATAATATAAATTGTACAAGTATCTCAACTCAAACCATTAGTTAAACATTCTAATCACTCTTTTGATTAGTGAATTTCAAATGAAATATCGATCTACTAAAAGATGACTGCCCATTAACATTTAAAATAGTGCACAAAAAAGTTATAGGTTCACATTTAAAAAAAATTGAAACAAAATTTCGTTTTCATAAACTTACCAGTTGAATTAGAGCTAGCTCTGTTCGAATGGTGTATGAATATGAAGGTCAGAGATATTTTGGTTGGATTTTTGTAGCTTGATATTAAGTAGGCTACTTAACTTCACTTTCAAAGCAGAGAGTAGCTTCTGAACAGTCGCAATTTTGGATTAGGTGCGTGTAAGCGTGTGCCTACAATCCCAAAAAAAAAGTCAGAAAAATGTTCGCGCGCGTTTTGACTTTTTTCTTCTTAATTTGTTCGTGGCAACAGGCGTTTTGTAATACAGCCAATGGGGACTTACAAAGTAAAAATGATGAAGGATTTTTATCGATTTTAGGGGATAAGTTAGAATTAAAAATTGGGGAATATATAAAGTATTTTACGAAATGGTTGGAAAGGTTTAATGATAAGCATTTAGGAGCGACCACTTTTGGAAGAGTGTTACACTACAACGAAATAAAACCAAAATTGGATTCAGATTCAGCGAGATGTGAGTATTTTTTTAAATATCTTGTGCCTTTTGAAAGTACTGTATGTTACTTGACTAACCGCTAAATTCGTCTTTTCGGATTTATGTAAGGATTTCTAATTTCTAATCTTGCTCAACGGAGAAGGAAAATATCGTGATGAAACCCGCACGTTTAAAAAATTCATTTTCGAGAGACGAGTGGTCCTCCAACCCATATGTCCTCCAAGACGAGTGGTCCTCCAACGCCACGCAGTGGCCAGCGTGGTGGACTGTGGCCTAAATCCCCTTCGTGTTTCGAAGGGAGGCCCGTGCCCCTCGGTGGGGACTTACCTATATGGGCTAGTAAAAAATGTTATTTGTAAAAGTTTTCAACTGAAAACAACCGTATTTTTTACTTCTTAGGTGTACGTTTCCCTGAACACAAAAAGCACGGAAATGCTCTTTAATAAATTGCCAATGTGGTCTAAATAAATTGCCAATGTGGTCACCCATCAGGTTCTCTTTTTTTATTAATAACTTATGTAAAGTCAACGAAGATATGCACCTTGAGCATGACGCGCGACACGCCCTCAGCTGACACTGAAACTTCACTTTGATTACGCAAGGACGCCGTGCAGAAGCTTGCTCGCCCTCTGGGGTTGTCAATGTTGACATTTTAACATAGGACCGCGGCGCATTATGCGCGCGATGACGTCAGGCTCGAGTTGATGGAAGAGCGGATTCTCCTTTACAATTTATTTTGCTTAAAAGGAGATTCCAAAACCTTACATTATACACATTGTATGTTATAGAAATAAACATTTTTTTTACCATTGCCCCTCGAAAAAGGGTCCGTTATTCTTCGAAAACAGTGAATAAAACGCTGTTTATTTCACTGAGTGAATAAAACATTTTGAATTTGGAACATGCGCGAATATACGGATTTTAGTAAGAAAACAAAAGAAAATGTGCAAGGAGGTCGCATACTCTCGCTATAAAAACGTACTAAAACTATAAAAACGTATGTAATAACTGGCTGTATGGAATATGGCTCGGTTAAAAATTTTAAATTTAGAATTAGGAATTCAGCCTACTTTCTGTGCAATTTTCATGCAATTAAAAGTTTCTGTTAAAAGTTTTTCTCTCAAAATCATAAAATGAGTTCGACATCCAGTGATGAAAGTGAACCTCTCGTTCCAGAGTCATTTCGCGTTAAAGCAGCAGCTATTGTTGATAATTTACTGTCACAGAGTAATTATTTTCTTTTTCTCGTAGTCAATGGTAAAAAGTAGAGTACCTAACACGTGAAAAAAAAATCCATCTCGGCTCTTGTATCCCTCGAAAAGAATTCACCTTTTTTTCACTTGTTGGGTAATCTACTATTATTTTATTTTTGTCAATGACCACAAACTAGCCCAGGGGCCGTGACGTGGTCGAGGATGTAGCTTGTAGCAAGCTCACCCAGAAGCTGTCTTTTCACTCGAACTTTATGCATTTATCTGGCCCTGTGTAAGTTGTTTAACCCCACAGGGAGCGCCTCTTTGCTTGTCTTATTTTTTATATTTTTTTTTTATTATAAGATGGGTTAACTCTTGACCTCAATCTTGACCATAAGGTCAAAGATGAGGTCGACGATGGAGCGAGTTAACCCAGAAAATGCCTATAAAGGCACTGGTATTCCCACGCACCGACGGAAAACAGCAAGCTGTTTGGCGTCGGACTTCGGTAGGAGGGTGGTCGCGAACCAGACGGCCCTTTACAGAGCCTACTACACCGCATAAGACCATAGGACGACACCTCAGATCCGGAAAAAAATGAAGTGTCGTTGCCTGGGATGGATTACTAGGAGGCAGGTCTCATTTGTGTTTCCTTAGTCGCCTCTTACGACACCCACGGAAAGAGATGGGGTGGTGTTATTCTCAACCGATCACCACACGGTTGTCTTTACAAAAGATTTCAACGCGCTCAACTCTTTTTTTTTTCTTTTTTATTAGCCCACATACGTGCTCACCAAAGGGCACGGGCCTTCGTTCGAAACACGAAGGGGATTTAGGCCATTATTTTGTTTTATTTTTATAGCTCGTTGCATTTTATGTTTTTTTCTGATGTGGCCAGCTGTCAAAACAAGAACAGTCAAGTATGTTACTACATAGCGGTGATAGCCCAGTTGGTAATGAGCCTGACTTGTAACTGGAAGGTTGCAGGTTCAAATCCTGGTGCGGGCCTGTACCATTAAATTCGTCTTTTCGGATTTATGTACAGATTTCTAATTATCACTTGCTCAACGGTGAAATTCATTTTCGAAAGACGAGCGGTCCACCAACCCGCATTGGGCCAACGTGGTGGACTATGGCCTGAATCCCCTTCGTGTTTCGAAGGGAGGCCCGTGCCCTTCGGTGGGGACGTATACTTATGGGCTGTAAAAACAAAGGTTACTACTATTAAACTTTTAAACTACAGAACAAAGATCAAATGTAGCTAAGAGGGCGGGCATCCAGTAATTACGTGAGGTGATTTTGGTGATTTTCCTCCTCTAGTGAGATGTCGTGAGATTTAGCTCCACACCCTCCCTCCCCCTTAATCTCACGTAAGATTTCTGAAAATGCGTTTTTTACATTGATCTGTGCCTGATTGCATAGAATTTATTTAAAAATTTGCCTTATTAATTATTTTAATTCAGTTCACGAGAACTCGAGAACTAGTCTTAAGAGTGACTGCTAGAAAAACATGTTTTAGTTAATTATCCTCAGCTTTCTCGCAATTTTGCACTGTTTTTTTTGCTGTAAAATGTGAGGTTAAGCAACGATCACAGAGGCTTGGAACCTGGTGGGTGGCCAAGGTGGCGATTTGTCACGAGCGTTTCCGTGTTTCGGAGGGCACGTTAAGCTGTCGGTCCCGGCTGTTGTCGATTGACTACAGTCGTTAAAACCAAGACAGAGGCCATTGTGCGGTTTGAAAACTCTGACACCAAGGTTAGTCAAGTTCGCCACACACTTAGTATACCTACACGATAAGAAAAAGAATGAAAGTGAAAACGTGACGGAAACGAAAACGAAAATTCACTTTTTGCCTGCTTTTTGTATGAAAATGGTCGAATGTACGCATTTTTTTTTTCATTTTCGTCTCGTTTTCACAATTTTCAAGTAAAACAAAATTATTCAAATTCAGGTTTAGCACTTGCTCGTCTGAAAATTATAGCCCTCCATGTATCTGAAGTATGCTATTATAGCATCTCAAATAGACCTCTTTTGTATGAAAAATCATGCAAAATCCCTGGACCGTGGTGATGTGTATATTTGCAGAGAACCCCCCCTCTCCCTCACGTGAGATTTGATGAGTTTCGACTCGACCCCCTCAAGATCTATCTCGACTAAGTCAGCTTTCAAACAAAAAAACCACATCATTTCCACAGTCAGACACACACGTACACACGTCAATCTTATATCACCTCTCTTTTTTTGTCGGGGATCAAAAACTTAACACCACCCCATCTCTTTCCGTAAGTGTCGTAAGAGGCGACTAAGGAAACAACTAAAAAGAGACCTGCCTCTTAATAATCCATCTTAGGCAGTCTTTCCCAACGTGGGCGATAACGCCCCCTTGTGGGCGCTGCAGGCCTAAAGGGGGGCGGTAAGAGACCCAGAAAAAAAAGGGGGCGTTGTGTAGGGCTTTGGGGTCGATTTATAATTTCATCTACCTAGCTAGGAAGACTCTTAGACACCGACTGAGCTCTCGACTCTCGACTACATCTTGTGAACATCAACTAATATTAATTAAGATATAGCTCAAACTCGGTTCGATATAATAGACCGCGGGCAATCATGTTTTAACAAGTTTTTGTTAAATAATCCGATTTGTACATTCCTGTATCAATCGGCTGGTTCTATAATACTTGTTCTTGCTTGTCGAGTACGATTGGGCGTCGAATGAGATAAACGAGTTTATGCACGTTTGTCTTATTCCTGTTGGTGCGTGCTGCTTATGCAATCCTATATAAACGACGTAAATTTATTTTATTTTCATTTGCGGTTTCGCGCATAATAGATAAGCAGTACTTCATTATAACACTTACGTATTTCTCAAAACAAAACAATGTCGGAAGTAAAAAAGAAGAGACGGCAATACTCTGCGGAATATATTAAATTCGGATTTATTGAAAATCCCACAAACCCGTCGTCGCCTTTGTGTCTTCTATGTCTAAAAACATTTTCGAACGAAGCAATGAAGCCTTCAAGACTGCAAGATCATTTGAATAAAATGCATCCAGATAAGAAAGACAAGAATGTAGCATATTTTCAAGACCTAGAGAAGAAGCATAATACTCAGCCAAGTGTATCAAAACTATTTTCGGCGGCTGCTAAGCAAGATGACGACGGACTTCGAGCTTCGTACAATATCTCTTTGTTAATTGCTCAAAAAGGCAAACCACACAACATCGGAGAAGAGTTAATTTTGCCAGCAATAAAGGAAGTAATAACTACTGTGCTTCATAAACCGGCCGCAGATATTATCCGAAAAATTCCTTTGAGTAATAATTCTGTGCAAAGACGAATTGATGAAATGGCTGAAAACATTGAAGAATCATTGTGCAATCATCTGAGGACTAGTCAATTCTCAATTCAGCTCGATGAGTCCACTTTACCAACTAATGAAGCGTTGTTGCTATCTTACGTGAGGTTTATTAAAGATGAGAAAATACGTGAAGAACTATTGTTTGCCAGAAATTTGGAGACAGATACAAAAGGCGAAACCATATTCAATACATTGGAAAAGTTTTGTGAAGAGAAAGAGATTCCTTTGAAAAATATTATATCAGTTGCTACGGATGGCGCTCCGGCTATGACAGGGCGCCATAAAGGCTTCATTACGTACTTAAAAAATAAAATTCCAGATATCCTTGCTATACATTGCGTTATTCATAGACAACATTTGGTTGCTAGAAACTTAAGTGAACGACTATTTCAATCACTGCAATATGTCATCAAAGCAGTCAATAAAATCCGTAGCAGCTCTTTGAATGATAGATTATTTCATCAGCTTTGTGTTACTAATGACGAAGATTTCAACCGTTTATTGCTTCATACTGAAGTTCGTTGGCTGTCAAGAGGCAATTGTCTGATTCGATTTTACAACCTGTTTGACTCTGTGATAGAGTTCTTGGAAACTAAAGATACAGAACTGCGCAACAAGCTCATAACATCAAAGAATGATATAGCTTACATGACAGACCTGTATAAATTGTTCAACGACATGAACCTCCAACTGCAAGGCGATGAACTAAATTTAATTAAAACAAAAAATGTCGTTGCTGCTTTCGCAGCCAAACTGCTTCTGCACAAAAAGAATATGGGCAGACGTGAGTTTCACAATTTTCCGAATTTATCAGTATCCTGCAGTAACGACGACTTGTTTGCCTACTGCCAACATTTGGAAAACCTCCACATTGACTTCACCGAACGATACCAGGACATTTTAAGCTTGGAAATACCAGACTGGGTGTTAGATCCGTTTTCAAATGTCAACATAGCAATGTCACCTCAGCTGGAAGAAGAACTTATAGAATTGACAACAAACGAAGAAATAAAAATCAAGTTCAAAAATGGATATCAAGAATTTTGGCTTCAAAAACCGATCCTGCAATTGTACCCTGGATTGTGGTCAATTGTTCAACGATTCTTGATAGCATTCCCATCGTCATATTTGTGTGAACGTGGTTTTAGTGCTGTGGCAACGCTGCTTACTAAAAAGAGAAATCGTTTGCGTGTTACCGAACGTGGCGACTTGCGGCTGTTTTTGAGTAAATTGGAACCTGATATCAACAAACTTATTGAACAGCATCAGATTCAACCTTCACATTAGTTTTTATATAAGAATTGATTATGTTTGTTTTATTTTCAATAAAAGATACTCTGTCCGAATACTATAAAGTTGCGTTTCAATAATCAGTTATAAGTACTTAGCGGTTTTTAAGTATGTTTAAAAAGGGGGGCGTTAAAAAATAATTTATTCTTAAAGTGGGCAGTAGACAAAAAAAGGTTGGGAACCCCTGATCTTAGGCAACGACACCTCAGTTTGTTTTGAATCCGAGGTGTCGTCCTATGGTCTCATGCGGTGTGGTAGGCTCTGTGAAGTCCGACGCCAAACAGCTTACTGTGTTCCGTCGGTGCGTGGGAGTACCAGTGCCTTAAGCGTTTTCTGGGTTAACTCGCTCCATCGTCGACCTCATCTTTGACCTTTATGGTCAAGATTGAGGTCAAGAGTTAACCCATCTTATAATAAAAATAATAAAAAATAAAAGTACTTATTACAAATTAACTTTTTGACCCAAAATGCTCTTAGTTTATACATTTTATCAAAAATTACTAGCTTCCCGCCCGGGACTTCGTTCCAGTGGGAATTTTGGGAATAAGAAAACCGACTCCTTCGGAGCCTATTCAATGCAAACAATCAAATCTTTCCTTTTTATAATATGTATAGATATAGATAGATATTGATATAGACATACACATACAGGGTTATTTTTTAATCAGTACACAAATTTTTTGTACGTAAACTTAATGAAAATTTAACAGACCCGTGTTTTTTGTTTTATATCGTTTCATATAAAAATTTCAAGCTAGATCGTCTGAAGCATGAAAATAAATCAATTTTTTTGTATGGGAAAAAAAAATAACTTCGTCCAATTGACTTAAAACTTGGTAATAGTACTCTTCAACACAATTTGTGACAAGCAGTAAGTAAGCAGTGTTTCTGCGTTTTACAAAATTCATCCTCTAAGACGTTAAAAAGGGGTATCAAAATCTGAAAATTTTGGAAAAAAAATAAAATTCCGTCTTATTTACGTTCTATCAACGTTACTGACATCGTTAGAAAAAAATGTGTACTGATTAAAAAGTAACCCTGGGTCTCTCTCAAAAAAGTGGCACGGCCTGAATTTTTTTGCGCATTTTCAAAAAAGTATGAGAATAACGTATTTGATTATATAAAAAAAATGTATTCCCCCTCTTTAATATAAATATCTAAGAGGGAACAGGTTTTTTAAAGAATTGTGCCTTTGAGAGTACGCAGAAAAAATAGGTGGACAGGTGAATGAGGTATCGTACAGGTTAACTGAGAAACGGGCACAGGTTAATGTGATTATATACTAAGAATAGGCAATAAGATATTTATATACTAAACAGCTTGATAAGGAAGCTTTTTCTGAAAATATTTTACGGGTTTGCATCAATTATTTTATAATGTTTTATGGGTATAAGTATAACAATAATATAGAGGTCAAGTATTATGTAATAAAGAGCATTGTTAACAATAGGAACCATTTTATTATCTTTATTTTTGTATGTAAAGGAGACTGGGCGGATGCGTCTCCAGTGTTGTAAAGGTTGTGTTATATGTAATTTTAAAGCATAACAATAGCTTCATTTCATTTGACACCAACAACCAGACTCGGGCAGGGAAGTAACTATAAACCATTTTATCGTAACTGACCACATTTTGATTCCATTATTTTGATCCATTGCCAGTGGCGTGTAAGGTTGTAATATATTTCCTTTTGGAAGGTCATAACAATGATTTTTATTTATTAAATGACACTTAAAACAAGTATCGTACAGGGAATGAAGTATGAACCATTTTAACACTTAAACTTTCGCGATTTGAACACATAATTCAATTATAAACCAAGTCAGAATTCACGTGTATATTATGTTTTACGTTTGATCCTGACATAATAAACATAATATATACGCGAATTCTGGCCCGGTTTATAACCGTTATGAACCGTTTTACCGTAAACTGACTTTTGAACCGATATCAGTCAGTGGTGTATAAAGTAGTGACATATGTCATTTTAAAGGCTTATATTAATATATGTCACCTACAAGCTCATAATTATAATGCCATTTTGATATATGACAGTAACAATGAAACTCGTGCAGGGAATGAACTATGAACCTTTTATCGTATACTGACCGGATTTAGATTCTATTATTTTGATCCGTTGCCAGTATTGCATAAGGGTGTGACATACGAGTAGGTATCATACCTATAGTTTTATTTTATGGTTTGAAACCATCAATCAGACTCGTGCAGGGAATTAACTATGAACCATTGTATCGTAAACTGACTTTTGACCCGTTATCAGTGGTGTATAAGTTCGTGACATATGTCATATGCTGGCAATGATATATGAATAATTTTATCGTATACTGATTCGATATTCATTCTTATACTTTGATTAAACAAAGCCTTCGATACCGTCAGCAGAGAAGGACTCTACACGGCACTTGATTGCATCGGATGCCCACCAAAACTCCTTAGTTTCATAAAATCCTTCCACCAGGATACCAAAGGAGCTCTGGTCGTTAACGGGGACACTTCTGAACCATTCGAAATGCATAGAGGCGTTCGGCAAGGCTGCGTGTTAGCTTCTAAAAGTTGCTTTCGGGGACGATCAACAGGGTATTCATTTGCATACGAGAAAAGATGGAAAATTGTACAATTCTGCCTTACTCAAGTCCAAACGCAATCGCGAGGACTTATTTATTGACGGTCTTCTCTTTGCCGATGACGCAACTTTCGTCGCCGTCACAGCCTACGAGCTTCAGACACTATTGGACAAATTTTCGAAAGCTTGTAAAATGTTTTCCATGAAAATAAATGCCAAAAAGACAGTTGTTATGGTACAAGGCAGTTCAGAAGTGCCGACTATTTCGTTGGACGGCAATCAGACTCGTAGACTCGTAGGGGAGCCTAGAAGAAGTGAACAGTTTTTGCTACCTGGGTTCTGCGGTGGCGAACAATCTCTCGCTCAACGCAGAGATCGACACCCGTATCGGAAAAGCAGCAACTATGTTCGGAAAGTTCCATACAAGACTATGGTGTAACAAACATCTCACAACTAAAACCAAGATAATCGTGTATCAGGCATGTATCTTGAGTATACTCTTGTATGGAGCTGAGTCATGGACTACCTATGCGAGGCAAGAACGGCGACTCAACAGCTTCCATATGCGCTGTCTTCGTAAAATCCTAGGCATAACTTGGAAAGACAAGGCAAATATGTTGAATTTACAAAACGAATCATGTGTCCCTACAAAAGCATTAAAAGGCATCAAAACCAAACCATGCCAGTAACCGGTGACTTCCCCTGTACATATTGCGAGAGACTTTGTCGTTCCCGCATAGGACTTTTTAGTCACCAAAAAAAGCGTCTTCAATCGACTGTTTAAATAGTTTGTTAAGGATATTCAAAGCCCTATGATGATGATGATGACTTTGATCCGTTGCCAGTGGTGTATTAGGTTATGACATATGTCATTTGAAGGTCCCATAAATAGTTTTTCAGTTCATTGCCTTCACCAGTCACGTTGTTTGTGTAATTGAATAAAAAAAAGCTATTTTTATGAAGTTTAGAATGAAATTCATAACAATCTTATAAACCACTGCTGGCGGATAAAAGTATAATAATAAAAATGTATTCTGTATACGACTGAATCCGATTCATAGTTCATTCTCTGCACAAGTTTCCATATATTTTGTTCGGTTTTCAGTGGTTTATAAGGTTGGGTTATATGTCATTTTAAAGGTCATAAAAATAGCTTCATTTTATGCTATGATACCAAGAACGAAACTTGTGCAGAGAATTAACTATGAATCGGATACAGTCGTATACAGAATGAGAATGAATATCGAATCAGTATACGATAAAATTATTCATATATCATTCCCTGCACGAGTCTCTTTGTTAGTGTCATATAATACAATAAAGTTTTTATCATGACCTTTAAAATGACATATGTCACGACCTTATACACTACTGATATCGGGTCAAAAGTCAGTTTACGATATAATGGTTCATAGTTAATTCCCTGCACGAGTCTGATTGATGGTTTCAAATTATAAAATAAAACTATAGGTATGATACCTACTCGTATGTGACACCCTTATGCAACACTGGCAACGGATCAAAATAATAGAATCTAAATCCGGTCAGTATACGATAAAAGGTTCATAGTTACTGTCATATATCAAAATGGCATTATAGTTATGAGCTTGTAGGTGACATAAATTCATTTATGCCTATTATAACCTTTAAAATGACAAGTCACTACTTTATACACCACTGACTGATATCGGTTTAAAAGTCAGTTTACGGTTAAATGATTCATAATTCAGTTATAAACCGGGTCACACGCGAATGTTCAGACCGCGAAAGTTTAAAGTGTTAAAATGATTCATACTTCATTCCCTGTACGATACTCGTTTTAAGTGTCATTTAATAAAATAAAGTCATTGTTATGACCTTCCAAAAGGAAATATATTATAACTTTACACGCCACTGGCAATGGATCAAAATAATGGAATCAAAATGCGGTCAGTTACGATAAAATGGTTTATAGTTACTTCCCTGCCCGAGTCTGGTTGTTGGTGTCAGATTATGAAATGGAGCTATTGGTATGGCCTTTAAAATGACATATAGCACAACCTTTACAACACTGGAAACGCACCCGCCCAGTCTCCTTAATAGAAAAAATGAAATAAACTATTATTTTAAGGAAGAAAGTTTTCTATACTGATTAAAAAAGCTTTTAGATTTAATCAAAAAGTTTAGGTATTTGGTTAACATACTCGAAAGTACTAAATAACAAAGAATATCAACAACTTTCATAGTAATCTGACTAGTTTCTCATTCACCTGTCTAGTTTCTCTTTCACCTGTCATAACAAGGCAGGTTAAATAGGTACAGAGTAACGAGAATCAGCCGAAAAATAATTATTATTACTAAACGCTTTGTTGTACTGAGCTGGAGAAACCGTTATCTGAAAAAAGGCTAATTGAAGAAGGAATACAACTTACTCACATTAAATAAACGACTCAATTTGAAAAAATATCGTGCACAGGATAAATATAACATACCTGTTACAAAACCCAGATCCAGACAGATCGTTGCTGATAGCTTGAAAATTTGGCAACAATGGACACGTGTTTCACCTTTGATGCGTAGCCAGTGACTTAGTGCTTTGTTACATGGGAGGAAAGTGGTTCAAATTGCAATAGTGTGAGTGGTACGCGTGTGTGTTCACGGCGACAGGTTGATGACAAAATAACGCCGGACAAAGTTTAACTTAAGTTAATTTGGTACTTACTTATCAATATGAGGAATAATTTACAAAACAACAATGTTTAGTTCACTATCTTTCAATTAAAGTGGATAGAACAAAATAAATCACTTTATTAATTCAGTCAAATTGATTTTAAATCGATGTAAGTCGCGTTAGGACACGGCAGGTGGATGGGAAACTGGTGTTACAAACTTTTACTGCTCAAGAAATATTAATTTTATTGCCATTAAAATAGCTGGCCTCTATGTAATAAGACTCGATACAACATTTTAATATAACATTTAGTTTAAAAAACTCAAAAATTCATACTTTTCTAATCAAAAACTGTACGGCAGGTTACGGTGCCACTTTTTTGAGAAGGACCCCCCTGTATATACACTCACGCCTGTAACCCCCATTGGGGTAGACAGAGCATCAATGGTTTTAAAATGACTGGATGCCACGTTTGGCATACATTCAGAGGGTTATAAGATCAAATATGATGTAAGTAGTGAGAAGCTGTCAGCCTTTCGCCCAAAGTACAGCAAAACCCTCACGACCCACTTACTGACTTTAAGAGTATGCCTGGAAAAAGTAGGCACCTGGCAGCTGGCTTCTACTGATCCCAAAAACCAATAGCGCGTAATCAAACGTAACCTGCCAGCGTAGAAATAAAAAACTCTCTTTTCTATGCCTGCCAGTACTAAAAGCGGTTCAAAAAAAGTGAAATCTAATATGTCACTTCAATTTGAAAGTTCCTTTTTTGATTGACAAGTAGCTAGTACTCACTCAAAATAAAACTTAAAAAGCGCTTCCGGGCGGATGGAAACAGATATATTCCAAATTAAAATTCTGACACACGAAATTGGCGGCAACAAGTTTGCAAGAGTGCGTGACGTTCAGTGGACTAAAAAATGGATCACTTTACTTTTTATCTGTGAACCAGTTTGTTTTTTTTTTGTTTTCGTTGTTAATAAGATTATATGCGTATCTAAATGGTTTTTTAACTACCTCACAAACAGCCTGGGACAGTTGTGCACGAGTTTCTTTTCTGATGGAGTTCTATTCTGTTCTTTTCTGGTTTCTATTTTCTAAACTTTCTCTCAGCATTTTTTTAAAGGAATATTTCTTGCAACTTAGAAAAAAAAGTTTTTCTAATTAATTTTCCGAGAATAACAGCCCTTTTAAAGAACCAGTTTTATAAACGGAAGGTTGCGGGTTCAAATCTAGGTTCAGACCTGCACTACCTTATTCGTCTTTTCGGATTTATGTACAGACAGCAGCACGTCAGATTACCCAATTGCACTACGGAAGTGAGATAACGCTATTAAGAGTGAGATAAGGATGACGTCAAGATTAATATGTATAGCCTGATTAATATGTATATAAGATTAATATGTATGTGCTGCCGTATGTACAGACGGCCACACATCAATTTACCCAAAACCAATATAAACGGAACTCTGACAGATCGCTGGTGTATGGCGTATGACTGCGTGCAAGTCCTGTTTATTCTGGTTTTGGGTAACTTGATGTGTGGTCGTCTGTACAAATCCATTTTTTTATTATCAGATGGGTTAGCTCTTGACCCCAATCTTGACCAAGGTCATAGACGAGGTCGACGACGGAGCGAGTTAACCCAGAAAATGCCAATTAAGGTACTGGTACTCCCACGCACCGATGGAACACAGCAAGCTGTTTGGCTTCGGACTTCGGTAGGAGGGTGGTCGCGAACCAGACGGCCCTTTACAGAGCCTACCACACCGCATGAGACCACCACACGGCGAAAAATTAATTTTATCATTTGGTCGGTGGTGAAGGAAATCGTTGTGTTGAACCCCGCACATCCTAGAAAAACCTTTTCATCCCCCATCTCGGAAAGAGTATTCTTGCTCTTCGTTATTTGAGTTCAAAAGCCGTTTTTATCCGCTAGAGGATAAAGTAAATTGAATTTAGAACATCGTTTGCACTAAGTTTGTGAATTCAAAACATCATTAAACCTATTTACTTCTAACTCCATGGTGCCGAATTATCATACAACTTTTTTAATTTGTAAAAAACTCAGACTCGGAACCTCCATGGTGTACCTACTTTTTCTTAATTTGCTTTGCGCGCCATTTTCTATTCACGTCATATTTAAGTAGTCATTTCCTCGCTGAGGTGGGATGAAAACTTACGTGTTGCACTCGAGTGCAAAGATTTTTTACCTCGTAATCTTTTGATTCCCTCGCTAACGCTCAGGATTCTAATTTTAGAATCCTTCGCTTGCTCGGCCCTCAAAATTGAGCACGCGGTTAAAAAGCAACTTTGCACTCTTGTATAACAAATAACTATTTTGATCGACGTGCGGTCTTAAACCCTTCACTGTTCCGAAGGAAAAAAAATAAACGCTACACACTCAAAGGCCCACACTAAGGTTTTCCCTTGTGTCGTGGGTCCCTTGGAACACACATAAGACAAACACAAACACCCATGACCCGAGAACAAACATCTGCTTTTTACACAAATGTTTGCCCCGACTGGGGATCGAACCCAGGACCCGCCGATCAAGAGGCAGCGTCACTACCACTCGACCAAACCGGCCGAAGAACGTACACTTCAAAACTGTCTGTGTTCTTTCACGATTTTTCACACAAAAAAGGTTGAGAAGCTATAAAAGCATAATCGAAACACATGGAGGGATAACGTTTTCAGCAGCTCGAGTACGATAGTGATAGCGCGCGTAATGCGCCGCGGTCCTATGTCAAAATGTCAACATTGACAACGCCAGAGGGCGAGCAAGCCTTTCCGCGGGGCCCTCGCGCAATCAAAGTGAAGTTTCAGCGTCAGCCGAGTGACGCGCCGCGCGAGTTTGTCGCCATCGTGTTTGAGCTGCTGATGAGCAATTTTGTGCTAAGCCTGAATGCATGAATTTATTTTTATCGCATTGATTAACAAACTATGAAAATACTGTAGTTGAGATGACAAAAAGTGAAATTAAAATTAAAATCGGCCAAGAAATACGGCCGATATACCTACGTATTTAAAACTAGTAATTATGCACCGATTAGACAGAGATCCGACATGGACTGTGACGTCACATGTCATTACGTCCATACAAACTCCGTGTTAAATTTCGTTTTGCTAGAAAGAGATAGAAATAAATCTTCGATGGCTTATATCTTTTTTTAATTTGATAGTTATTCGAAAAATAGTTTTACTAAATTGTTTATTACTTACATGAATGAGGACTATTTTTTTAAATAAAAAAAAAACATTCCTATTCTCAATTCTAATCAACGAATTTCATTTTGCTTGACATTTGCGAAAAGGTGACGAAAACGAAATCAAAAACTGCGCGAATTCCACTGTTTTCATACAAAAAGCAGAAAACAGTGCATTTTCGTTTTCGTTACCATTTCTTTTTCTCAAATATCGAGCAAAACAGTCTGCTCGTGATCGCTGCGCGTGCGACCGCGCCGCAACGTCGTCGTCGGCAGCAAAGGTAAAAACATTATTTATTTAATTATGTACAATGCTTAGTCTTACAGACTAACCTAATAAATAATAACTAAACAGGAAAAAATAACTGTCACACGTTAAGGGGGAGGGAGGTGGTCGACGAAGTGTGACATTGTGTGACAAGGGGGTGGGAGGGGTCCTACATTTCGTGACGTCACATTTCAACATCTATTAAACATGAACTTTGAACTATTAAGGAAAACACTTGCAATGAATATAATTTAAATGGAAATAAAACTAATTGAATTAATTACTAGATGTAAAATTTTAAAATATGTGACGTCACACTAGGGAGGGGGGAGTCTCACAATTGTGTGACAAGGACGGGGGGGATCAAAAAATCATGAAATTCGTGCGACGTAATTTATGGATGGCCCCTAAACTGAAATTAACTATTTTTGCAATGATTTTGAATTTCTCCCAATATTCTTGCCCAGTTTTTCAAAACATAATATTAACTCTATTTTAGATCTGTTTTATTATTAACCTTTTCAGTGCCAATGTCTGATATATCAGACGTTTAAGTTTCGTGCCCTCGCCGCCAATGTCTGATATATCAGACAAAAAAAAATTTCTTTACTTTAATATCGTTCACCAAGCGTTCGCCATACGCCACGACATAAAAAAAAAAATTTCAATTTTTTGATGTCGTGACGTGTAGTGGGCGTTTTTGACGAAAACTCTTGGCGCTAAAAGGGTTAAATTATATTTTCAGATAGCGAAAGTTTAAAGTGTTATAAAACAAAATTCATTGATAAAAATTAAAAATTCAGGTTTAGTAATAATAATAATACGTTTATTTCTTCAGAACAGCACACACATACATTAAAAAAAGTTCAAAATATTCTTATCCTATTATACAAGTTTAAGGTTGCATATGTCTGCCGCAGTGAGGAAAAAGGCCTGGGCTCAGCGACTAATGCCAGACTGATTATCAGGCTGGCAACACTGATTAGTACCCTTTCGGTACACACACTTTAGTCCGTATCACAAAACGCGACTCAGACTCTGATCTATACTTGAGTAGCAGTCGTCTTTGTCATTTTTATAATGAGAGAAAGATTCAAACAATACTTAAGTGTAGATCAAGCCTTTGAGTCTCCTTCTGTAATACAGGTCTTTCTCATCTACAAATTATTTATCTTCATGTCTCTCGAGTATGCTTTTATAGCTTCTCAAACAGACCTCTTTTGTATGAAAAATCTTATAATATCCCTAGACAGTGTTGACATGTGTATAGGGTAGCGGTGACAGCCTAGTTGGTAATGAGCCAGACTTGTAATCGGAAGGTTGCGGGTTTAAAGCCTGGTGCGGGTCTGTACCACTAAATTCGTCTTTTAGGATTTATGTATGGATTTCTAATTGATAATTATCACTTGCTCGTCGTGATGAAACCCAAGAAAGTTAATTTTCGAAAGACGAGCGGTCCACCAACCCGCATTGTGCCAGCGTTGTGGACTATGGCCTAAATCCCCTTCGTGTTTCAAAGGGAGGCCCATGCCCCACGGTGGGGACGTATATAGGCTAGTAAAAAAAAAGGGTAACTTTAAGCTAGTTAGCGATTGGTGTTGTAATTAGCCCACTGAACTACCTGAACAAGTTTTGCCAAAAGACATATCGAAATATGAAAATTAATTTTGGCGTCTCAATACAACTTCAGTCTTCTTCTTCTTATCGTGTAGGTATAGTCAAATGTGTGGGGAACTTGGCTAACCCTGGTGCCAGAGTTTTTAAACCGCACAATGGCCTCTGACTTGGTTTTAACCTTTTCACCGCCAAAGTCTGATATATCAGACGTTAAAGTTTCGCGCCCTCGCCGCCAAAGTCTGATATATCAGACAATTTTTTTTTTAACTTTAATATCGTTCACCAAGCGTTCGCCAAACGCAACTACTTTAAAAAAAATGTAATTTTTTGATGCCGTGGCGTTTTTGACGAAAATTCTTGGCGCTGAAAAGGTTAAAGACTGTAGACTGTTGACAACTTCAGTGATCAACCGATTGTATGAAAAGATTACTTTTTTTTAAAATTTCATATCGTTTTCCCTAGAGAAACTTCAGTTTCATAGGCGGAATCATCCCTAAAGGGGTAATTTACGACACTCTGAATCTGAGGTCTCATGTGGTGTGGTAGGCTCTGTAAAGGGCCGTCTGGTTCGCGACCACCCTCCTACCGAAGTCCGACGCCAAGCAGCTCGCTGTGTTCCGTCGGTGAGTGGGAGTACCAGTGCCTTTATAGGCATTTTTTGGTTTAACTTGCTCCATCATCGACCTCATCTTTGCCCTTATGGTCAAGATTGAGATCAAGAGTTAACCCATCTTATAAAAAATAAAAACCCCTCTTACGTAGGACTGTGACGTAATCCTTACTATTCTTATTATATCTTTACTTCCTTCCTTATATACTTATACTTATGTATACTTATATACTTTATACTTATTAATTATTTAATATTATAAATGCGAAAGTAACTCTGTCTGTCTGTCTGTCAGTCCGTCTTTAACGCCTAAACTACTGAACCGATTTTGATATGGTACAGAGATAGATTAGAGCCTGGGAAAGGACATAGGCTACATTTTATTCCACAATTGGGCACGGTATAACGTCTAGACCACGCGGCTACGCGTGGGCGGAAACATAGTATAGAATATATATTTATACGTTATGTAATATAAGCTTACACATGTTTTATAACCAGTGACGGTTCTACGTTAAACTTATTACAACACCACTTTTATGCGTCGGGGGCTCGGGGGATAAAAATCAACAGATTTAAAAAGCTTTCAGGTTAAATTCTAAAAACGCCTATTATTTTTTTCTGATTTACAGCAAAAACCGGGCCAGCAGGGCGTATGAAGAAAATGACCATGGCTATGATGCCCCTAATCTTCCACGTCGGAGCCACCTCCACCTGGATGATCCTCACCTCCATCATGGCCGTCAAATCCGTCGCCATCGGTCTGCTGTTGTTGGTCTTCAAGATTGCTGTCAGCTCCGCTAAGGTATTTTTTCTAGCTTTTTTTTTAACTTACAATGTCAAAGTCAAAATAGGATTTCATAGAACAGGGATGGTGAACCAATGGCACGCGTGTCATCAATGGTACGTGACGAAATATTTTGGGTACGCCACCGATTCACAAAGCATAGATAGATAATATAATATACACATCAACACGGTCTAGGGATATTGCATGATTTTTCATACAAAAGAGGTCTGTTTGAGAAGCTACAAAAGCATACTTGAGATACATGGAGCGCTATTATTTTCAGACGAGCAAGTGCTAAACCTGAATTTTCAATTCTAGTCAATTAATTTTATTTTATTTGAAATTTGTGAAAACGTGACGGAAACGAAAACGAAAATGCACTTTTGCCTGCTTTTGTAAGAAAATGGTCGAATTTACGCATTTTTTTTTTTTCATTTTTGTCACGTTTTCACAAATTTCAAGTTAAACAACATTTATTGACTAGAATTGAAAATTCATGTTTAGTACTTGCTCGTCTGAAAATTATAGCCCTCCATGTATCTCGAGTATGCTATTAAAGCTTCTCAAACCGACCTCTTTTGTGTGAAAAATCGTGCAATATCCCTAGACCGCGTTGATGTGTGTATTTACTATACTATGAGTATTAGACAAATAAGCAAAATTCACTATGCAGTTCAACTAACGAACTTAAGTGAGCCTACGTTACGGAATGAGTAGACGTGGTGGGCGGGAAGCTCTCTTGTTTGAAGTAAATTTAATATTTTCACATTAAGTCAACATTATCTTGCGATTAGTCTCCTTTCGTTTCTCTCGAGGGTTAGCTGGAAGAAATCTCTCTAAGGGATAAGCTCGCCTTTGTACATAGTTTTCTTTGTATCCATCTCTTTTGTTATGTAATTTTTATTATGTGCAATAAAGTGTTTACATACATACATACATTATTTGACGGCACGTCTATGGTCTCATTCAACATTTCTTTTAAAAATAACACGTCAATAAAGGTTTGCCATCCCTGTCGTAGAACATTCAGGACGTTACAATCGTTACTTACTCACAATAAGTCAAAGTTACATTAAAGGACTTAAATACATACATACATAGAATACATATATATATTCATTCTTCTGACTCTACGCCTGTTAGCAAAGTTACAATCTTCCCCAGAGAAAAATGGACAAGAAACTCTGAGAGGTTCACCTTTCACCGCCAAAGTCTGATATATCAGACGTTTAAGTTTCGTGCCCTCGCCGCCAAAGTCTGATATATCAGACAAATAAAATTACCAATTTAACTGTATTTTTTCTAATTATTAATGTGGTGGTGTATCAATAATTATTTTTTAATGTCGTGACGTGAGGTGAACGTTTTTTACGAAAACTCTTGGCGCTTAAAAGGTTAACTCAATCATATACCTTATTCTCTCATTTTAATTGACTTAATATCTGAATAACTCTGGAGCTGAGTCATTTATTCCCATGGTTGCTCGTCTAATAGATAATCAGAAATTCTATATACCCTCGACACAAGGGAAAACCTTAGTTTTTTTAATATCAGATGGGTTAACTCTTGACCCCAATCTTGACCAAGGTCATAGATGAGGTCGACGATGGAGCGAGTTAACCCAGAAAATGTCAATTAAGACACTGGTACTCCCACGCACCGACGGAACACAGCAAGCTGTTTGGCGTCGGACTTCGGTAGGAGGGTGGTCGCGAACCAGACGGCCCTTTACAGAGCCTATCACACCGCATAAGACCACAGGACGACACCTCAAATTGAAAACAAACTGAGGTGTCGTTGCCTAAGATAGGTCACATTTTTGTTTCCTTAGTCGCCTCTTACGACACCCACGGAAAGAGATGGTATCCTCAACCGATCACCACACGGCGGAATCATTTATTGCTTTCCATGGTTTTTACATAGGTGATAAACAAATAACATTTCTGAGAGCTCATGGACCCAGGCTGGGCACGCAATTTTATTTGGGAGAGGAGGACTCATGTCAAACATTTGCGGCTAAAACGAATAAAAAATATTGTCATAAAAAAGGGTTATAATTATTACTTATATTATGCGGTTAATATTCATCTCGTAAATGTTAATTAATGTTATAAATAAAAATAAAGCAGTATTAGAAGGCAATAATTAAATGTCCTAGATATAAAAATTAAATTTAATGTCAGTTTTAATGCGTAGTCAATGCTAATTAAATAAATGTAGATAATTGTAAATTAAACGCTTTTGAGTGTGTAGCGTTTATATGCCTTCATTACTTACGCCAGCAAGACGTTTCTGTAATTCTGGGTGATAGCACTCAACACCTCTTCATTTGACTTTATTGAAAATGTAAGTACTTTCATAAAGAAAGTAAATCACTAATAACTACTTAAAAGTAAAAAACTAGGTACGAGAAACTGCTCAATCACACTGTGAGATTGAAAATATGAATGTAGCACTACAATAGTTAAAGAGGCATAGAATTACCGTGCCAATGCAAAATAAGTAACCTAGCAAAAACTTAATCAATTTCCGACAAAAAGAAAACGAAAGAATCAATTTTATGAGTAGGTTTTTGGGTCTATTTTCTAGCAGACTGCTGAAAATGTTGTACCTAGATGGAACCTAATTTTTTATTTGTATGGCTGGCACTATCTTCTTCATCTGTGAAGAAATTTAAATTTTATTGTTTTTGTTCAATATAGAAAACGTCTATAGACGTCTATTGGCCGGCCCATTTAATAAGTTTTTTGAAAAAAAGTTTGGCATTGGATTAGTTTATAATTCGACGGTACACTTCAAAATTTGAATTACCATTGCCCCTATGTTCTCAGCTTCTAGTTACATAGGAGGCAAGCAATGGTAATAAAATTTTGCCTCGTCGTTTTCTAATTATAAAAAGGCCCATGTGTTGGGTGACTTTTATTTATTTAGCTAATCTTAATTATCTGAATCAGTATACGAAACTTACAACTTTCCACGAAGTCGGAATATGAGAAAATTTTCCACGTTATAAAAACATATGCGTCACCGACTTCAATCCCAACAACACCAGCGTGGAATTTATTTTAAAAAATATAGTAAAGTAGTAAACAATCAAAAACTTAGCAAGAGCCTTAAGAGCTTTCAGGTTACATTCTAAAAGATCGGTTTCGCACTATGTCCGATCCGAATTCCATCCGAACCCGTGAAAATATGGTCCGTAGTAGCCGTAGAACTACACACATCAACGCGGTCTAGGGATATTGCACGATTTTTCATACAAAAGAGATCTGTTTCAGAAGCTATAATAGCATACTCGAGATACATGGAGCGCTATAATTTTCAGACGAGCAAGTGCTAAACCTGAATTTTCAATTCTAATCAATAAATTTTGTTTTACTTGAAATTTGTGAAAACGTGACGGAAACGAAAACGAAAATGTACTTTTTGCCTGCTTTTTGTATGAAAATAGTCGAATTTACGCAAAAAAAAATTTCGTTTTCGTCACGTCTTCACAAATTTCAAGTAAAACAGAATTTATTGATTAAAATTTAAAATTCAGGTTTAGCATTAGATCGTCTTAAAATTATAACACTCCATCTATCTGGAGTATGCTTTTATAGCTTCTCAAACATACCTCGTTTGTATGAAAAATCGTGCAATATCCCTAGAACGTGTTGATGTGTATATTTCTATGGTAATTTACGCACTAGATCCGATCTCTGTCATCCGATACTATAACATTTCTCCGTATACATATTTTCACGGGTTTGGATCGGATTCGGTTCGGACATAGTGCGAAAACGCTCTAACAGCCTCTGTGCTTGGTCTCCCGAAACTCTTAATCCACCGCTAAGAGAAGTTTCTGCCCCGGTTCATAAAATCGTAAGTTTGGCGCTGCACGTATTTATGTTAGTCAGGCTGATGTGCGTAAAAAACCTGTATCTAATCTACTTGATCTAAATAGATACGGCAAAAAACTAACCACTCAGCCAAAGTACGGTAACCAATAGTTAAATCTATGGAATTAGCAAAAAGTAAAATAGGCGTTAGAATTTTTTGTGACTATTCTTTTAAAAGCAGAAGTTTTGTTGTTGAATGTTATTTTAGACAGTTTTAGTGAAAGTACTATTTTTCTAACTTTCTTCTTCTTATCACTGTCGTGTTTAGGATTATTTTTCAGGGTGGGCCTGGCCACTAACATGCCGTGAAACATAGTGTGGTTATCGGTTGAGAATAACACCACCCCATCTCTTTCCGTGGGTGTCGTAAGAGGCGACTAAGGAAATACAAATGAGACCTGCCTCCTAGTAATCCATCCCAGGCAACGACACTTCATTTTTTTCTGAATCTGAGGTGTCGTTCTATTGTCTCATGTGGTGTGGTAGGCTCTGTAAAGGTCCAACTGGTTCGCGACCACCCTCCTACCGAAGTCCGACGCCAAACAGCTTGCTGTGTTCCGTCGGTGCGTGGGAGTACCAGTGTGCCTTTATAGGCATTTTCTGGGCTATCACGGTCGGGGGTTAAAAAAAACAAATTCAGATGCTAAGTGGAGCATAGTTTTCATTTTCGAAATAACTTTCAATTTTAATCTCTAAAAGATCTAGACTTTCACTTTACCTAGGCTTAATTAAATTTAACTAGTTCTACAAAACAGGTTATCTTCAATTATTGTTTTTAGTATCAACATAATTACTTATACTGTTTGTTACGTAGTAATTAGTACTATAATTAATTGACTTCAAAAAAGTAGGAGGTTCTATGTTCGACTGTATGTATTTTTGAAGTGAAAACTTCTTTAGCGGCGTTGTGCACTTTGAAGTATGGGTAAAAAATGTTAAACTCGCGTCAGGGTCACGTGTCTGTCACGTGACCCTGATCGAAAATTCGTAAGGCGGAAGCAATAATACTACATACTCAAAGGGTGGAGGGGTGTTTAATAAATATAGGAAATTAAAACTGCAAAGGTCAAGATGTCACGGAGGGCTGTTTGATAAATATAGGAAACCAGCTGATGCCCGCAACTTCGTTTGCGTGTTAATTTAGATTTTTACATACAAAAGTTTTTTCCCGCTAAATCCCGTTTCCGTGGGAATTTTGCAATATCCTGTTGCAACTAAGCTTTAAGTTTACTAAGGTACCTGCATGCTAAATTTCAAGCGTCTAACTTAAGCGGTTTAGATTTTTCATACAAAAGGATTTTCCCGCTAATTCCCGTTCCCGTGGGAATTTCGGGAATTCCTTTCTTAGTGCACCTCTACGGTACCTAAGCTACGTCCCTTCCAAATTTCAAGTGCCTACGTTTAGCCGTTTAGGCTGTGCGTTGACATGTCAGTCAGTCAGTCAGTCAGTTTCTCCTTTTATATATTTATATTAAAACTGTAAAATTCAAGATGTTATCCGGTGTCAGCATAGAAAAAATTAAATCTCGCGTCAGATCGTCAGATATCCTACGCATTTTCGTCAGGTGACCGTGATCGAAAATGCGTAGGATAGGGTTGCCACCTTTTTTGAAGTGGAAACTTCTTTAGCAGCGTTGTGTATTTTGAAGTATGGGTGGAAACTCGGACGGATGGCAGCCCTATGGTAAAATTATTTCTGTGACAGATGTCAACGATTATTCGCGCATAGTTCGCAAATACCTTTGAGTATGTAGTAGCAAATACCGATAGAATATTTTAGTAAATTAGACAGTTTGGTCGTGTGGAAAAGTTGCCAGATTGTAAGCAACAGGTCGAGGGTTCGAATCCTGAGAGAATAACGGACTCTTTTTGTGTATTTTGTTTAATTTCCATATTAATGCACAACGTTAATGTTCAATTTTTTACTTCTGCCGGCACTCCCGGAGTGCAACCCGTTTTTTTTAATGTAAGTATGTTCACCGATTTCTCCGCCAATTATGGACAGATTTTCAAAATTATTTTTTTATTTGAAAGAGTATACTCCAGAGGTGGTCCCATATAAATTTTATCGAAAATGATGCAGCGCTTTTAAAAAAATCAACAAAAACAAAAAATACTACAAACCACAACATCATCTAAATAAATGAATGACATTTTATACTGGCTCCGGGTTTGGTTTCAGCCCCACGCATGCCTTCCAAAAGTCCAGGACCTAATTGCCCGAGATTATGGGTCATAAGACAAACATAATAATAATAAACGCTTAACACTCAAAGGCCCACACTAATATTTTCCCTTGTGTTTTGGGTTCCTCGGAACATACATAAAGACAAACACAAACACCCACGACCCGAGAACAAAGATCTGCTTTTTACACAAATATTTGCCAAGAGGCAGCGCTGCTACCACTCGACCAAACCGGCTGTCAAAATTAAAAGAAACATTTCTCTTTTCCAGATAGCATCTTTCTTCACCCTGCTAAAAGGGAAGCACGATGATCACCACCACGGCTGGTCATGGAGTCCACCACATCACGAACACCATGGTATGTGGCATTTCAACCAACTTCTGGAAACAGAAGTTATCAATTTACAAAATAACATAACATATGTAACATAAGTATTTCCAGTAACATATGTTTGTTTTGTGATAGTTTTGTGTTTAGTAACATATGTATTTTCCATTTTTCATTACCTACCAATATTTATTTATTCCTAAAAAATTATGTCTTGTCCACGGACGTTCGTTCGTCACTTGGTTATGGGACTCACTGGAAACCAGCGTTGTGGCTCACGGTCTCATATCCTGATTTCCGAGTCGCAACATATAGCTGAGTTGAGGACCCTTTGTCTCGGACCCTACAACACATAGCGATCTAAAGGTAGTTTGATATTGTATTTGTTATTGTCTTCATGTAGTGTACGTATAGTGATCGTGTTTTACTGTTTAATCTTGCCTCTTATATGTGTTGTGGTGTCCGTTATAATAAATTTGTCTTTCTTTCTTTCTTTCAATTTTACGTCAAAATCTAACTACAAAAAAGAAAATACGAGTTAGTATCAGATGGCTGCGAAAAATTTCGTGTGTACAAAATATGTCTGAGGATGTTATATTAAAATAAGGCAAAGTATCACTGTCTAGGGATATTGCACGATTTTTCATACAAAAGAGGTCTGTTTGAGAAGCTATAAAAGCATACTCGAGATACATGGAGCGCTTTAATTTTCAGACGAGCAAGTGCTAAACCTGAATTTCCAATTCGAATCAATAAATTTTGTTTTACTTGAAATTTGTGAAACCGTGACGAAAATGATTTTTTTTTTGCGTAAATTCGACTATTTTCATACAAAAAGCAGACAAAAAGTGGATTTTCGTTTTCGTTTCCGTCTCGTTTTCTCAAATTTTAAGTAAAACAAAATTTATTGACTAGAATTGAAAATTCAGGTTTAGCACTTGCTCGTTTGAAAATTATAGCCCTTCATGTATCTCGAGTATGCTTTTATAGCTTCTCAAACAGACCTCTTTTGTATGAAAAATCTTGCAATATCTCTAAACCGTGTTGATGTGTGTAGTTAGTGACATTGGCATTTTTAATTTTGCGCCTATACGCAGGCTTCCTCAGAGAAGAATAGGCAAGAAACTTTTGCTATTTTTAACTCAATCAAATTTTCCTTATTTTCTAAAATATAAAGTATTTTCAATTTATAAAATAAGGAAAGTATGAATTGACTTAATATATGAAATAACTCTGGAGCTGAGCAATTTATTTCCATGATTGCTTGTCTAATGAGTAGTTAGTCGGAAATTTTATAATAGCCCTTTTTACAAATTTTTTGCTTAATTATTGTCTTACATTTTTCTAAAATTAGGTTTTTTATCACACATGGGAATTGGTATTATTATTTTATTAATCTTCTATCATAATCTTGGGTTAACTCTTGACCTCAATCTTGACCAAGGTCGACTATGGAGCGAGTTAACCCAGAAAATGCTTATAAGATTCGATTTAATTTTTAAAAATTAAGATTTGATGAAAAAAAAATATTGTTATATATTTAGAATCTGATTTAAAAAATACTTACTTAACTTGTGATCGCAAATATCAATTTATTTTTATTACCTACTATTATTTTTTTACGTGACTACTAATAAGTTTCAACAGTATACTTATATTAATTAACAAAATCTTATTTATTGTATATAATTTCACTATAAGTACATATTTTTCAAACGATCTGTTTTCATTTGCAGGTCACGAAAGAAGCTTGTCCAACAAAATAGGTAAGAATTTTAAAATATATTTAGTAATAAATAAGATTTTGTTAATTGACCTACATCATTATATATAATAAAACAAAGTTAATAAAATGTGCGTGCCGATAAAACTTAAAAAGGAGTCCCAGCACGATAAAGGGACTTATATAGTGCGATGGCCCTTATCCCACCTCGAACAAGAAAGTTCCTTCCCGTTTTAACCTAAAGGGTGTGTTTTTAAAGATATAAGGGCTTTTCCAACCCTTCGACTTGGAAATTAAGTGTAGTGGCGCCATCTGTTGTCGAGTATTTGAACTTCATTCAGAACAACGATTATTTGGGTTGCATTTCGAAAGGCGCTGCTGCGAGCAACTGCAACATGTGTAGAAATGGCGCGAAATTTAAAATTATTTGTTACTATAAGACACACTGGTTTAACACAGGCTACATAATTTTCCCCAAATTCCCACGGGAACGAAGTCCCGGGCGGAATGCTAGTAAGTTATATCTATCTGTTGAAGTCCTGTAACCGGAAGATTGCTGGTTCAATTCCAAAATTCGTCTTTTTGAATTAATGTACGGATTTTTCACTAAATATCACTTGCTCAGCGGTGAGAGCTACATGATCGGAACCGATCAGATATATTAAGCAACGTACAAAGGGGCAGGGAACCTGTTGGGTGACCAAAGTAGCAATTCACCACGAGCGTTTCCGTGCTTCGGAGGGCTCGTTAAGCTGTCGGTCCCGGCTGTTGTCGATTGACTACAGTCGTTAAAACAAATCAGAGGCCATTTGGCGTTTTGAAAAGTGACACCCACAATTCGCCACACACTTGACTTTACCTACATAATAAGGAAGGGAAGGATCCGTGGTACTTACATGAATTTTTTAATCGGTTTCAGATCACCTTTTAGAGCACCATAGCGCAACCTCCCACGAAGCAAGCGCTTGGGATTCTTATGCACCAGGTAATTATGTAATATACAGCGCAAGGAACTTTTACTTGTCTAACTGGAATGCTGACGAAAAAATATAAACAGACTAAAATTGAACTTAATGTCTAAACAATAAAGTTAATATTACATTATTTTTATGTCAAAGGGAAAAATATTCCGAGCAGGACAACGATGAAGTTGGAATTCGTCTCTTCTCTTTCTTACAACGTCAGAGTGTTATGTCAATGGCAATAATAATAAAATCTGAAGTGTCTGCATGGACACATTAGTAAGAAAGAGATATCATCCACTTGTATAGCTTTACTCTTCGGAACGCTTTTGATGTGATCGTAAGCATTCCAGTTAGGGTCAGCTCACACCGCGACGCGACGCGACATTGCGGATAGAGCCACTCAAAATTGAACTTTATTTATTATACGAAAAGATAAACATTTCATTGTGAGAACGCCGCGGCGCGCGGCGGCGAGCGGCGAGGCGCGGCGCTATGATTCTCTTATTAAATATTCGTCAGATATTTTTTCGAATTCACGCCATATTGCAATAAAAAAAACAATAATAACAGCGTAAAACTCGAAAAAAAATTTACATGCAGCCGATCATAGGGTAGATTCCAATTTCCACCATTTCATTGTTAAGCTATCCCTTACGTACAATTGGCAAATGATTCGCGTGGCATTCGGTTGAGGGGGGAATCTTTATTTACTCGTGGTAACGTCACCAGAGCTCCCTCTGCGCCCCCACGTAACACCTTAATATTCCTTCGCCCCTACCTCAGTCGTGGCAGACGATCCACGCTAATAGGTGTGGATTAAGATGCCGTGTGGTGATCGGTTGAAAACAACACCAGTCCATTTCTTTCCATAAGAGGCGACTAAGGAAACACAAATGAGACCTGCCTCCTATCCACCCGAGGCAACGACACCACAATTTGTTCTGAATCTGAGGTGGCATCCTATAATCTCATGCGGTGTGGTAGGCTCTGTAAAGGGCCGTTTGGTTCGCGACCACCCTCCTACCGAAGTCTGACGCCAAACAGCTTGCTGTGTTCCGTCGGTGCGTGGGAGTCCCAGTGCCTTTATAGGCATTTTCTGGGTTAACTCGCTCCATCGTCGAGCGTTTACCCACAGTGCGTATGCTGAGTCAGCGCCCTTTCACTGCGTTAATTATATACGCTCACACCTATAATCCCTAACGGGGTAGGCAGAGCATCAGTGGTTCTAGAACCACTAGATGCCACGTTTGACACAAATTATCAGGTGGAACCAGTTGTATAATGGTGAGAGGTGATCAGCCTTTCGCCCATTACACAGAAAAACCCTCTTATCCCACTTCTATCTATCTATCTATCTATGGAGGGGACGCCCGTCAGGCACAGGCGGGTGATCAGTCCACTCATTTGGGACCATTTCACCCAGTTCCCCACAACAGCGCATGAGTTTTACCTCTGCACTGACAGTTCCACCTCTTTGAACCTACCCGAAGCTTTAGCAAACCCGATTATATCCTTTATGTTAAGCTCTTGTATTTGTTCTTCTTTTACCTCATCCATGCCTATTGTCTCCCATCTTACCAGCGCGTACATTGGACACTCAGTCAGGAAATGGAGACTTGTTTCCTCCTTGTCGCATTCTGGGCATGTGGGATCACTTTTTAGGCCCATTATTGCTAGGTGTCTGTTCAAAGGACAGTGTCCCGTGAGCAGACCCACTACAATCCTGATGTCCTTTCTATTTAACTTTAGAAGTTGCTTCGTCTTTCTTTTTTCATATGTCTTTAGGAAGATTTTTGCCTGGCGGCATTGTTTATTGTGCTTCCATCTTAAATTGGCTTCTTCTGTTATGATCTTGCTTATTATTCCTTTACTGATTTTACTTGATATAGGTAGCCTGGGTTCCGGGCCGATGAATGTCTCATCGGCCCCTTTCCTTGCTAGCTCGTCTGCGATCTCATTACCTATATGTCCTTCGTGCCCCGGCACCCAGGCAATGGTAACTTTGGTCTTTTTGGCTAAGGCGTTAATAGCCTCCTTACATTCTGTTACTAGGGCCGAGTTAGTTTCAGCTCTGTTTAGTGCCTTCAAAGCAGCCTGGCTATCACTGTATACTATGATGTTCTCTTTGTTTTCAGTAATCATGCTGTCTATGATTCTGACTCCCTCTGTAATAGCCAGCACCTCAGCCTGGAAAACGCTAGCGCATCTTCCCAGGTGCATGGTAACTTGGCCATCTACCTGGTTCATGATATGTATTCCCAGTCCTGATAGTTTTGTTGTTTCTTTCCTGGAGCCGTCAGTGTAGCACACTATCTTTGGATCTTGTATGTCCAAGCTCCAGCTTTCTCTAGCTCCTATGTGGATCCTGTATTTTTTGTCAAAGATTACTTTTTTCCTGATGAGGTCATTATTAGAGAGTATCATTGACAACTTCTCTCCATACTTTCCATCTAATATGGTGTGTCCTTTATCCATGAAGTTCCCTTTCCATTCTAGGCTTGACTTCATCCTATACCATTGCTCCATAGCTCTCTTTTTAACTTCCAAGTCCAGAGGATGCAATCCCAATAATACATCTAAGGCAGCTGATGGAGTGGTTCTCATCGCTCCTGTGATCATTAGGGTTGCAAGTCTTTGTACTTTTGCTAGTTCATTCCTGTTTGCTTGTATGGTGGTTTTATGCCACCAGACAATTGCTCCGTATGTTACTCTTGGAATTATGATTGCTTTGTATATCCACATCATGACATGCGGCTTGGTGCCCCAGGTTTTGCCTACAGCCCTTTTGCATTGCATGAGTGTGATTTTTGCTTTATCGCATTGTTCTTTTATGTGTGTGTTGAATTTAAGAGAGTTATCAATAGTTACTCCAAGGTATCTTATTTCGTTTGATACCTCTAATTCAACACCATCTATCGTAAGTGGTCTGAACTCTTTGTTTTTCCTAGTTTTTGAGAACAAGAGTACTTTCGTTTTGGCTGGATTTAAATTAAGTCCCCTGGATCTGCACCAGTTCAAAACAGTTCTGATACCCTTGTTCATAATATCTCTCATCACGTTGATTACTTTTCCAGATACTAGTAATACTCCATCATCGGAGTACGCTTGCATGTATATGCGCATATCGTTAATCTTCTTAACTAGGGGGTCCAGCAGTAGGCACCACATCAGCGGCGATAAACAGCCGCCTTGTGGAAAGCCTCTCTTGGCTTTGATTTTGTGGGTGTCACCCCCCAGCTGTGCTGTGATTGATCTATGTTTCAGCATGTTCATTATCCAACATGCTGTCTGTTTATCTATGCCTTCCCTGTTGAGAGATTCTTCTATCGCCGAGGTTGAGGCCTTGTCAAAAGCCCCCTCCACGTCAAAGAAGCATCCTAGGGCATGTTCTTTGTTGGTTAACGTTCTATCAATCCTTACTATCATGTTGTGCAGCGCAGTATCAGTAGATTTGCCTACCCTGTATGCGTGCTGATTCTTGTGTAGGGGAGTAGAACTCAACTCTATCCTTTGTCTTAAGTGTTTATCTACTAGTTTCTCCATAGTTTTCAGTAGAAAGGAGGATAAGCTAATGCACCTAAAGGATTTAGCCTCTTGGTACGACTTTTTCTTATCCCACTTACATACTTTTACTGTATACCTGGGAAAAGTAGGCAGATGGCACATTTTAAGTTTTGCTTTTATTCCTAGTTTTTTTTTATTATTATTACAAGATGGGTTAACTCTTGACCTCAATCTTGACCATAAGGTCAAAGATGAGGTCGACGATGGAACGAGTTAACCCAGAAAATGCCTATAAAGGCACTGGTACTCCTACGCACCGATGGAACACAGCAAGCTGTTTGGCGTCGGACTTCGGTAGGAGGGTGGTCGCGAACCAGACGGCCCTTTACAGAGCCTACCACAGCGCATTAGACCATAGGACGACACCTCAGATCCAGAAAAAAATGAAGTGTCGTTGCCTGGGATGGATTACTAGGAGGCAGATCTCATTTGTGTTTCCTTAGTCGCCTCTTACGACACCCACGGAAAGAGATGGGGTGGTGTTATTCTCAACCGATCACCACACGGTTCGTTTTACTCCTAGTCCAAGATGGAAGAGCTTATTAGAAGTATTATAGCAATAAGATTATTATAAACAAGTTTGTGTAATAGCAGGGAATAAAGTTTATATCTGTCTATCTATCGATTATTATTTTAAAACATTTCAGAGTGGACCCCAAACGATGTATCGGACTACCACACCATCCCAACAAGTTACAGTGACATCAGCTATAAGAACGGAGATATAGACGAAGGTCCCGGCCCCTACCTAACCGCTGAGGATCGGAAGAACGCTGATAAGAAGAAATTTTCGTGATCAACAATTTGGTACCAAAAAAACTATTTCGGGACAAGAAAAACTATTTTGCGATAAGAAAAGCTATTTTGTGACAAGAAAACTGTTTCGCGACAAGAAAAACTACTTCAGGACAAGAAAAAAGTTCCTAACAAAAATCTCAATAATCTAATAGTGTCATTATATGGAGCAGATATTGTAAAAGTTTGTATATGTACGTGTAGTTTCATAAAATGCTGAAGTTTAGCAAGCGTAACAGGGGGTGGTGAACACCATATGAAACTGTTATTCACGAGATCTTTCCCCAGGGAAGCCATTTAAAATTTTCAAAAGAATTTATAAAAATTCTAAATTTTTGTACCGATTATTTTCTTATTTCGACATGTTCCTTGGGGAAAGCTGTTCAGTACAATGATTTGAAATTAGGAATATTTTTTTCAGTTTCATGAGGAGATTTACCCTCTAAAGTTTCGCTAATTAATTCGAAGGAGTTTATAAGAGCCGACTGATTACCAACGCTCTCTCCTCTAGCATTATTTATTTACTAGCTTTCCTCCCGGGACTTCGTTCCCTTGGGAATTGGGGAAAATCATGTACTCTATGTTCATCACGGATAATGTAGGATTCTAATGGTAAAATATTTTTTCTAATCGGTCCAGTAGTTTCAGAGCCTATTCAATGCAAACAAACAAACAATAAAAACTTTCCTCTTTATAATATTAGTATAGATGAGCAGCTAATCACTTTTGTTCCGTCAATTTGGAGTCCTTTTTTGTTACTGCAGCCAGCGACTGATCAAGAGTACTGACCGCCATAGGCTAATTATGAGGAACTCGCACTAGGCACTCTGTTGCCAGCTCACCCACTCACTCGACAACCGACCGATTCAAATAACGAGTCAGTGTTTGTTTTACGCGCGCTTTTTAAAATTTCTAATGTTATTGTTAATACCAGGGACTCTTTTTAGTGTTTTGTCTCGGTTTAGTTGAAATATACACATCAACACGGTCTAGGGATATTGCACGATTTTTCATACAAAAGAGGTCTGTTTGAGAAGCTATAAAAGCATACTCGAGATACATGGAGGGCTTTAATTTTGAGACGTGCAAGTGCTAAACCTGAGTTTTCAATTCTTATCAATAAATTTTGTTTTACTTGGAATTTGTGTGAACGTGACGAAAATGAAAAAAAAACGACTATTTTCATACAAAAAGCATGCAAAAAGTGCATTTTCGTTTTCGTTTCCGTGAATTTGAAAATTCAAGTTTAGCACTTGCTTGTCTGAAAATTATAGCCTTCTATGTAGGTATGTATCTCGAGTATGCTTTTATAGCTTCTGAAACAGACCTAATTTGTATGAAAAATCGTGCAATATCCCTAGACCGCGTTGATGTGTGTATGTAGGGTAGATGCAATGATGTTAGATTAGTGCATGCGAAGACACGATTTTAGCGCGCGCAGATCCTCGCGCCCTAGGCTGCAACCTAATTAGCCTAAGGGTTAATCAGGGCCTGGCTGTAGCACACAATAGTCTACTGCCATAACTTATCAATACTCTGATCCGTTTTCTGTACAATGAATATATGCGTGGAAGCAACATAATCCCTATCCCTACTAATATTATAAATGCGAAAGTAACTCTGTCTGTCTGTCTGTCTGTCTGTTACCTTTTCACGCCTAAACCGCTGAACCGATTTTGATGAATTTTGGTACAGAGATAGATTAGAGCCTGGGAAAGGACATAGGCTACATTTTATCCCACAGCTGGGTACGATATAACCTGTTATCCCCGCGGGCGGAAAGCTAGAACTTAATACTTTTATTTTAGTTAGTACCTAATAATAAGTCTTATTTGGTTTTTATTAAGTGATGGGAAATGTTCAATTTGTCTTAAGGATAAGGATTTAGTACTATTCAAGGACGTCTAACATTATTTATTTATTTATTTAGTTTATTAAGGGCCAACAATTACACTAAAGTTTATATTTTAAAAAATGTGAATGTGGCACTAACCAAAATTCCTAATAATTTTACAATTTTTAGGGTTCCGTACCTCAAAAGGAAAAAACGGAACCCTTATAGGATCACTTTGTTGTCCGTCTGTCCGTCCGTCCGTCCGTCTGTCAAGACCCTTTTTCTCAGGAACGCGTGGAGGTATGAAGCTGAAATTTATATCAATTACTCAGGTCTACTGTCCCTTGAAGCTGTGAAAAAATCAAACTTCTAAGCCAACGCAATCAAAAGATACAGCCGTTTATGCCGCAAATTTCCGCAAATTTTCGACACTCGCAAAGGAATCAAAACCTACAGGGTACTTCCCGTGAACACAGAATCTTGAAATTTGGTACGAAGCAACGTCTTATAGCACAGATAAAGGAAAAATTGCGAAAACCATAAATTTTTAATTACATCATATCATAAAAATATTTTTAATATTTTTAAACTTACTACCCCTTTCCTCATGAACGCGTTGAGGTATTAAATTGAAATTCATATCAAATACTCAGGTCTACAATACCTTTAAGCTAGGTTTGTACGGAACCCTCGGTGCGCGAGTCCGACTCGCACTTGGCCGGTTTTTTTCCCAACAACATTGAATAGAAAAAAACTGAAAAAAACCGGGGCACTTTCTGAATTTGTAGGTACACAGTTTTACATACAGTTTAGTTCCAAATAATTCCGCAACATGGCGTCATTATTAAGTACTTAAACAAATCCATTTTGAACATTTCACAAAATCAACATTAATTAAGTAATTTATTACTAATTATTTTTTGTTTTATGTGTGTGTTTAGAATAAGTAAATATAACAATCAAAATAAATGTAAAATATAATTTATTTTTTCAATAAAAATTTAGAAAATTGGATGGAATTCATTTTTTCTTACATTTTAAATGCGTCTGTATAATCAATAAGTCATTATAAAAGTTATAAAAAATATAAAAGATTAAGATCAAAAGTGGAATACATAAGAATTTTAAAAAACCCTTTTTTTTACAGTAAAAAGACCACAATAGTAAAAGTAAAAATTAAAGCCAAAGCTTTGTGATGTTAAAAAAAATTTAATTAAAAAATAATAAAAATGGGATTTTTTGTGACTCAAAAAAATTAAAGTTTTCACATAAGCATGTGGCAGTGATGAGACATCATGTTTTACGTGTTGGAATTTGTAGGAAAAACTTCAAACTTACCGCAATCGGGGTGCTGTTTGTTGTTGTAAAATCAGTTTTGGTATCAGCATTATTTTAACTCGATTTTAGTGTTTTTGTGAGTGTTATATAGTCAGTTACAAAAAATATTTATCAACCACAAATCATTGCAGAGATGCAGAGGGCGGCGGCGATTACGCCCACCCTGGTTAGATGGCGCTGTGAGAAGAGTCTGTTGTGTTACTTTAGAATAACTGCCTGAATTCAGGGTTTCAGTTTTTTAAGATGTTTATTGACTCACAACCTGTATATTTGGTGATTTTAAATTAGCAAAAATTAAGCATTTGAATAAGCCCATGAATCTGAACAACTTTTCCCAAGTTACAAAGGTTATGACTTATGAAAAAATATTTTCATATTTATTCTGTGGGGAAAGTTGCTTAGTTTCATAAAGAGAACTACCCCCTAAAGTTTTGCTAGCTAATTTAAAATCATACAAATTTTTTTAAACACTTTCATTCCGTTCTTCACTATTTACATTGCTTGCACCGTCAACTACAGTTACACACATCAACACGGTCTAGGGATATTGCACGATTTTTCATACAAAAGAGATCTGTTTCAGAAGCTATAATAGCATACTCGAGATACATGGAGGGCTATAATTTTCAGACGAGCAAGTGCTAAACCTGAATTTTCATTTCTAGTCAATAAATGTTGTTTTAATTGAAATTTGTGAAAACGTGACGAAAATGAAAAAGAAAATTGCGTAAATTCGACCATTTTCATACAAAAAGCAGTCAAAAAGTTCATTTTCGTTTTCTTTTCCGTCACGTTTTCACAAATCTCAAGTCAAACAAAATTTATTGACTAGAATTGAAAATTAAAGTTTAGCACTTGCTCGTCTGAAAATTATAGCCCTCCATGTAACTCGAGTATGCTTTTGTAGCTTCTCAAACAGGCCTCTTTTGTATGAAAAATCGTACAATATCCCTAGACCGTGTTGATGTGTATATATTGTATGTGTATCTTTTCTTCGACATGTCTATGTATATTGTGATGTCTCTTCATATGTTTCTTATACTTAATTAGAACCGTTTCTGAAGTCTCTTTGAAAGAATACACGAGTGTCAAAGTCAAAGAAGCTTTACCTATTTAAAGAATGTTTCCAAAAATATGTTGAATAGGGATGTTGACAATCTTTTTTTATTGTTTATCTTTAAAAGAAACTGAATCTAAAACCCAAAACCGAAATAATTTTTGAAAACTATTGAGAAATAAAAAAGTTACAAGCTATTAAATTTCAATAGAGGGGGAAACTCTCAAACAACGAAAAAGAGATGCACTTACTGGCACGTGACGTCACCGCCATTTGTTTGCGTAGGTAAAAACGAGATAGCTAGCTCTCCCCATAAAACGAGATAGCAAGTCCTTAAGGCCGTATTACACTACACTGAACCTAATTAGGGTAGTAAGGGTCCTAATTAGGGTTCTGACTTATTACACTACACTGAATCGTGCTCTGACTCATTTTTTAACGTGGACGCCGAGAGAGCTAGATAGATCCATCCGTTCTCCCTAATTAGGGAGCCTAAGTCTTATTACACTTGCCCAATTTAGGGAAAGTGTGCTTAGGTTCAGTGCAGTGTAATACGGCCTTTAGGTTAATATAAAATTAAATGCTAATAATAGTCTGTCCATTCGTTTTATTAACTGACTAGGGGAAAGTACCCTTTCCTTAGCTGGCGCCAAACTCCAGCCAGCTCACTTAATTATTGTTTTTTTAAAGCTTATGCACAATTATAAAGATAAACAGTTTAATGTAAACAAATCTCCTGCAATTTTTTTGCAAAAACTAAACATCGCTGTACTTCTAAAATAAAGTGGTTATCAGAAATTTGGCGGGAAATAAGTGTCGTCTATGCAGTTCAGAAAACTTCCGCTATATTTGAACAATTTTATTAAAGGTAAGCAACTACTTACTAAAATTAATGTTTTTTGATTTATGCACAGACTTCCAATATTATTACCAGTAGCAGACCAAACATTAGAGTTCTGAATGCACGCCAAAACAAACACACCTAAATACCACACACACTAACGCAAATACAGGGACGAAGATAGAAAAGTCTAGGTCTAGTTCTATTTATTAATCATGAAGTTATAAAGTAAAGAGTCAACTAGGGTAGGTAATTGGAAACATGGTTAAGTACTTTTTGGAACACAGACTAAGTGATTTTATGTAGCATTTAACACATATACAGATAAAAGTAATACAGATAAAAGAAAAGGCCCTAGATTAAAATACTGTATAAATTAACTTAGCCTTTGTTACGTAAAGTATCAATCCAATTACCTTGGTTGACTGTATCATACTTAGAATATAAAAACTAGGTATTGCTACGTAATATCTTAATATCTTACGTTTTGAGAAATTCCATTGCTTCATGCGCCCCCATGAAAGTTGGTAAGTATATTATTGTAATATAAAAAAAAATGTAAAGATGGCGGGCCCCGCCGGGTTTTTCGGCTATCATGCGAGTAGAATATAGTACAACATTTCTACTATTTTATTTACTTTCATAGTAAAATTCTACACTCATAAAATTTCAAAATACAAATACAAAGAAAGTGGTCCCGTCATTTTGATATCAAAATCAAAATGGCGGGACCACTGTCTAGTCAATGAAAAACACAATATGGCGTTATCGTGGACAATTTGGCACTGCCCGCCCAACCCCAGGGGCCCTTTTCACAAAACTACAAGTTACAATTTTACAATTGCAATTTGCTGTTTGGTATTCGTAGCGTTTAACGAATTACAATTGAAAAATTGTAACTTGTAGTTTTGTAAAACGGGCTGCTGAAGTTGAGACTTAAAGACCGCCGCAGCCCTAGTGCAGGACGTGCCCCAGCTAGATGACAAGACGATCTAAGCGAGATAGCTGGAAACATGCGCATAGAACCAAAAACCTGTGACGTGCAAAAGTCCTTATAGGACAGGTTATAGGATAATTATGATGGGGCTTATTGAAGTGAATAATAACACAATGTTTTAAGTAGGTAATTATTTATTTTGGAATAAAATCACTTTTTTCAAATAATTCCTATTTGATATATTGCTCGTTACACCTTTTGCGTAATGTTTAGACCGTAATGTTTATCAAAGCTTCTAAAACGCTAGTTGTAATATGCTCATGATATTTATAACTAACAAACTTGTTTCTATATTATGGCAGTATATAACTTACTTCAGCTGATTCTGGTAAAATTTCAAATAATGTTGGTACCAGGACGTAGACGTGTTCAAAAAGGACTTTTGTCTATTAAATGTTCTTAAAAATGTTTGGAACATAAAAGACTTGTTTCACTGGGTTTCCAATTTTTCACTTTCATGTTTGAAACCCAAATGTCACATAGTGTCTGGTCCTTAGGAAACCTATAACAAATATGGCATTTCATCAAATCAGGTATTAAAAGAACAACAAAAGAATGACATAATGTCCAGTAAAATACATATACTGACAGTTTTGCAGATAAAAATTGTATGTAATATTATACATATTTCTTTCTTTTTTATTTGCTTACATCGATCATTACAGAAATACTCGTATCCTAATGCAAGAGTGTAGATTCTCATTATTATAACTTGTAATACAGTATTAGCTAGTGTTGTGAATCCACTCAGAGTACAGGAGAACAAGACAGTCTCTTTTGCGACACGCCGACCTGAAGTGCTGAATAATAAAGATAATCACAGAATATACTAAAGTACTTAGTTGCACTTAGTTGCACAATAAAAATGTAAATGTACCTAAATTCAGCCCCTATAACAATCATAAGTACATAACATGTCAAAGCATCTTCAATAATATTTCTGTGACTGAATTTATAGCATACAGGCCTCATAATTAAACGTTTGTCTTTATTGGCATTTCCTCTAATGACTAAGCTTTCGAGCGAGTACAAGTAGAACATGCAACTACGTTTATTCTCGTCATAATTTACACAATTCATGGCTTGTTTCAGAAACTAACGATGTTTACTCACCGATGAAAGGTTAATCCAGGCATATTTCCGTACGTCATACTTTTACACAAATAGGCACTGCATTTCACCATCTTAACTATTCTTTTTGTACAACTATAACCATCAAAAACAATAAATATTCCACTAGATATCGAAAATCGCATGCAGCATCGGCAGCAAATCAAAATGGCCGACCTTTCAAAACAAAGTGTACATAATTTTTTTTGAAGTTGCTATAGACAGTGTTGCTATACGTGTAAAAACGGGATAGCAGCATTCACTAACCCTTAGGAGTGTGCGAAATGGAAAGGCCAACTCACACAAACATAGTTTATGTTTCGTCTGCTACTGTATATTATAAGTCTGTGGATTTATGTTAATTTGAAACTATTTAGCTTTAACTATGTACATTTAAAATGTGGAATATATTTCCAGGTATATGATCACAGTTTTGATAGAGTCAGTATTTGGTACGAAATATTGCACTTTGCTCCATTTGTACTTCTATATTTTTGTTAAAGCACCCCCAAAAACTTACTTAGCGACAACTATGTCGACATTTTCAAAAAAGTGCATCTCCGCACTTTTCTCATCTTGGATTCCAAAATAAATATAATTTTCGGAAAAGCACTCCCAAAAACACCAAATTAAATGACACTAATATATCAGTAGCTTCTAACTTACGATGTATATTTTTTATCCCAATATAAATGTTTTTGCTTACTGGCTGGGGATAGGGCAAGAGGTGGCCGGGGATGAGGCACTCAAGGCTGGAGATGGATTAGAATTCAGATATTAAAACCATCAAGATAAATATAAAATATAATTTATTTTCTCAATAAAAAATGTACAAAATTGGACGGAATTCATTTTTTCTTACATTTTAAATGCTTTTGTATAATAATCATCATAAAAGTTTTAAAAAATATAAAAGATTCAGATCAAAAGTGGAATGCATAAGAATTTTAACGGAATTATAAAACATATTTTTTTTATTTACTTTAAAAAGATCACAATAGTAAAAGTAAAAATTAAAGCCAACACTTTGTGATGTAAAAAAAACTTAAATATTAAATCATAAAAAATAGGATTATTTGTGACTCGTAAAAATTAAAGTTTTCAAAAAAACACGTGGCAGTGACAAGACATGTTACATGTTTGTGTTCTTTTTAGGAAATTACACCAGCGGCAGGCTATGATGGCTGTTTTTGACGTTTGTCCACTCATGAAACTTCATGATCATGAGTTGTCAACGGCCATCATAGCGTGCCGCTGTTATAATTGAGATTCCTTGATAAGGGTACAGAGAGCCGCACATTAGGTTTCCACACGCGTGTACTCTGTACTGTTGCTATAAGAACTGTTTTACAATTAAAATAGGGTAAACTGATACGCTGGCCTCTTTACTTACATTCACTTGGTAACGACAATTATAAATAAAACATCTCAATAACTTAACTGTACAAAAATATTACAGTATCAAATATGATTACGTATAAAACAATATTTTGAGCAAAGCACCTAACAAGCACATTTCGATAAACTTTCATTTGGCAAAACGTAAAAAAAATCATAAAATAATAGTTGGGAAACTATATCCACATTTCAATAAAATAAAATGCCATATAAAACTATTATGAGATGAGTGAAACATTTGAGTAGTACTGATAAGTACAAAAGGTAATAAGGTATAAAAAGGTTCGTCACCTTAAGGCCGATTTTCGCTTGCACTAATGCAGGAATCAATTATGCCAACATTTCAGAGCAAAAACAATTGTGCTGCTGACATTTAATTCAATATGACGTTGGTTATCAATTACAAAGTTCGTCATCTAATGTCAATTTTCTCTTGCACTTGGCGCAAGAATCATTCCCGCCAATATAAATAACAGTGCTTGAAGTTTGCTATCAAAAGATATTTTGAAATCAATCAATTCTATATGACGTCTGACGTCTTTGACAGACATTAGAAAGGTTCTGTCAACCTAGTTTTGTTCATAAACCTAACCAAAATAAGTTTTTAGTTTATCATAACATGTGCGAACTTTTCTATGATAATAATCTTCTTATTCAACAGAAATCTTAAGCTAAATCAATTTGAACTTTGTGAAAGGAATAATAAAGCATAATTTTCTATGCAACAGTCAGTTCTGTATCAAATTTTGCTCGGGAACGATAAAGGAATCAATTTGAAAACTGGCGAAGATTTTCATACCGTAACTGTACATATTCTTCTTATATATTCGAAATCACACACACTCGTGTGACGTCACAGTAGGTGGAAGAATAATGGCACGCTTGGTTTCTTTAGAGAAGATGAGACAAGCGTAATCTAGTCGTGTATATGTCTGTGATAACAGTCCTAGGAACGGTTTCAAAAGGGCTTATGATTATTTTGAGCTACTTACGGCCCGCCATTTTTTTTTTCAAAATTGCAGCAACCTTAGAAACTTGCATGATTCAAGAGCTAGTAATATTACAAACTAAGGTCCGTATTACAGAACGCGACTCAGACTCTGATCTATACTTAAGTATCAGTCGTCTTTGTCATTTTGATAGGAATTTCTCCTCTGAGTTTCTTGCCTATTCCTCT
Source organism: Aproaerema taeniolella (assembly GCA_949987775.1). Lineage (NCBI taxonomy): Eukaryota > Metazoa > Arthropoda > Insecta > Lepidoptera > Gelechiidae > Aproaerema > Aproaerema taeniolella. Next base: position 1,887,721 of record OX465266.1, read on the forward strand.
CCTGAGGAAGACTGCAAAGTGCTAATATAATTCACTATTTTGACTTATTTTAAGTAACATTCTGTTTTATGAAATAAAGCATTTTTTTTTACTTTGACTTGGATAGTGAGAGAAAGAGACAATCAATACTTAAGTATAGATCAAAACTTGAGTCTCCTTCTGTAATACGGGCCTTATAAAGAAAAAAATCCTTAAGCACCACATTTCCGAAAAATAAGCAGTCAATGTTGTAAAGGTGGTTTTTGAAGAGTGGTCGCCATTTTTTTTATAACGAATGGGTTCGATCATGACCACAATCTAGCCCAGGGGCAAAGATGTGGTCGAGGATGTAGCAAGCTCACCCAGAAGATACCTATTCACTCGAACTTTATGAGCCCGGAAATATAGACGCAGGCAGAGAATTCCATTCCTTACCGGTGCGCAGTATTAAAGATTAAGAAAAGCGCTCAGTTCGGATTTGAGGAATCTTTAACCAGGTAAGGGTGCGTTTGGATTTCCCGTAAAAGAAAGGAGCCTTCTTTTTAAGAAGGTAAGTCAGCCTTCAGATAATCTTATAAACAAATGCGCCTGGCGAAATAACACTTTCTCTTACCTACCCGTACATTCTGTCCAAAATACTCAAAGATCTAAATCGGCTAATCTCCTAAAACAAGCTCCCAAAAATATACACAAAGTGATCAAAATAGAATCACTAACCAAACCTAGGACACTGTTTGAAAACCAACCATATGTAACCTTCTTTTTGGTCAACCTCCTTTTATCAATTGACAGCTTTTTCGGCCAGCTGTCAAAATCGTTTGGCACATTTTGACATTGACTTTTGTACCATTTGCGCGCGAAATTTTTTGAGTTTTTCGCTTGGATGCATATCTCTAAAATCTCGCCAGATTTCAGAGCATTTTTGAGGTTATCTCCTACCGGTATGGTTAGTGAGCGTAAATTGTATGATATTTCGTTGCTATAAAACAGTTCGCTTTTATTATTTCGTATATAAATATAGGAATCTGCTATGTCTTCTAAAGATTTCACAAACCAATGAGCGTAGATTGAAGATTGGGAACTGAAAAAGAAAAAAAAACTTTTTAGGTCTTAAAACGAATAAAATAATAAGAATTAAAAATCTTACGCATTTGTTTTAAAAGTAACACTAATCAAGAGTGTTAGGCACTGTGGGTGTTGTTTTTATATTGGGTGAATTTTAATGTGCTACTAGGGGAGTGTAACCTTTCCACAGCCGGCGCCAAACTCCAGCCAGCTCACTTAATCATTGACTTTTAAAGCTTTAGCACATTTACAAACATAAACAGTATAATGTAAACAAAACTCCTGTTAATATTTTGCAAAAACTTAACCTCGCTATACTTTTAAAATAAAGTGGTTGTCAGAAATTTGGCGGGAAATAAGTGTCTGTGCAGTTCGGAAAACTTTCCACCATATTTGAACAATTTTTTTAAGGTAAGCAACTATTTAAATTAATGTTTTTTGCTTAATGTTAATTGAAACTATTTATATAGAATAAATTTCCAAATATATGACCAACATTTACAAATATTTTATTTAATAAATACGGTAAATTTGATAGTCAGTATTTGGTACGAAATATTGCACGTTGCCCCATCTCCAGCTTTGTCATTTGTACTTCGATGTTTTTGTTAAATAGAAATGCACATTTTGAAAATATCGACATGAATGTCGATTAATAGGTTTTTGGGGGTGCTGATTTCGAAAAAGATATCCATTTTAAAATCCAAGATGGCGCATCGCATATGAATTTTTTCGATATGGGAGTCGTTTAATAGGTTTCATCTATTTTGAAAGCCAAGGTGATGTAAATGTACTTTTTTGAAAATATCGACATAGTTGTCGTTTCAAAGATTTTTGAGGGTGCGGCATCCGCCGTCTTGGATATCAAAATTGATGATGTTTTCGAAATCAGCACCTGCCGAAACAACACCCATGTCAGAATCTTCAGAATCGGAGAATCATAAATTCTACAATAGCCCTTTTTACAAAGTTTTTGTTTAATTGTTGTCTTAAATTTTTCGAAGGGTAAGTTTTAAATACTAATGGGAATCTTATTATAGAAGCATATACATTGACCCATAAAAGAGTTTATTACTTTGTGGAGACGACTGTCCAGTAAATCCAATTTATGTTTGCTTCTAGTAAACACTAGTGCCTATCGTGAGTTGCGGCCGTCCGTACATCAAGTAAAAGGTGTTCTTAATACAGAGTGTAAAGGACAGCTTAGCAAATACTTAAATGGTGGAATCTAGCCATAACTATCATCAGCTACAAGTAATTATTTTTTCTCGGAAATGTCAAGTTAAGGGGTTTTCGTTATTTACCTACTTCGGTGCTACGCAATGTACCGCGTAACCGCGCCCCGCGCGTCTTCCCCCCGCGCCGCGCCGCTATCGGAATGCGATGTACATTGCTGGTTTTATTGTTTTACGCTGTTATTGTTATTTTTAATGCAAAATGGAAGTTTTTTCTCATTTAATTTTAAAATTAAATCATTTAATTTTAAAGGAGAAAATACTTAAAACTTGAAAAAAAAATCGAAAATTTTCCTTTAGAATGATGGTCTGAATTCAGGATTTCAGTTTATTTATTTATTTTATTTTATTTTAACAAATTGGGAAACATACAGCATTAAGTAAATCTACTGGACATAAAACAACTTAATTAGCACAGAAGCCAACAAAGTTTCCACTAAAATCTATCACATTACCGTCTAAGTTAAGTCTAGTTTAGTTTTTGCTAAGCTGTCCTTTACACCCTGTATAACAATACTTACTATTGCACATCCCGGAAAGCCAAATCAGGTTCAGAAACCAAATCAAATTCGTCATACATCTTCAGTTTATCAGACATTTCGACACTTGTCGCACAAAGCAGCCTCTCTTCGTCAATATCTAATAAAGTCTCGTTTTGTAAAGTGGGGGGCTCTTGGCATACGAGTGGGGGGTAGGGGGAAAATGGCACAGAACTTGGGGCGAGACGAGATATGTAGTGTTTTAAGGGGCGTGTGTAGCAATCGCAATTTAGGTGGTTTTCTGAAAAAAAAATGGATTAGAAATATCACTACAAATAAATAAACGCTACACACTCAAAGGCCCACACTAAGGTTTTACCTTGTGTCGTGGGTCCCTCGGAACATACATAAAAACAAACACATGACCCGAGAACAAACATCTGCTATTTACACAAATATTTGCCCCAACTGGGAATCGAACCCAGGACAGTCTATCAAGAGGCAGCGCCGCTACCACTCGACCAAACCGGCCGTTAATTAACTGTAATTAGAAATATCACGAAGCACTCGTAGCCCAGTGGCACTCGCTGATTTCAACCGATCAGTGAGGTTAAGCAACGTACACGGAGGCAGAGAACCTGATGGGTGACCAAAGTAGCAGTTTGTTACGAGCGTTTCCTTGCTTCGGAGGGTACGTTAAGCTGTTGGTCCCGGCTGTTGTCCATTGACTACAGTCGTTAAAACCAAGCTAGATTTGTAACCGGAAGTTTGCGGGTTCAAATCCTGGTGCGGGCCTGTACAACTTAATTCGTCTTTTCGTATTATAAGTACGGGTTTCTACTTAATTATCACTTGCTCAGCGATGACGGAAAACATCGTGATGAAACCCACACGTCTTAGAAAATTCGCTTTCGAAAGACGAGCGGTCCACCAACCCGCATTGGGCCAGCGTGGTGGACTATGGCCTAAATCCCCTTCGTGTCTCGAAGGAAGGCCCGTGCCCCTCGGTGGGGACGTATGTATGTATTTATTCTTTATTGTACAATGATAAGATTGTATGAAGGATAACTAGTATACAAGGTGTTTAAAAAAAAAAAGTAATAATTCAAAATTAATTAAAATTTAGCTTACTGCACAGCTCTATTACAAATATGACAAGTATGTCATATTAATTATATGAAACTTTGAGTAATTTAATTTTATCCTTTTTGTAGATGTCAAACCGTGCAACTGATTACTAGAGTTGCGACTATTTCACTTTTAAAATTAAATTTTAGAATTTATTTTTTTTTGTTTTTTTTTGAAACACCTTGTATAGTAATAGGAAGTTTACAAAGCCGACTTATCCAACGAGGGGATTTCTTCCAGTCAACCTAGTGAGAGTACTAAAGAGAACAAAGAACTACTCGGCGTATTAATAAATTATAGCTGTTCCAAGTGGTTTTTTATAGCTGTTCATAACACCTAGTTTAGGTATAACCCTAAAACCCTAAAAACGGATTTTACCTAATTCTGGCGACTTCCTTGTAATAGGTTCGTCTATAGTCTATGCAAAAAACATACAGGAATAAGGTTTTTAGTATCGTTACAGAGACATGAAATTACACGAATAATTGTAGTAATGGAAGAATACTTGGAATTACATGAATAATTGTAGTAATGGAAGAATACTTGGAATTATACGAATAATTGTAGTAATGGAAGAATACTTGGAATTACACAAATAATTGTAGTAATGGAAGAATACTTGGAATTATACGAATAATTGTAGTAATGGAAGAATTGCACGGATAATTGTAGTAATGGAAAAATACTTGGAATTACACGAATAATTGTAGTAATGGAAGAATACTTGGAATTACACGAATAATTGTAGTAATGGAAGAATACTTGGAATTACACGAATAATTATAGTAATGGAAGAATACTTGGAATTACACAATAATTGTAGTAATGGAAGAATACTTGGAATTACACAATAATTGTAGTAATGGAAGAATACTTGGAATCACACGAATAATATCGTATAACTCATTACTGACCAGGGCAACTCTATTTTGGAATACTTGGTAAAATCTTTAAAGTTAATTTATAAATAAGTACGTATACTTCTCAAGCACCGAAAAATATTCGCGAAAATTTCTGGTAACCGCGGAAAATTTAGTGCGCGAAAATTTCTGTTTTTCGCGGAAAATTTGGAACGAATTTTGTCCAACCGTTTCTTCTTCTAATCACATCCCGTTTTTTGTTTTAAAATTTGTACAAAATGTATCTAACGCGGTGGCTCCTATAGGAGCCACCGGTGCCCCAGACATTAACGGTAGGTACATGTTTATATCATAAATAGATAGCAGAAAAAAATTGTTTTCATTTGATGTATAAATATCTGTAAGGACTTTTTTTTTGTAGAGTTATTAATAAAAAAAATTTTTTTGTTTCTCTTATAAGATTTTGATGTTCCTATTACCAGATTATTCGCGGGGGGCGTCGAATTAATGACTTATGAGGGCTGGTGAAAAAAAAACTTTAGAAAGCCCGTGTAGGCTTTTGTCAGGGCACGGGGGCGTGAGTGTATGTTTATTCTTACCTTCAAAATACACAACAAGACCATCTCCTTGTATTTTCTTCACTAACTCTGGATAGAAGCTCTTCAATTGATTGTAGCTAACGTCGAGTAGTTTTAATTTTTTTGCTTTAGCAATACTGTCTATCGGTAGTACTTGTAATTTGTTGTTTCGTAGGTTAAGGTGGGTTAAGTTGGAGGGTAGATTGAATTTTAAGTCAGCTGTAAAAAAAAATTGGTAACTTACGAAAAAAAATCAAATTTATCAGACCCGAATTATTTAGTTTTACCCGTCGTTTCATAAAAAATTTCAAGCCAGACCATCTGAAGCATGAAAACAAATCACAATTTTTGTATTAAAAATTTACATCGTCCAATTGATTTGAAACTTGGTAATAGTACACTTCAAAACTATTTGAGACCCGTGTTTCTGCGTTTAAAAAAATTCATGCGTTAAAAAGGGGTATACATTTTTTTCTCCTTATATCACATCGTAGGGCTAACGCACACACACATACATACACACCTGCGCACATACACACACACATACACACACACACCCACACACATGCACGTACACACATACACATCTGCACACACTTTGATTTAAGTAAATTTACCTAGATATATTTTTGTTTTGTTTAAGAAATTTTGTTATTAAAACTGGGATTGTGCGAGGCACACCCAACACAAGCAAATTAATGCTTACTGGGCTGGCCTCAAGTGAAAATGTAAAAATTACTTTCTTCTTCTTAGCGAATCGATGGCAAGTAGTCGTTATAAAATTACTTTTAGAAATAAATATTTATTTTTTTCATTACGTTTTATCAACGTAACCGATGCCGTAAGAAGGCTAATGATTAAAAAGTCACCCTGTATTTAAAATACTTACAAGTCCTAGAAACCAGGTCCTTCAATTGGTTATTTGATAAATCTAACGTTTCTAACGCAGACAAGTTTCCCAAGACATCTGTAATAAAAAAAAGATAATAAATAATTAAGTGCAGAAGTCCGGGACTTAATTGCCCGAGATTATGGGTCATAAGACGACATAATAATAAAACATTATAATTAGTTACAAACGTAGATTGACCTTGTAACTATAGTTATCAACATATCTTTACTTCGTAACTAAATTCTAATATAGCTAGACCTTAACTGGTTAAAAATGTAGCTTAACTTTGCAATTAGTTGCGTTTAACTTAGTAATGAGTTATAAAAACATTTGTTAGTTTTGTAACTAGCTATAAATGGTTACAGAAACATAGTCAGGTTACGTAACAAGAGCAATTATGATATGTTTTTTGTAACTAGTGTTTAATTTGTTACTGCGTCATATCGCGTTGTGCGCGCGTTTGAAATTCTGTCTTATATCAAATAGGTTAAGGTTTATTTTAAAATAACAAGCTGTGATAGTGATAAATAGCAATAGTATAAATGATTTATTTGCTACAATTTGGTTACTTAAATATTAATAAACTTTTTAAAAAAAGTAGGAAATCAGTCCAGGTCTCAGCGTGTTGCTGTGGCAGAACCATCAGCAGCTGATATTCTGTCCTGGCCTTATCCAAAAAATAATTAAAATAATTAAATTATTTCAGTTTACTTAAGCGACACTATAATTAACATTAGATACACTCGGGAGCAGCTCACGCTGAACAATTTTTAACAATTAGTTTTTTGTAAAGATTTATACCACTTTCGAAAGCTAGTGAAATAAGGCATTTATTTAAGTAATCTGCACGACACATTCCATACATTTATTTTGCACAAATTCACGACAAAGTGGCACTACTAAGATTTTTCCTACAAATCTCGCGCGATTCCAAGTCCACAAAATGAAGGTTATTGGTATCACTTCAGCTTATTATAATCTCTAGGAATCGTTGAGATGTCAGCTTTCAGATTATGCATAAAAAAAGATTACCATAGGAAATTCTTTAAGTTATACAGCTTTTTTTGACAAAAATCGGCATTTAGCAAAAAAAACACAAAAACGCGATTTTCTCTAAAACTAATAACTATCGGCTAGGGAAGGAATCACAAAAAAAATGTCGCAAATGAGCTCTACTTTAACCCCTTGAAGCGAATGTATCGAATTTCCAGTAACCCTGTATATCAGTGACTAGCCACTGACGAGTTGACAGGTTCGGGTCGCCTTGTATTACGTCTATATAGGGTTGAGTGCTCGTAGATTGGCTGTAAGTTTTTTATTTATGGACCATATTAAAATTTTATTTCGAATTCTGTTATTAATTAGATTATATTTTATTAATATAATCATCTTTCTAAATATACAGGGTGTCCAGGAAGTCATGGATAATCCTTGAACCGCAGATGGGTCTTGGTCTACCAAATATAAAAAAATGACTGAGTAAAAGTATTTAAAAAAAACTTTTTCTGCATGTTTTCTTTGTTTATATCTTGAATTATTCCTCTATTGATAGGGTATAAGGGATTTGCAATGACTGGCTTTAAAAAATTTAAAAATCAAGTCAAACACAAATTTTTCATACAATTTCTTTTCTATACAATTGCTTACTTAAAATAGCACACATACTTTTAGTGACACATATACTAATATAGGTATTTATTGCTTCTCGGGATAGGCTGGGCAACATTGTGATCATGGAACTTATGGGCTGAACCGTTTAGAAATGAGTGTTATTCTGGTTCCATCTTAGGTCAGGATAGACGCTTAAACATTACATAAACATTATTTACAAACATTATCACTACATAGTATAAAACAAAGTCGCTTCCCGCTGTCTGTCTGTCTGTCTGTCCCTATGTATGCTTAAATCTTTAAAACTACGCAACGGATTTTGATGCGGTTTTCTTCTGTAGATAGATTGATTCAAGAGGAAGGTTTATATGTATAATGCATGCATAATATAGTGGAGAAACACTGATAATTTTAGAGGTTTCTAATGTGATGTCGTAAAAAAACACTTTTTGATGTCTTATAAAACACTTTTTTTTGCGCTTACGAAAAAAAATTGAACGAATGACCAAATAACCCATTTATCAATGACCAAAATTCTACTTCGGTGGCTATTCTGTGATCCAGTAAAGTAATTTTTTTAATCAAATGATGCATAAAAAGTATGTAAAAAGTGAATAAAATACTGACAAAAATGTATGACCCAATAAAGAGTAGCTGATTTGATAATCAGTGACACTTTTGACAAGTGAGATATTACGTATTACCTTTTTCACAAAGCTTCATACTGGCAGTGAGTATAGAATGATAGCAAAGAGTTTTTATGCCTAACAAAATAATTATTTCTGACGAAAATCTTGATTTTCAGTGAAATAAAATAAGTATAAAAGCCAATTAATTATTTTAGTTTTTTCATAAAATAAATCTGATTTTTAGCGATTTTGAACTATTTAAACATTTCTGTAGGCGTAACTGGCATTTTAATTGCTTAGCCTTTCAGCCTTTGCCTCATAATTGTGGAAAAAGATTTTATTAGCCATTTTATTTTGGCGTTTATTTGATATTATTTGTTAAATAAAATATTTTTTGTGTTATTCAATGTATTATACACAAATTTCCGATAAAGATATCTTTTGTGATGACCATTAAAAATCGCAGGGTCAAACTTTCAACGTTGCAGGCTTAGATTTGAGCGTTGATTGTTTTTCACACAGCCAATTATATGTCGCTCTTTCAAGAGTAATATCTAACGAAAAAATGTTTGTTTTATCTAATGACAAAAAAACGGTGAAAGACATTTTGTAGTATATTTAGTTAAACCTGTTCTGCTTACTATTTTCTTATAAACATGTAACAATGAAGCATTTCTTTTTTTTATTTATTGCTTCCCGTTGTCTGTATGTCTGTCTGTATGTCCCTATATACAGTGGTGGTCATATAATTAAGAACGCTTATTTAAAGGGAAGATTTTTTCAAACTACTGAGTTTATTTAGTTCCATGTATTTTTTTGTATTTCTCTCGGTATCACAAAACTTTGCCATACTAATGGTTAATTCGTTGGTACACATGATTAGCCAAAAACTAAATAGATAAACTTTATGCATTCGATCCGAACCTAGTATTACTCCTTACTGGCTGGTCACATAATTAAGAACGCTGAAAATTTTATTTTTTATTCAAATTTAAATAGAGAACACTTCGTGGCTCTATGGTTGTAGGTCACTGTTTGTATCAATTTGGCGCCATTTAATTCTATAAAAGTTTTAAAAGTGATTGTTTTGTATTAAAACAATGGGAAAAAATAAAAGTTGTGATGAATCTACAAGGGAAGTGATAATAAAACTTCGTCAAAAGAATTGGTCGTATAAAAAGATAGCCGACCATCTGCAATGCTCCAAAACTATGGTTTTTCACGCTGTGAAGCATTTTGCTACTTATCAAACAACTTCAAATGTTATACGTGCACCTAAACAACGTAAGTCCTCTTGTCGAGACGATCGAAATATCATTCGCTTGGCAAAACAAAACCCTTTTAAAGGCTCGAATGACCTAAGAAAAGAATATTTTCGTGAAAACAACCCTTTAGCAATCTCAGCACGTACTATTCGAAGGCGTTTGGTAGAAGAAAAGTTGCACGGAAGGATAGCCAGGAAGGTGCCTATGTTGAAACAGTGCCATAGGCAAGCCCGGCTTGCATTCGCAAGAAAGTATGAAAACTGGACAGTAAGTCAGTGGAAAAATGTACTTTTTTCTGATGAGACAAAAATAAACAGGGTATGTTCGGATGGTAAACGATACGTACGACGCCCTCCGAACAAAGCATTCGACCCTAAGTACACAAAAGTGACATTAAAGCATGGTGGGGGAAATGTGAAAATTTGGGGGTGTTTTTCTGGACATGGGGTTGGACCTGTTAAGTTGATAGAGGGAAACATGGATCAATATCAATACAAAAATATACTGGAAGAAACAATGTTACCTTATGCTGAAGACGTGCTTCCTGTTATTTGGACATTTCAGCACGACAATGATCCCAAGCATACTGCACGCACCGTTAAGGAATTTCTCAGGGCGCAATCAGTTTCGGTGTTAGATTGGCCAGCTAACAGCCCGGATCTCAACCCAATAGAGCATCTTTGGTGTGATGTCAAGAAAAAAGTTTCAAATCGACAATGTGGCAACTTAAGAGAGTTATTTGCTGCTTTTTTAGAAGAATGGAACGATATCTCTGTTGCCAAATGTCAAAAATTGATAGAGTCAATGCCTCGCCGGTGTAAAGCCGTAATTAAAAGCCATGGTCATGCTACCAGCTATTAAATTTAGTTTAAAATTTTATAAATTGTTTGTTTTTCTTACGCACTTTCATTTAATGTGATTTAAATTATCTAAGTTTGTTATGGAAAAACTCTCAAGCAGTTTTATAAATCGTTCTTAATTATTTGTCCAGATTATTTACTATTTGTTTTTTGTTACTGTGTTTAATAAACTAAATTTATAAAAAAAATGGTAGAGGTTATATTTTATATTCCTAACACCTTTTGCTCTATTCATGTGGCTATTTCATAGCATAGCTAGTTACTTGTAAGATGGAACACATAACTAGATATGATGTGGTTAAGATAAATATTTTCTAGAACATTAAATCGTTCTTAATTATATGGCCACCACTGTATGCTTAGATCTTTAAAACTACACAACGGATTTTGATGCCGTTTTTTTAATAGATAAATGATTCAAGGGGAAGGTTTATATGCATAATATATGCCGGCGGCGCATGACAAAAAGCTGTGAACGTTGTATATAAAGACATTCTTTAGTATATTAAGTAAGTATTAATAATTGCACCCGTGCGAAGCCGGGCGGGTCGCTAGTATTACATATTATACACATTATATTTAGAATCATACACACACATATAGGTATACATTCGTTCGCTAACACATCTACCCTCACATAACACACACACTGACACATACACACACACACACACGTGCAAACACCCACAACTATTTAAGATAGCTTAAGATAGCATAAGATTAGAGCGGTGCAGCCTAACACAGGCGATAAGCCTACCAGGTTGCACCGGCAACTAGTTTTAAGAAAACCATTATCTAGAAGAAATAAAAACATTTTATTTTATACTTTTCTATAAGTGCCTACTTACCTTAAAATATTTATATATATATATTATATATATATATATATATAAGGTCCTAATTTATTAGTCACTTTCCTTTTAACACGTTATTGTGTAGGTCAAAATATATCATTTGAGTCAAAAAATAAAAGCCTAATATTAAATTTAAAAGGTCTTGAAAAATTTTGTTATGATATTTTTTCATTACTATGTTGAATAAACCCATCCATTCAAACGTAAATAATAATGGCAGTAGTAGAGCGGGCGAGCGGGGAGTGGACGGCTATAATCGAAAGAGAACCATTCCTTTATCTTTAAATGGTTTTTTTTTTTACAAAATTTAATTTTCAGATAATTAATTTTTATGTTGTTTTTTATATACTTTTCTCGGTCATTTTTTTATATTTGGTAGACCATGACGTGACCCATCAAGTCATACAAATTTTCTATACTTTTTTTATTTTTTTAATTTACTCGGTAATTTTTTATATTTGGTAGACCATGACCATGACATTCATTATATCGTTCATAACATTCCTTCCAAGTTCAGCCGCTTAAGTTTTGACGTGCCGTGTGTGACGTCACTAGTCAGCACCGGGATCAGGTTGTAACTCAGATCTATCTCGAACAGACGGTATGGGATCCAAGGACTGTATGGGAACATCTTTTTAGAGAGGAAGCCGAAGTTATTGTGGCTTAGGTTTACCTGGAAATCCCTGGAATACCTGGTTCATCCCTATAATCTCTAACGGGGAGCCAGAGCAACGTGGTTCTAGAACCTATAGATGCCACGTTCGACACAAATTGTGAGAGTAATCAGATGGAACAAGTTGGGTAATGGGGAGAGGTGGTCAGCTTTTCGCCCATTATACAGCAAAACCCTCGCATCACTAGAATAGAATAGAATAGAAATTATTTATTCGTGAGAACGTGAGTACAATAAAGTTCTTAGGTTCTTTGTCTTAGGTTCTAGCACATTCTACCAATATGGTGTACGAATATTTTAAAATTGAATCTATCATATTATCTGTTAAATTACATTACCATATTAAGTATAATTAATTAGGTCAAATTTATAAAAAAATATCAAAATGTCAATTGTATAAAATGTGTCTAATTATGTCAAAATGTGTCAAAATTCTAACAATACAATCTAAATCATTATACAAATGTCACAAGAAAAAATAAAACAGAAAAATTAAATTATATTCCAAGGTCAACATTATCTTTATAATCTAAATATTCCCTTACACTGTAAAAACATTTGTCCAATAGCCAATTATGTAATTTTCTTTTAAAGACAATAGGATTCAAGTCTTTAAGTTCCCTTGGTAACTTGTTAAAAAATTTTAGAGCCATCATAAAGGCGTTTCTACGACATATTTCCAAGTTACAATTAGGAACGTGTAGCATATCTCTTTGCCTAGTCTGTCTCGTTGCTACATCACCTTGTTTAATAAAATAAGTTTGATTCTTGTTTACAAACATACAAATTACAACTACAAACAGACTCTTACAAATTACAAACAGACTCTTACAGTCTTTTACTGTATACCTGGGAAGAGTAGGTAGATGGCACATTCTTAGTTTTTCTTTCACTCCCAGTCCAAGATGGAAGAACAATTAGTTATTTGTTATTAAATTAGTTGTTAGTTGTTTATTATTAAATCTTTCGAACGATGTATGGACTAAGCCCTCTATCAAATTACAAACCATTCGTAGTATATGGGTTCAGCTTCCCGATCCCAAGGACTAACCAGATCCGTAGGGTATACTACAATGGTTTCTTGTCACCGTGTAATGACCTCTCTGTATGTTGGTTCTAGTCTGCCGATCCCAAGGATATCCGTACACAGGGTTCAGTCATTTAACGCTGAGCATAAGCACATCATGTTGAGCACAAGCACTCCTTGCTGAGCATAATGCACACTTTAACATTTGTGTATCCACACTAATTACCCCCCTTAAACACAGTTTTACTAATTGACATAAGGCACAAATATACACATAATATACCCCAAGCACACATAAATACACGCATACTACACTATTACAAATACACACACATACTTCAACACACACCCACACCTTGTTACTTAATTAGGTATTTACTTTTTATTATAATTTTAAGTTAATAGTAATGTAAACTCACTCTGAATATCCAAGAATATATTGTATACCTGGAAGAGCGAGGCATTCCCATCACAAGTGTCTATGACTACTTACTGGGAAGCCCCGATTATTACATGTAAGGATTTGTCTAAATAAAGATTTTTTTTTAAATGTATATACCGACCAAATTGAATAGGTAGAAGTTAAACAATAGTAGCTTGACACAAGCCATACGGGTTCAACTTACTGTTCCTTATATCGTTAATAATATTCCCTGCTAAGTTCAGCCGCTTAAGCTTGGACGTGCCGTGTGTGACGTCACTAGTCAGCACCGGGATCAGGTTGTAACTCAGATCTATCTCGAACAGACGGTATGGGATCCAAGGACTGTATGGGAACATCTTTTTAGAGAGGAAGCCGAAGTTATTGTGGCTTAGGTCTACCTGAAAAAAATTTTGACCTGTAATTAAATTCTAAAACGGGTCTAAATTCGCGTGTATACTGGGTGAAAAAGAACCTCCTAGCTATATTCAAAATCCTGAACCAGTGTCACTCAAAGAACACATCAAGGAAAAAAATATTTTTTCAATGGGAATAGTTCATTTTTTGCCTAAACGTAGACATTACTCCTACACCAGGCGCGCGAGGGGTGCGAGTAGCGCTCGAAGGGTGCACCTGAGTGGTGTCTACGTTTAAGAAAAAAAATATCCCCCCCACCCCGAAAAAAAAAAATTAAAGTGTTCAGTAAGTAAGTGATACTGGTTCAGGATTTTCAATAAAGCTAGGAGGTTCTTTTTCAACCTGTATATGATTACTAGCTTTCCGAACGCGTGGACTACAGGTTATAACGTGCCCAACTGTGGGATTAAATGTAGCCTACATCCTTTCCCAGGCTCTAATCTATCTCTGGACCAAATTTTATCAAAATCGGTTCAGTAGTTTAGACGTGAAATACAGACAGACAGACAGACAGAGCTACTTTCGCATTAATTTATAATAATAATATATTAGTAAGGATTTACCTATTTCCCGAAGTCTACCCGTGACCACGTCGGGAACGTCGGGAAATGGGTAAGTAAATCGTTATATACGCGAATTGAACTGCTTCGGACCGACAAAAAATCAAACAAGAAGCAGAAGACATCTACAAAGTAGCAGAAGAACTCAGATCAGCACTGTTGATACAATAATAATAGTAAAAACGCATCTCAAGAGCGGCAGGAAATCAACCGTTCTACGCCAACGGAAGATAAGATGTGGACGAAGAAAACCAGGCTACTACTGCTCTACAAACAAGAATGATTAACAAAAACAACCTACCTGGTAAAGGAAGCTGCACATAAAAGAAAAACAAACAGTTGAGGAAGAGGACTCACATCATTGCAGCTTCAATCCTACCTGCATATATTACACACCAAGTATAGTATCTAGACAGACAGACAGACAGACAAAGAATTTATTCATTGCTTTAAAACACACACAACATTCAAAACAGTCAGAAGTACAAATACACATTAAAGGTTACAGAGTTATTCTAGTGTTGTATGTGTGTCAGAATGCAACAAAAAGGCCATAGCTCAGCATAAGCTTTGTCCAAAGGACAAAACACTGGTATTCTGCTATAACCTCATTAACGTCAGTCACGAGTGCTCAGCAGCGAAGATAAACACTAAAAAAAGAGAATGTACAATATAATGTATAATATGTATAACAGGGGATAAATATGTGAGTTATGTGTGTAGGTATGATATTGCGTATGATGATCGCAACGACATATTATCTCACGCGTTATCTCGTGGTCACGTGACGCTTTCTCGTAATCTCATTGGTCGAAACAGTCACGTGACCACGAGATAACGCGTGAGATAATATGTCGTTGCGATCATCATAGCCCGGCTGAACGGTGAAGGAAAACATCGTGATGAAACCCGCCCGTCCAATCCAAGAAAATTCATTTTTGAAAGACGAGCGGTCCACCAACCCGCATTGGGCCAGCGTGGTGGACAATGGCCTAAATCCTCTTCGTGTTTCGAAGGGAGGCCCGTGCCCCTCGGTGGGGACGTATATGGGCTGGTAAAAAAAAAACAACGGGTTGCACTCCGGGAGTGCCGGCAGAAGTGAAAACTTGAACATTAACGCTGTGCATTAATATGGAAATAAAACAAAATACACTAAAAAAAGTCCGTTATTCTCCCAGGATTCGAACCCTCGACCTGTTGCTTACAATCTGGCAACTTTTCCAGTCGACCAAACTGTCTACTTTCAATTCAGTAAAATAGTCTATCGGTATTTGCGAATAATCGTTAACATAGTTGACATCTGTCACTGAGATAATTTTACCATAGGGCTGCCATCCGTCCGGGTTTCCACCCATACTTCAAAGTACACAACGCCGCTAAAGAAGTTTTCACTTCAAAAACTAACACTAAAACAATTCTTACCATTTCTAATGACAGGCAGTCATCGAGCAATCCATTTGTTTTGTTATCAATTTTATCCAAATGATTGAAAGAGAGATCTAGTTTTCTAAAACAAAAAAAGGCACTTTGTAATCTTTATTTTTTTATACTGGGTGAAAAATAACCTCCTAGCTATATTCAAAATCCTAAACCAGTATCACTCAAAGAACACAATTATGAAAAAAAAATTTTTTTTATATTTTTTCAATGGGAATAGTTCATTTTTTGCCTAAACGTAGACATTACTCCTACACCAGGCACGCGAGGGGTGCGGGTAGCGCGAGGGGGGTGCGCCCGAGTGGTGTCTACGTTTAGGAAAAAAAAATCCCACCCCAAAAAAAAAGGGTTCCGTAAGTGATACTGGTTCAGGATTTTCAATAAAGCTAGGAGGTTTTTTTTCAACCTGTATATTAAGTCACATTGAATAAGTTAGCGAAAATCAAGGATAAGAAACAGGTCGATACATAATTATACAGGATGAAAAAGAACCTCCTAGCTTTTATTGAAAATCCTGAACCAGTATCACTTACTGAACACTTTTTTTTTTATCGGTGGGTTTTTTTTCTAAACGTAGATACTACTCGGGTGCACCCCCCGAGCGCTACCCGCACCCCTCGCGTGCCTGGTGTAGGAGTTATGTCTACGTTTAGGCAAAAAATGAACTATTCCCATTGAAAAAATATTTAACAAAATTTTTTTTTTCATAAATGTGTTCTTTGAGTGATACTGGTTCAGGGTTTTGAATATAGCTAGGTGGTTTTTTTTTCACCCAGTGTACACGAATTTAGACCCGTTTTAGAATTTAATTAAGTCGATGTATGAAAAAAATTCTCGCCTCTCTAATCGAGTCTCATCAATTACAGGGTTGAAAGGACAGCTTAGCAAATACTGAAATGGTGGAATCTACCTGTAACTATGATCCGCTGAAATTATTTATTTATTGTTTCCCAGAAACCTATTTTGGCGCTACGTAACGAGCAGTCCGCCACGCCTCGCCGCCGCGCCGGTGTCAAAATGCGATGTACATTTCTGGTTTTCGTGTTTTTCGCTATTATCATTGTTCGATATTTTAAAATTGAGTGTTTTAATATAAATAATTTAATTTTAAAGAAGAAAATATTAAAAAATATAAAAAAAATTGAAAATTTTCTTAAGGAAAATTCCACTGGAAGATTATTTAGATTGATGGTCTGAATTTAGGGTTTCAGTTTTTGCTAAGCTGTCCCTTACACATGGAGAATTAAAGTTAAGTTATTTTTCGCTAACTAAAAAGTCACCCCATATGAATTATACTTTCTATCTATCTATCTCTAGGCACAGCCTAAAATCAGTTTGTTGTCTATCGTAGACAGCAAATACATATGTTGAGTTCTGTGTCCTCTTTGCTTCTGCATCACATATTTGTATAAGAACATTGTATAATGTTGCAAATTATTAAAAAGCAATAACGTTCATCTATCTTATCTACACACATCAACACGGTCTAGGGATATTGCACGATTTTTCATACAAAAGAGGTCTGTTTGAGAAGCTATAATAGCATACTCGAGATACATGGAGGCCTATACTTTTCAGGCGAGCAAGTACTAAACCCGAATTTTCAATTCTAGTTAATAAATTTCGTTTTAATTTAAATTTGTGAAAACGTGACGAAAATGAAAAAAAAAATGCGTAAATTCGACCATTTTCATACAAAAAGCAGACAAAAAGCGCATTTTCGTTTTTGTTTCCGTCACGTTTTCACAAATTTCAAGTAAAACAGAATTTATTGTCTAGAATTGAAAATTCAGGTTTAGCACTTGCTCGTCTGAAAATTATAGCACTCCATGTATCTCGAGTATGCTATAATAGCTTCGCAAACAGGCCTCTTTTGTATGAAAAATCGTGTAATATCCCTAGACCGTGTGGGATCATCCATAAATTACGTCACACGTTAAGGGGAGGAGGGGGTCGACAAAGTGTGACATTGTGTGAAAAGGGGGTGGGAGGGGTCATAAGTTTCGTGACGTCACATTTCAAAATGTGTTATGAGTATCAAAACGCGTTACATATTAACGACAAACTTAACTCCCTCAGTCCCAAGCACTCTTTTTACGTTTTTACTTTGGTTGTGACAATGAGTTTTGAGTTCCCAAAAAAAATTAACGACACTATTAAGTACTGCTTTTATTAAAAATTACAAAAAATGGAAAATATGAAAAATATGTGACGTCACGCAAGGGAGGGGGGAGTCTTACAAATGTGACCAGCTGTGACAAGGAGGGGGAAGGGGTCAAAAAATCATGAAATTCGTGTGACGTAATTTATGGATGGTCCCTGTTGATGTGTATATTTATTTATCTGCTTACCTAAGCGCCACCAATCCTTTGAACGCCTCATTCGGTATATGCGTCAGTCCATTCCCCCTTAGCGACAGATCTAATAGTTGCTGCATTCCATTAAATGATCTCTGCTCAATTGAAGTAATAAGATTGTCTGACAGATCCAGTTGGAACAATGTGGGTAGGTTGCCGAAAGCGGATCTTGAGAGCAAGGTTAGATTATTATGCTGAAATCAATAGTAAGGAATCATCAACAGTCATCAACCACAAATGGAATGGCCCCGTAACATGGCCACGGAGTGTACGTTTACGTACCCCATAAAACACATGTCATGTTATGTAATTTTGAAATGAGAAGATGTTAAAAAGAATTTTTTTTTTTGAAATAATGAGTAAATAAACCATTTTTAA
The DNA here is from genome assembly GCA_949987775.1 of Aproaerema taeniolella. NCBI lineage: Eukaryota > Metazoa > Arthropoda > Insecta > Lepidoptera > Gelechiidae > Aproaerema > Aproaerema taeniolella. The sequence goes on from OX465266.1 coordinate 1,906,426, forward strand.
TATACCAAAATTCAACTTCAGTGGCTTTTATATGATCCAGTAAAGTTATTTTTTTTAATCAAATGATGCATAAAAAGTAAGCAAAAAGTTAATAAAATACTGACAAAAATATATGACGCAATAAAGAGTAGCTGATTTGATAATTCAGTGACCCTTTTGACAAGTGAGAGTATTACCTTTTTCATAAAACTTCATACTGATTATTAGAATGACAGCAAATACTTTTTTATGGTAATTATTTCTGACGAAAATCTTGATTTTCAGTGAAATAAAATGTAAAAGTAGGTAAATTATTTATTTTACTTTTTCAATAAAACAAATCTGACTTTTAACAAATAATTGAACTATTTCATAATTTCTGTAGGTGCAATTGGAATTTTATTTATTACTTAGCCTTTGCCTCATAATTGTGGAATTATTTTGCTCGCCATTGTTTCGCCCGCCATTAGAATTTATTTGTTCAACAAAATCATTTTTGTGTTATAAAAATGTTAATTCCGTACTGTTTTGTGTTTAGTCGTAAAATATTAGTGCACATTGTTCAATTGTAACACGTTTTCAGTGAATGCTGATTGGAAATACTATCTTTTAAGAACTTTGGATATACCTATACGATGTAAGTTTTTGACAACACTTTTTTTAGTTTCGTTTCCTCGGCTACTGCGTTGTAAAACGTTGAACAATATCGCTCGCTCGCTCGTTCGCTCGTGTTTCAAATGGGCTCACGTTACACATTACCTACGACACTAGTATCGTTAATAACTATAATTTCTCAAAACAAATAACTGTGTCGATGCGCTGAGGTAAGCGAGGGGCGGGGGGAGAAGAAAGAAATGCATGCTGATTGGCCGATTCAAGGTCACAATAATCCAAGAAAGGATAAGCAGTACTTATTTGTATTTGAAAGAGAGGGATGTACTGATAAACAAATGCTTGTGTTACGGATTCGAACCAGCGTAATTTGAGCTCTGAATAAATTGATTCTTGACAATAATAATCTTGAAATTGGCTTACTTATGAAAAGTTATGCCGTCTTTTTTGAAATAAGATGATTGGCTACATTTTCCACAGCATTTTATTGTACAGGGAGTCATGTTTCTCCTCTTTCTTATTTTATTTTGTAATAAACGCACGAGATGTACACGGGTCACGGATGTGGTCGATACTAAAGCAGATTTCGCGATCGGTGTCTTAAGTAAGATGTATAAGTGTAAAGTGTTGCCAGAAAGTGTTCGCCTTGCATTAGGCGTCTATTAGGCTGTGTGGTCGATGTCAACAGTCTTCTTCTTCTTCTTATCATGTAGGTATAGTCAAGTTTTCGCTGTGTGGTGATCGGTTGAGAATAACACTACCCCATCTCTTTCCGTGTCGTAAGAGGCGACTAAGGAAACACAAATGAGACCTGCCTCCTAGTAATCCATATTAGGCAACGACCCCTCAGTTTGTTTTGAATCTGAGGTGTCGTCCTATGGTCTCGTGCGGTGTGGTAGGCTCTGTAAAGGGCCGTCTGGTTCGCGACCACCCTCCTACCGAAGTCCGACGCCAAACAGTTTGCTGTGTTCCGTCGGTGCGTGGGAGTACCAGTGCCTTAATTGCGATCACCATAGCCCAGCTGATGCTCTGCCTACCCCAACAGAGACAATAAGCGTGGCTGTACGTACGTATTCCGCAGTTTTTAGGACTAAAATAAAATGTTACCTTCATATGTAAATATTGCAAGCTGCTAAGTGTGTTTAAAGCTTGCCATGGCGGTTTGGTAATACCATTATTCGACAGATCCAGCACTTGAAGTGTTAGAAGAGGGGTGAAACTATTGCTGTCCCATCTGTAAAGAGAAAATAATCATTTTACATTGGGTTGTAAAAATAGTACATTGTTCATCAAGGGAGGAAAGGGACCGGGTCACAATACTCCCGAGCTAGGAATCAGACTTTCTCCCGAGTGCTACATAGTGCTTTGTACTACACCTGTGAGGAACAATCAAAACTCAAAACGCAACAAACAATTTAAGAAAATTTCACAAATTTGACCAAAATTTCGCGCTTCTTCTTTTTTTTATGAAGACAAAAGGATTTGTGGTCAGTGGCAAGGAGATACCATATTTAAATTATATAAAAACTCCTTGGGCAGTGGTGAGTGCGCGCGCCATAGATTAGAAAACACGTGAGAAATGAAAATTCGTAAAAAGTCTTTTAACAGGTTCACAAATGTTTTGGTGGATCAAGGTGGTGTATTGAGTCCGACTCGCACTTAGCCGGTTAATAAGAGGCTGTCAAGTTTCAGTACATACCTGTCTTCAAAATTGTTGTGAGATACATTTAGCCGGAGTAACGCGTTCATTGACGGCCATGTGTTGATTTTGATCTCTGTTAAATTGTTGTACGCTAGGTTCAACTCTCTGAAATGAAGCAAAAATTAAATGTCAAAAAAAATCAAAACAGCATTGATCTATCTATACACATTATCTATATCTATATACATATTATATATATAAAGAGGAAAGATTTGTTTGTATGTTTGTTTGCATTGAATAGGCTCTAAAACTACTGGACCGATTTGAAAAATTCTTTCACCATTAGAAAGCTACATTATCCCCGATGGACATAGGCTACATAATTTTCTCGAATTCCCACGGAAACGAAGTCTCGAGCGAAATGCTAGTCTATACATATTATAAAGAGAAAAGTTTGTTTGTTTGTTTGCATCGAATAGACTCAGAAACTACTGGACCGATTTGAGAAATTCTTTCACCATTAGAATCCTACATTATCCGGGATGGACATAGGGTACATGATTTTCCCAAATTCCCACGGGAACGAAGATTTACTGTTAGTAGAAGATTTACTCACCCTAAACTAATAGGTATTTGAAATATGTTCGTCATTTGGTTATTGCTCATGTCTAGTACTCTGCAGCTGGCCAATTTAGCCAGGCTTCCTTTAGAAACTTCTCTAAGTCTGTTGTAAGATAGGTTTAGCTCTAGAACTGTAGGTATAGTACCAAATGTAGCTGGTTTTATTACTTCCATGGAGTTGTAGCTCAGATTTAGGTATCTGGAAAAAAAGATTCATAGATAGTTAGATAATCATAATAATTCATAATTATAATTTATTTACGTAAAATTTAAGTCTAAATACAGTATGAAACAAACTGTGTAAAATAAACAGTATGAGTACTATGTATCTAAAAGTAATACAAATTATGCTAAAACTAAACAAATATTTACGGATTACAAAAAGGTTAGTAGGTCAATATGCTATTGTGATACCCAAACTAAGTACAGGGCTTTAGGTATCTCTCTTTCAACCTCTCGGGTGGTTAATCATAATCAGTCCATGAAACTGAACAACTTTTCCAAGGAACATTGGGCAAAATACGAAAAAAATTTTTGGTCTCCCATACAAAATGCGCTATATGCTGATAGGGTTGCCAACCCTACTATATAATATAGTATCCTTCTATATTAAGGCATCAAATACTATATTTCTATAAAAAATATATAGTAGGCGAAACTACTATATTTTGCGTAATACGGAACGCAGCCTTAACTAAAGCCCGCCCTCTCTCTACTCTACGTCTACCGCGAATATTACGCGCGCAATCGCTACGATAGAAGAGCTGTTGTCATCGCATCGTACATGCATCGTACGTTTCAAAGGGCCTTTTCTGTCTCTGTCTCTGTCTGTTGTTTTCTGCTAAATCAACTGTTGAAAAATGGCAAGAAGTTTTTCTTTTAAATGATTCAGAAATGCCTAACATTTTAAAAATTGTATCTTTCCTCTTTTCAATACCAGCCACATCAGCGTTTACAGAACGCATATTTTCTGTGATGAAAACTAAATGGCGAGACGAGCGTAACAGGGCCTTTTTAAATTTAATAAAATGCGAATTAATGGTGTTTTTCAACCTAAAAATTGATTGTAATGAAGCATATGAACACTTTAAAAAAATGTAATTATTAAGGCGCAAAGCAGTATGTAAGAAATATTCATTTAAAAAATAAAGTCACATTTTAACCACATACTATATTTTTATTCTTTTTTTGCCATCTACTATATTTTTTAAGGAAATCACTTCAAAAATACTATATTTGATAAAAAAAAAGTTGGTAACCCTATATGCTGATTAAATTTGTATGGGAACTCAAATTTTTTTTTCGTATGTTGACCTACGTTCCTTGGGAAAGTTGTTCAATTTCATGGACTGATTAATCACCCGAGAGGTTGAGAGATACCTAAAGCCCTATATATGTATACTTGTATCTTAGGTATCGTGAGTAATAATAGTAATAGATAGAAATTCTTTATTGCACAGTCACAAAAAAAAGTTTGACATAGCTAAATAAAAAGTGCGCAAACGCGGCCTTATCGCTTTTTTTAATTATGAGATGGGTTAACTCTTGACCTCAATCTTGACCATAAGGTCAAAGATGAGGTCGACGATGGAGCAAGTTAACCCAGAAAATGCCTATAAAGGCACTGGTACTCTCACGCTAAGAATAATATCTTCCAGGCAAACCTTGTTTTAGGGACAACTTCAAAAAATCGAGAGTAGTGCAGAGTAATACTTATACAAAATAATAGACTAAGAGAATAGAACAGTGATTTTCAATCTGTGGATCGCGACCCCTGGGGGGTCGTTAAGCCCTACTCGGGGGGCCGCGTGTAAAAGAAAAAGGCATTTTGTTATGAGTTCTACCCTACAACAAGACTATATCAGTGAAAAGGATACTCGTCATTAGCCCATATACGTCCCCACCGAGGGGCACAGGCCTCCCTTCGAAAGACGAAGGGGTTTTAGGCCATAGTCCACCACGCTGGCCCAATGCGGGTTGGTGGTCCGCTCATCTTTCGAAAATGAATTTTCTTGGACGGGCGGGTTTCATCACGATGTTATCCTTCACCGTTAAGCAAGTGATAATTAGAAATCTGTACATAAATCCAAAAAGACTAATGTAATGGTACAGGCCCGCACCAGGATTTGAACCCGCGACCTTCCGATCACAAGTCTAGCTCATTACCAACTGGGCTATCACTGCTTTTTTGGAAAAGGATACGCCTGTTTTATAATGCCTCCCGTCGTCCGCGTCTACCGCAGGAATAGTAGATTTTACAACAAGTGCACAAAACGAGTCGTCGTAACGTCGAGGATAAAAATGGTTTTGTGGACGAGTTATAAACTCTGCTTTTCACTTCGATTAATTCCTCGCGAAATAATAAAATAACATATAATAACAAATTTTATCTTTAAACTTCTGATTATTTTGTCTGTATGGAGTTTTCTATGCTTTACTATTGACCCATTTATGAGTAGATCACTTTATGCACTAGAGCACAAAATGCGATTTTGTGCAGTAGATCGTTTTGTGCTCTAGAACACAAAAATCGATTTTGTGCAGCCTATAAGCTGCCCAAACTTTCCGAGCATGAGTAGTGAAAAACACTTTATACTACGTTTTAAAATATCTGACGTAGGTCGGATATTTAGCTTAAGGGGCTCTTAGGGGGTCGCCAGAACTTTTCAACTTCCAAAGGGGTCGCGTATTCAAAAAGAGTGGTTTTTAATTGGTTTTTTTTATTATAAGATAGGTTAACTCTTGACCCCAATCTTGACCATAGAGGTCAAAGATGAGGTCGACGATGGAGCGAGTTAACCCAGAAAATGCCTATAAAGGCACTGGTAGACGGCCCTTTACAGAGCCTACCACACCGCATGAGACCATAGGACGACACCTCAGGTTGAAAACAAACTGAGGTGTCGTTGTCTAAGATGGATTACTAAGTGGCAGGTCTCATTTTTGTTTCCTTAGTCGCCTCTTACGACACCCACGGAAAGAGAAAATAAATATGATTGTAAAGTGATCATTTAATCAACATGTTACATTTACATATGTTGTACTGCCAGATATTAATGTGAAACTTTATTTTTAGATGATTTTAGTTCTCTATTTAAAAATTTAATGAATACGCATCCGAATAAACAATCTTATTAGAAAAACATGAGCATGGTTGCGATTTAAATTCCACGGAACTTAGAACATTAAATATTTTTTCTGAAATAGTGATTCCAACATACGAACGGAAATTTTGCTTAAATGTGGCTTCTAAATCATTACAATGAACACTTAATATGTCCCATTATAAATTTGTTAGGATAACCTTTTATTAAACGAAATTAATAGAAAACGCATAAGTGTTGTGGCGTTACCCCTGCTCGCGGAGGACTGCAAACTCCGTGAGTTTGCCAGCGCCGGCCCGCGCCACCCGCTTCCCCGTTGCTCTGCGCAAGTAAATTCGTTTCACTACTGTAGGGGAGTTATTGTAATACTGTACCTATGATAAGATTTTAAACAAAGTTTGATCAACTTTCCCAAAGAAACCCATTAATTTAACCCATTGCTTTGTAACTTGTAGGTAAATGCGTCTGAACATAGATTTATTTATGTATATTATATTATGCAGTAAATTTATATATATATATATTTATGTGTATATTATGACATATAATTATATATTGTTTGTATATTGTAGAAATAGGTTCATATGTTAGTTTCTTATTTTTTTTGTTTTTTTTTTTATTAATTAATTAATTGGTAGTAATGCAAACATTATTGCGTTGTAACCCGCACCACATCTGTTTCTCTCTTGCCATCTCTAAGGTAGACTGGAAGAGATCCCTTCAGGGATAAGTCCCCCTTTGCACATCTATGTATCTTTTGTATTAGTCTATAAAAGTTTTGAAATAAAGAGTTTACATACATACATACAATTTAATCATTTAATTCATATGAATTAACACGTTACTCGTCCACAAAAAGGCAAATCGTGTGATCGCTCAAGTTTCTCAAAACACACAGATACAAACGTCATAAACGTTTGACGTTTTATCTGTGTGTCTGTGGGCCTATCTGGGGCATCGTAGGTCCTAAACAAATGGACGATTTCGATACGTTTTTTTTTTGTTTGAAACTGTTCGTCAGTCGAGATGGTTCCCCTCTTTTTTTGTCGGGGCTAAAAAACCAAAAACAAATCACGGTTCTTTTCTCACCTTAACGAAAACAAGTTCTGAAACATAGCATTTGCTATTTCCGACAAGTTGTTGTAAACAATGTCGACTGTGTGTAACTTTTAGAGCTTTGGGATCACTTGGAACGCATTGTGCGACGCGTTCAGAACAAACTTTATACTTATTTAAAGACCGTTTCTGTGGCTGTTTTGGATTTTAACCTTTTCACCGCCAAAGTCTGATATATCAGACAAAAAATTTCTTTTTTTTTAACTTTAATATCGTTCACCAAGCGTTCGCCATACGCCACGACATTAAAAAAAAATTTTTTGGATGTCGTGGCGTGTGGTGGGCGTTTTTAACGAAAACTCTTGGCACTAAAAGGGTTAACACTCATTTGAGAATTATAAATAGTCAATATACTCGTACAGGTTACGGTGGGTTACGATCATTGAGACTTGGGTTTTAGTATATGTATAATGGCGTAATAAATAACATAGTACGACGGTAAACGGTTTACGTTTTACGTAACTTAAATGTCCACAGCCAACAAGGGAGAAGTGAATTTGACAAAATGGTTACTGCAAAATTGCTTTTATAGTACTAAGGAATATCTTGAAACTATAAACAATTGAATTGTATTTAATTTTGGCATTTTCGACTAAGTATTGTTAACATAATTTATTTTTTCTTGCAATAGTATGTTGTAGAATATAAAAAACTGTGACTAATTATAAAACATTTGCATGCTTACATGTAAACAAAAAAACTATACTAAATATTATACAGGTTGAAAAAGAACCTTCTAGGTTTATTGAAAATCCTGAACCAGTATCACTTACTGAACACTTTTTATTTTATTTTTTTTATTTCGGGGGGGGGGGATTTTTTTTTTCTTAAACGTAGACACCACTCGGGTGCACCCCCCGAGCGCTACCCGCACCCCTCGCGTGCCTGGTGTAGAAGTAATGTCTACGTTTAGGCAAAAAATGAACTACTCCCTTTGAAAAAATATTAAAAAATAATATTTTTTTTCATAAATGTGTACTTTGAGTTATACTGGTTCAGGATTTTGAATATAGCTAGGAGGTTCTTTTTCATCCAGTATACATATACTAAAATCTGTAATTATTACTGTTTTTTTCGCAAATAAATACTATTCTATTCTAAAAAAATATCACGTGTTTTTTCTTACCTTAGCGAAAACAAGTTTTGAAACACAGCATTGGCTATTTCCGACAAGTTGTTGTAAGCAATGTCGACTGTGTGTAACTCGTATAGCTTTGGGAACGCCAGCTTTGGGATCACTCGTATCGCATTGTGCGACGCGTTCAGAACTCTGATGCCTGTCATGTTTTGAAACGGTATCTGAAAAGGGTTATTCATCATGCTAATCTCAACCCATCAGTAAGGTTAAACAACGTACACAGAGCTGGGAACCTGATGCGTGGCCAATGTGACAATTTATCACGAGCGTTTCCGTGCTTCGGAGGGCACGTTAAGCTGTCGGTCCCGGCTGTTGTGGATTGACTACAGTCATTAAAACTAAGTCAGAGGTCATTGAGCGGTTTGAAAACTCTGACACCAGGTTTAGCCAATTTCGCAACACACTTGACTATAACCTACACGATAAGAAGAAAAAGATTATCTTCTATTCATATAAAATTGAAGTTCCTGACTCACTGACTCATCCACGCCCAGCCCAAACCCATAGACCTAGAAAGTTATAATTTGGCACTTATTTATTTAAATACAAAAAACTCCATGCCACTCAAATTATGGTAAATTAAGTTGTAAAAACAATAAAGAGCGGTAATAGCCCAGTTGGTAATGAGCCAGACTTGTAATCCGAAGACCGTGGGTTCAAATCCTGGTGCGGGACTGTACCACTAAATTCGTCTTTTCGGATGTATGTACGGATTTATAATTATCACTTGCTTAACGGTGAAGGAAAACATCGTGATGAAACCCGCCCGTCCAAGAAAATTTTCGAAAGACGAGTGGTCCACCAACCCGCATTGGGCCAGCGTGGTGGACTATGGCCTAAATCGCCTTCGTGTTTCGAAGGAAGGCCCGTGCCCCTCGGTGGGGACGTATATACATTATGACGATTAACTATGTGCATTAAAACATTTTAAAAGTTAAGATAAGTCAAACATTAACATAAACAAGATGAGAGCTAAAAAATCTAAAAAAATTAACCAAAACCACGCAAACATGTGGTAGCCATATTAAATATTTACTAATAAAAATATGTTATTTGTGGTGAGTGGAAAGCAGATCAAGAACTACTTTCTTAAAACTATTAAGCCCAAGAGAGAAAATATCGAAATCCTCACTTTTCTTAAGGCGAATACAGCACCCGATAAAGGAAGCACACATAGGAATAGTGCCATCTCCGTCTCTCAACAGGCCTGGGCCGGCAGTGCGAACAGTGTCGATACACGAAGTTTACGGACTATGAAAGCGTGCGTGCGTAAAAACATGTTCGAAAGTTAGAAAAATGAGACTTATGGAAAGGTAACAGCTTAAATCGAAAAATGCGTTAACTACTTATCGAGAGTGTTCAATCACGAACATTTTGATAGCAAATTCAAGTTCCTGTGGGAATTTTACTATCGTTTTTACAGCTTAAAAGATACACAATATTGATATTTAGAGGTGACTTTGTGAGCTTTTTCTATCGAACCAAAAGTGCTGAATCATGTTTTCAGCAAACTACTTATCTAGTTTATGTCCTGAATATTACCGTAGTATTTTTTTTCTTAGATTTAAAATGCAGTGCGTCATGCTTATCTACGCATCATAAAATCGTAATTTAGGTGCTGTAGTCGCCTTAAGAGGGAAGAATAGTACAGGCTCGTCCATACAAAAAGAGAAAACGTTTTTCCACCTCTAAATATTTTCAAATCTGAATTATTTTTTTGTATGTTATTAACACAATGAACCACTAGGTTTATAGTTTTCAATTTTTCAAATTTCGCTATAGATTAAAACTTATAGGTACCTCAAATAACGTTATTTTTGTATTAAAATTTTGTCGAATTACAAAAAGCAATGCATTTTATTTTTAAAAACTAAACCTATAAACCTAGAATATACTATGCAGAACCGATCGACACCAAAATGAAAATGATATGTTATGATTTAGTTAGTGGAAAACTTTTTTCTCCCGAAATGCAAATTTCACCAAGAAAAGTACCTATTGTCAATCGCGAGCTGCAACGGTCTCTATCGCACGCGATGCCCGGGAGTTTGAGCGTGCGAGCGATAGCAAATGTTTTCCTAAATTCTTATTTCGCTAGAATCGCGAAGCTATTCTTCCCTCTTAAGGCGACTACAGCACCTAAATTACGATTTTATGATGCGTAGATAAGCATGACGCACTGCATTAAATCGAAGAAAAAAATACTACGGTAATATTCAGAACATAAACTAGATAAGTAGTTTGCTGAAAACATGATTCTGCACTTCTGCACTAAATACCAATATTGTGTATCTTTTAAGCTGTAAAAACGATAGTAGAATGCACACAGGAACTTGAATTTGCTATCAAAATGTTCGTGATTGAACACTCTCGATAAGTAGCTAACGCATTTTTCGATTTAAGCTGTTGCCTTTCCATAGATCTCATTTTTCTAACTTTCGAACATGTTTTTACGCACGCACGCTTTCATAGTCCGTAAACTTCGTGTATCGACACTGTTCGCACTGCCGGCCCAGGCCTGTTGAGAGACGGAGATGGCACTATTCCTATGTGTGCTGCCTTTATCGGGTGCTGTAGTCGCCTTAAACATTTAATTGAACTTTCTAATGACGCGGTTCAGTGGTGTTTGTGTGTAAACATGTCTTACCTGCGATAAATCCTCAAACTCATTATAAGAGACGTCGAACATATCAGCGTAACTATTTTCATCGAAGGCACTCCTGCTTATTCCCTTCAATTTATTATGACTTAGGTCCAAAGCCGTCATGTTGTTACAATTGACAAACGCGCCCGTTTCTATAGTGGTCAGAGCGTTGTATGAAATGTTTACTGTCGCTAAGTATATGTCAGAAAATGCTTGTTTTTCTATAATTGTTATTTGGTTTTCTGCTAGGTTTATTAGCTGAAAAAATAAAAGGATATGTTAGAAGTGGTAACTTAAAATAGGAAAGTAACCAAAACCTTGAAATATGTTGCAGTAACATGACATATTTTACATTTGTAACCATTTTTTTCGATCTAGTTACAAAACTTTTCAAAACAGTCACAGAGCTTGTAATTAAGTTGAAAAAAATAAAAGGAAGTTAATTGCTGGGATATTTCTTCGCTAATTTGTTGAAGTGGCAACTTAAAATAGAAATGTAACCAAAAAATTGAAATATGTTGCAGTAACATGACATATTTTACATATGTAACCATTTTTTTGGATCTAGGCTATTATTTATTCTGTGATCTAGGTACAAAACTTTTAATAATAGTTACAAAACTTATAATTAAGCTCAATTGGTAATGACTTTGCTTACTGGTCTGATGGTTGCGGGTTCGAGTCTCGGCTAATACAAATATTTAATACTTTTCAATAAAATTTTCAAGCATTTGTGAGCACCAATAGAAAGATGAAAGAATCTTTTCTCTTTATATTAGTGTAGATTCATTCATTTTTCTATCAATTGTCATTCTTTTAACCTATACTAATATTTGATACATAATCATTTTTTCTGTCATAGTGACAAAAGTTCTCCTCTCTCAAATAAAATTGCGTGCCCAGCCTGAATCCATGAGTTCTCATAAATGTTATTGTCACAGACCTATATCGAGATAGACGGTAAAAGTTTACCTACCTTGCGTGTAAAAAGTGTGAGGTTTCGTCACAGTTTTGTCCGACTTAAGTCAGTCTGCTTGAGACGTATGCCGTAAATGATAATCGATTTTAATCGGATTTACATTATTGTTTTACTTAATTAAGCACCTTTGAATAGTTTCCGCGCGGTCATCTTAGATACGAAAAATTCGATACGCTAGTTTCTCATACAGTTTGAAGCGCTCTTTTCGTCTATCTCGATACAGGTCTGTGGTTATTGTATACCACCTTTAGAAAACACCATGGAATGCAATAAATGATTGAGTATTGAGTATAAAAAAGCTCACCTCAGCGTATTTAACCTGCTGGAACATCTGGAAATCGACTTTAGTGATCTGGTTCCTGGCCAGGTCCACTGTGCCTATCCTGGTCACTGATGAGAAGGTGCCTCGCCCTACGTCTGAGATCTGATTGTCTTGGAGATATAGGCGTCTGGAGAGGTAAGTAATAGTGTTTAGAAATGACACCACCCCGCGAGTGAATCATCCCACGAAACTCAAACTTTCCCCAAAGATCGAATGACTTGGTTTTAATGACTGTAGTCACTCAACAACAGCCGGGACCGATAGCTTAACGAGCCCTCTGAAGCACGGAAACGCTCGTGATAAATTGCCACTTAGGTCACCCATCAGGTGACCAAACGCCACCATCTATCTATCTATCACTTACGCTCACGCCCATAATCCCTAACGGGGTAGGCAGAGCATCAGTGGTCAATATTGTTCTCACCTCAAAAATCTCATTCCTCGGAAGCTATTGGTATCCAACTTCTTAATTTTATTGTGATCCAAATGAACAACTTTTAACACTGTATTCCTGGCGAACATGCCTCTGAAAAAAAAAGTTTTACAAAATTAGTTACCATTTTAATAAAAAGAGTTACCATTTTTACATAAAATTGTTACCGTTTTTACAAAATTAGTTACCATTTTTCCAAAATTAGTTACCATTTTACCAAAACGAGTTACCGTTTTTATAAAATTAGTTACCATGGCCAAGTCGGAGGCCATCTCGAAAACTCTTGACACCAGACATCAAGTTCGCCACACACTTAATTATATAGGGTTATTAACAACAAAGGGATATTCGCAAACAGTTTTTGGGAAAGAAAATTTTAAAAAAAGGAATTCCCTCACGCGAGTAAGCGTTTTAAATCTACTAATCCCTACTAATATTACAAATGCGAAAGTAACTCTGTCTGTCTGTGAACCGTCTGTGAACTACTGAACCGATTTTGATGACATATGGTACAGAGATAGATTAGACCTTGAGAAAGGACATAGGCCACATTTTATCACATTTCTGGCCACGATATAACCTAAAGTCCACGCGGGGGGAGCCGCGGGTGGAAAGCTAGCTTACCTGAACTGTGAATGAGCGAGGCACACCTAACACAAGCAAACCAATACATACTGGGCTGGACTCAAGCGAGATTTAGTTATAAGTACTCTTAGAAATAAATAAAGAATTTTCCCGCCGTGTGGTGATCGGTTGAGAATAACACCACCCCATCTCTTTCCGTGGGTGTCGTAAGAGGCGACTAAGGAAACACAAATGAGACCTGCCTCCTAGTAATCCATCAGGCAACGACACCTCAGTTTGTCTTCAATCTGAGGTGGCGTCTTATGATCTCATGCGGTGTGGTAGGCTCTGTAAAGGGCCGTCTGGTTCGCGACCACCCTCCTACCGAAGTCCAACGCCAAACAGCTTGCTGTGTTCCGTCGGAGCGTGGGAGTACCAATGCCTTAATTGGCATTTTCTGGGTTAACTCGCTCCATCTTCGACTTAATAAGATTAGACCCATCTCATAATAAAAAATAAAAATTATGTTAATTTTTTTTTCATTTTATTTACATTTCGGGTAGTATTACCTGGGAATATCTGCTATTTGATTATGACTCGCGTTGCACCAGCCAAGTTTCGTCAGATCTCCTATGTGTGACCCATCTAGTTTTGTTATGTTGTTGTGACTGAAAAATAAAGCACAATAGTATATTGTGCAACTCGGGAATAAAAGACGGATTTTAAGAGAGGGCCAAAGTTAGATCACGAGCAAATGAAGGATTCTAAATTATTGTCAAGTGTTAGAATCCTGAATGACGCGAGTGATTCATAGCCCTCGATGAAAATCCGTTTTATTCAAGAGTTGTACATTATATTTTATACCATGACCTCGAGAAAAAGAAAGATTTAAGCAGAAATAGACATCTGCGCAAGGAGTTTGAATTTCGAATATTCTTTGCGATGGAGGTCATATGTCTATACATTGGAGTGTTCGAGAGGTCTTTAGCGGGAACTCGGCGTGAGCGGTTGCTTTGTCAACTGAATTTTCGTTTTCGGCGTGAAAAAGTTGTTTAATGTGTAATAGTGATAGTGTATTATGCAGTAAATTGACTAGAATTCGCGTAGTGATGAAAAATTCAAGTGATAACAGTGTTTCTGCTCCGTTTGGTACCGACAAAGATCCTCGCGGTTGTACTTCTCGCCGCCAGTTTTCGTAAAACAGACGCTATCCGGTTTTACGCAGAACATGAGGAGCTTAGGGCTTAGGTTAAGTTGACGAAAGAAGATTTTTCACTGAAGACATGGCTGTATGGACATAGTTTCCTTTGCCTTTCCCGCAAGGGATAAATTTAACAAAAAAAAAATTGGAGTGTTCGAAATTCAAACACCAAAATTGACAAAAAAGTGCTCTTCTTTTACGTGTTTTGCGGGAGCAAAAGAATCTTTTTAGAGTTCTAAATTCAAATACCAAAACTGTGACTAAAAGAGCTCTTTATCCCCAATTTTCAGTGAAAAAAAGAAGCTTTTTAGAGGGGGAATGGTATAAAATCAGTTACGCGCATTTATATTACCAACTATGTGAAAATTATGAAATGATTTGGTTCGTCTTTTAAGGCGATTAGAGTCGTCAATGACCTTGACGTTTGAGCCCTCTGCCCCGCGCGCCACAACCCGCACCCCGCAAGAAAACACCGGTCAAAGAATACACAGGCGTAGAATGCACAGAAGCGCACTCCATACATTACTGCCTATCACTTGAGTTTGTATTGATGAATCTAACTAGGTACTTCTAATAACAAAAGATGTCGGTGTATGTAAGTAATTATACTTAATCTAAGTTGAATTATTTTGATTGCCGCAATCGACGTAATGCTATTATTCGACAATTCTGGCATTCTCACCGGTCGCATATATACAGGGTGGAATTTTTTAACGTCTCCTGGAGGGAAAGTACTCTAAATAAATATAATAAATATATATAAATCTTAATAAATATATATTTGTGATATATTTTTAGTGCATAAATAGTCAACTTATTTATAATTATTATTTAATTAATATTTGCGCTTTCCCGCATTTCAATCTATAACTCCTATACCATAAGGTTGCCTGGAAGAAATTGCTGTTAAGCAATAAGGCCGCCTATTTGTATACATTATTTCAAATTCGCTGTATAAACATATTCTGTAATCCTATGTGTGCAATAAAGAATATTGTATTGTATTGTGTATTGTAAATACTGTAGATAGAAAATTTTACTCAAAGGAAACATTCCTTTATTTTTAATAATAGAGCGGGACCCAAGGAGAATAAAGTTCATTTCCGTGGGACTTACCTCCGCCATACGAACTACTGGTAAGTACTTATTCGGCATATTTTCCTGAACACAAAAAGTGCGGTAGTCACTTTCTAAGAGTATGGAGGGGGTAGCTATGACGTGACGTATTTTATTTACGCTATATTTAGATAACTACTGGACAGATTTACTTAAATAGGGTCTCAAATGAAAGATAATTTAATGAACATTGTTTTATTCTAAAGATTCATTAGTGTAAACCTAGTAACAAAATAAATATTTTCAAAAAACGACATTATGTAAAATTAAACTTTTTTTACTGTGTGAAAAGAACAGAAACCGTTAGGATTACGGTAATTTAGCTCATTATACAAAAATAGCTACACTTATCAGCATTCTAATGAACCTAAAAACGTTTAAGTCGAGTGTAAGGTTTCGTTACATATTTTGGCAATTTTTGCACTTTTTAAAAATATTTTTGAGTGTTTAACTTGAATTGAATAGTTCGGTGAATGACTTTTTCCGGTACAACTACTGACAGACAAAACAGTAGCAAAGTTTAGTGGCTAACTTGATGCGAAATTCAAAAAGGGAAGGGGAGTTTGGCTGACGGGGACATTCGTTGCCTGGCAGTTGAGGAGAGTAGTCGTGTCCTTAGAAAATGTAGTTTACGGAAGTGTCCGTTAAAATAGTGAGATCTAAAATATAATTAAATTGTACATTACCATGAAGTGGAAATATACGTTTAAAGAGGACTGGTGTTTCCTTTGGATTGATGCACGTTTTACACCTCAGAAGTGGGATGGACAACGCATAAACGCGTAAGTAACACGCCTTAATTGTTTTAAAGGAAACCCTTTTGATGTAGATATTTCATGATTAATTAGATACAACGGCAATAACCGATCTATCATAAAAGGGAATCGTTATAAAGGTAGATGGTTAACTATTTTTAGTTATTTTTAAAATTATATATTTTGGCACAGCTAATTTTTACAGCTATTATGTGCAATTGGTAGAATAGTCCTTCTTTTACATAGAATGACGTCATCGATGTCGTAAGATACCGACTCGGTACCTGGGAATTTATTTATACACATAATAATTGTGAGTGCTTTGAATTTTTCTCTCTACCTACATTCAAGCTATGATCAAAAACAAAACTGTAACCGACGGAATCAAATACGGTGGCACCGGATTACTCGAACTCTGTGTAGGGGTTTCTTAAAGGGGGTTGGAAATTTGATTATTTTTGCGCTAGGAGTAGCCGTTTTGAAGATATGACTACTTTTATGAATTCCTTATATATTTTGATTGTTTTTTTTTCTTTTTTATTTAGTTATATCTAGATAATACCACAAACAACATAACAAAATATTCCCTGCGATTGGATATGTATCTATTATCTTATTTTATTATTTAATGAAACTATGTATTTAACAAATCAATCAGGGTCAAAAACATTTGATTCGTGTAATGTAACTTTAACCATAGCATGTCATATTACATAATCTAGTTATCTAGTTATCTGAAAAGGAGATGCTTAAAACAATTGCATTAGAATTTTCAACTATGTCTGTTTAATGTGCAATCATTCTCCAAGAACAGGCAAAAAATTAAACTTAGAGGATACCAAACTAGTAGCTGTTACGTAGCAACAACATAAAGGCAACAGTTACTCAAGAGTCTGTTTCGATTCATGTATGATTTATTAAAATGGGCCAAAGATTCAAATAAAAAAAGCTTTATTAATGCTTTTAAACTAGCAAAATTTAGGGCTCCTCATGAAGCTCAAGAACTTTTTTATAGGAACCCATATCAAACATCAACTATTTTTTTTAGTTTTAAAAGGCGATAGCAGCGCAATTTCGCAGCTATTGGTACTAACAGTGTCATAGGCCTGACCAAACGATTTCAAATGAATGAAGCGACAAGTGCCAAAGTTCACGTCGCAGCACGGTGCAGGGATTCCTCCGAATGAATCTCAGTGTTGCCGATGTAAAAAAATATAATGGCGGCTGTACGCCAGCGACCTGCCTCTGCCTCGAGTGCGTACGTTTACACTCTCATACCCATCAGTACAGACCAGTACCATTGAGTCCTTTGTTTTAAAATATAACGCAAGTACGTGCAAGTATGAAGAGTTTTATTTCGATACGATACGAAGCGTTATTTTGGTTACGAGAATTTTTGAAAATAGTTCGTAACAAAATGAAGAAAATTTTTGACAAAAAAAGCCTGTTAATAAAAATTATGCCTGTTCATAATACTTTTTCATTTTGCTGTGATTCTACCCGTTTTGTCACGTTATTTTCAAGATTATTCGTACCAAATCTAAGTACCGTAGTCAGTTCGGCGCTACCCACGCTCACTTAGACGACTGCAGTTCCGTTGTTTATAGCTCGACTTAAACGTTTTTAGGTTCATTAGAATGCTGATAAGTGTAGCATTTTTTTTTATAATGAGCTAAATTACCGTAATCCTAACGGTTTCTGTTCTTTTCACACAGTAAAAAAAGTTTAATTTTACATAATGTCGTTTTTTGAAAATATTTATTTTGTTACTAGGTTTACACTAATGAATCTTTGGAATAAAACAATGTTCATTAAATTATCTTTCATTTGAGACCCTATTTAAGTAAATCTGTCCAGTAGTTATCTAAATATAGCGTAAATAAAATACGTCACGTCATAGCTACCCCCTCCATACCCTTAGAAAGTGACTACCGCACTTTTTGTGTTCAGGAAAATATGCCGAATAAGTACATACCAGTAGTTCGTATGGCGGAGGTAAGTCCCACGAAAATCGTTATTTGAAGACTTTTTTACGAATAGGTCCCGCTCTATAAGAAACAAAACAGCATTCAAGGATTTTCGAAATTTCGCTTGCCACACCCGGGAATCGAACCGGCTTAAATTAAAAAAAATAACACCCTGCACTTTTATGGTATCGATCGATAGGGTCAATCGTAAAGATCAAATGTCTCTAACAAACATGGTAAATTAGATGAAAAGAGAACCATTAAACTACATAAAACCTAACGATGGGACCCTTAAGTAAAAGTGCTTTAACACGTCCCATCAAATTTGTAAGCTTAGATTTAATGGTCTTCCTTTCACTTAATTTACTATGTTTGTTAGGGAGATTTATCCTTACGATTGACCCTATCGATTAATACTATTAAAGTACAGGGTGCTTTTTTTGGATTTTAGCTGGTTCGATTCCGGGTGTGGCAAGCGAATTTTCGAAAATTGTTCAGTGTCATGGGCTGATTCACCACCTGAGAGGATAAGATCGAATTACTTAACACCCTATACATATTATATATATTCAATCATATAGATTTAGATCCGCATAAGTACTTAATACAATTAAATTTCGTCAAACGTCTATAAGCGCAAAATAATCAAATATTACGACTAGATTACAAACTTATAATAGTAGGTACAATTAGCGTCCACGCGCGAGCTATACCGTAACACAATAATATCGTCTGACTGCACTACTCTCTAAGCACACTAATACATAAATATACTGTGTCAACGCACACAGGCAAACAGAAAATACGCTTTATCGCTCGTAAAAGTTTGGATACGAGTGACACAGCCGTCCCGTCGGAATGCCAGCGGAGGACTGCCGCCCGCGCCCGCGCAGACCACCCTCTGCAACTAAACGTTCGGATTTCCATTTTTCGTAACTTTTGAATGAAAATATTGTTCGATTTACAAAATTTAAACGTTGTGTCTCAAGAAAAAGGGATTCTTAATTAATTAGTATAAGAATATTTCCATATATCATAGCCGTTTAGGAGCAGTAAGGAATTTAAGTCAAAAATCGATGTCTCGTGGCATTTTTTTTTAAATACAATACAAAGACGTAAAAAAAAAATACTGACGTTCCACATGTAGTCCTTGAACAGATGTTTCACATATTTTTTTTTCAACTTTCCCTGGCCAGTCATAAATGAGAAGTAAGCTTTACAAAATGCTCAATATTCGGAAATTGAGGGATCTAATCGCCTTAATCAAATCATTTTATTATATGGTGATAATGAGCCAGACTTGTAACCAGAAGGTTGCAGGTTCAAATCCTGGTGCGGACCTGTACTAAATTCGTCTTTTCGGATTTATATACGGATTTCTAATTAATTTGAAATAGTACATACATACATAAGCTCACGCTTTTGTCCCATTGGGGTAGGAAATAGTACTTGAGAAAAAATTGGCAATTTCATACTTAACCCTCTCTAATATTATAAAGAAAAAGATTTGACTGTTTGTTTGCATTGAATAGGCTCCGAAACTACTGGACCGATTTGAAAAATTCTTTTACCATTAGAAAGCTACATTATCCCCGATGGACATAGGCCACGAAGCGAGCGGATTGCTAGTTATGAATATATGTGTTTCTAACCTTATATCTAATACTTCTGTGTCTCGCAGCCCTTTGAATTGGTTCCTTTTTAGATTAGCCAACCTATTCCCGTGGAGGTCTAGAGTCTTTAATTTTTTCAAATTCTGAAAAAAAATCTTAAATTAAAAAAAAAAAAAACCCCGACAATTATCGCATGTAACTTTTAAACGGCTGAAATGATTTTTGATGAAAGATGTCTAAGAACACCCGCTAGAAAACATACTTTTGAATAAATAACCGTGTGGTGATCGGTTGAGAATAACACCACCCCATCTCTTTCCGTGGGTGTCGTAAGAGGCAACTAAGGAAACACAAATGAGACCTGCCTCCTAGTAATCCATCCCAGGCAACGACACTTCATTTTTTTCTGAATCTGAGGTGTCGTCCTATGGTCTCATGCGGTGTGGTAGGCTCTGTAAAGGGCCGTCTGGTTCGCGACCACCCTCCTACCGAAGTCCGACGCCAAACAGCTTGCTGTGTTCCGTCGGTGCGTGGGAGTACCAGTGCCTTTATAGGCATTTTCTGGGTTAACTCGCTCCATCGTCGACCTCATCTTTGACCTTATGGTCAAGATTGAGGTCAAGAGTTAACCCATCTTATAATAAAATATAATAAAAAATAAATTGGATCTAAATCTGTTCACTGTTTAAGAGTT
This sequence comes from Aproaerema taeniolella, assembly GCA_949987775.1. Taxonomy (NCBI): domain Eukaryota; kingdom Metazoa; phylum Arthropoda; class Insecta; order Lepidoptera; family Gelechiidae; genus Aproaerema; species Aproaerema taeniolella. Next base: position 1,926,926 of record OX465266.1, read on the forward strand.
ATGGTGCAACAGACAGTCATAAATAGCGGTAACTTATAACACTCCTTATTTTCGGTTAGAGAGGGGTTGATATTATATAAACACATCCCTCAGTTTATAAGTAACTGTTTACTTCACTGTATTTTCACAAGTACATAAGTGTTTTCGTTCCGCGCTGTGCGTTCACAAAGTCACACTGTCTCCTATATCATAGTTCAATCTTATTTAAGAGAACTGCCTTTGCTTAAAGAACTCGTATCCAGGCCACAAATCTTCCAAAAAAAAGAGAACGGCCAAGCAAGAAATTTGTCGTTCATTCGCCGACTTAAACATTGGCGCGTATTTGGCGCTCGCAGGCTGGCCAATAGCAGCCACAGAATATGGATTTTGACTAAATTTTTTTTATTGTTTATCTTAAAAAGGAACTGAATCCAAAACCCAAAACCGAAATAATTTTTGAAAACTATTGAGAAATAAAAAAGTTACAAGCTATTAAATTTCAATAGAGGGGGAAACTGTCAAACAACGAAAAAGAGATGCACTTACAGACACGTGACATCACCGCCATTTGTTTGCGTAGGTAAAAACGAGAGAGCTAGCTCTCCCCACAAAACGAGATAGCTAGTCCTTACGTTAATATAAATGATAATAACTTGTTCATTTATAAACTAATTTTAATGCAGTTTTCGGATATTAATATATTTCTAGCATTATTTTTTGTTTCAGATACAATAATTCACAAAATCAAACTCTGTCAACATCCCTATTTGGTCGCTCCGTAAAACGGACATCCGCCACTGGTTGTTTGCCACATCTTACCTGAAAAGCCTCCGGGGCTACATCAGCAATCAAGCCGTTGACCAGATGGAGCTTTTCAAGCCTGCCTATAGCCTCGCTACCAGCGAAGATATCCTTACCAAGCTTTGTCATTTTGTGGCCATCTATAGATAAAATTGATAGGTTTCCTAGAATCTAGAAAAGAAAAAATTAACTCTTTTTTATTTATTTATTAACAAAGTGTATACAAAATTTCAGATTAATCGGTTGACAGGAAGAGGGTGAAATTTGAATTACTAAATTTGACCCAAGAATAATAAATAAAACAAACGGGGTGAGCTAAATAAAACCGTTTAAAAAAATGGGTTCGCTCTTGACCACAATCTAGCTTAGGGCAAAGATGTGGTCGAGAATGTAGCGAGCTCACCCAGAAGAAGCCTATTCACTCGTACTTTAAAGATATTTGGGTTGTATGAACTCGGAAATACAGACGCCGGCAGGGAATTCCACTCCCTGGCAGTGCGCAATATAAAAGATGAAGAATAGTGCTCAGTACGTATCCGAGGGATCTCGACAAAATAAGGGTGGTACCCCGCAGTGCGTCTGGACGTCCGATGGAAAAAAGGGGCAGGCGGAATGAGCTCATGTAGCCTCTGAGCACACTCTCCGAAGTACATCCAATACAACTCAATTAACTCAATTTATAGCAAAAGCGAGAGGTACCAAGTTCGATCCCCAGTGCCTCACACGGCAGCACATCAAGCTATACATGTTGACCTTTAGGTAGCCCTTATTTTGCTCGCAATAGTGCCATCCCCACCGAGGGGCACGAGCCCTAACCGTGTGGTGATCGGTTGAGAATAACACCACCCCATCTCTTTCCCATCTCTTTCATTCGAAAACGAATTTTCTTAGATGTGCGGGCTTCATCACGATATTTTCCTTTACCGCTAAGCAAGTGATAATCAATGAAAAATCCATACAAAATCCGAAAAGACGAATTTAGTGGTACAGGTTCGCATTAGGATTTAAACCCGCAACCTTTAGGTTACAAGTCTGGCTCATTACCAACTGGACTATACACCCTGTATCTATTTATTAATATAAAAATAATTCTCTATTTCCCTTGGTCATCACATCTGTTCTGGTGAGATGGCGGCAAATGAAACACTGAGATGCTATTAACTATTGCGTATTGAATCCAGGAAAAAAGAGAGAAAGAGAGAGTGGTTAGTGCATGGTCTTATATAGATTAAGCTATTTTTTCGCCGTGTGGTGATCGGTTGAGAATAACACCACCCCATCTCATTCTGTGGGTGTCGTAAGAGGCGACTAAGGAAACACAAATGAGACCTGCCTCCTAGTAATCCATCCCAGGCAACGACACTTCATTTTTTTCTGAATCTGAGGTGTCGTTCTATTGTCTCATGTGGTGTGGTAGGCTCTGTAAAGGGCCGTCTGGTTCGCGACCACCCTCCTACCGAAGTCCGACGCCAAACAGCTTGCTGTGTTCCGTCGGTGCGTTGGAGTACCAGTGCATTTTCTGCGTTAACTCGCTCCATCGTCGACCTTATCTATGACCTTGGTCAAGATTGAAGTCAAGAGTTAACCCATCTTATAATTAAAAAAATTAGAAAAATTAAAAAAAATTAAGCCTGGTGGTGAATAGTAGTACTAATTAAAAGCTTCTTCTAGTCACCGACAGGAGCGCTCTTACAATGAGTTCTTCTATTGAATACGAGATGGCGCTGTTATCGGCAATAACAACATCACACGTGAACGGATGGAACAATTTTGGGAATTCTTTTTTGTTATGTTTATTCAGTTTTGGCGTAGCATGGGTTGGCACCCGGGGCGACTTTCTATTGAGCACCCTCAAAATAAAACAACAAAAACAAACGAATTTACTTTTCTGTCCTTTCCAATGGACAATATGGAAAGACTGGTATAGGAGGAGGCCGGAGGCCGAGCTCTGCGTAGGGCAAGGCGTCACCAAGCATCTTACCCGCCGACCGCCATCCGACAATTTCATATCTGCCATCTTGGATTTTAGTTGGGGGAATCGTGACGCGAAGGGAAATCCAAGATGGCGGACATGCATTTTTGGTAAAAATCCATCATGGGTGTCTTTTAATATGTTTTTGGGGGTGCTTATCCAAGATGGCCGATACGGGTTTTCAAAAAAATGACAAAAACTAAATGAACGCCATTTTGACCATAAAAAAGGGCACAACCGCCTCCCGGCCTGCTTTTAGCACTTTATCAAATATTACAAAACTCAATAAAAAGAACTAGCATATTGTTGGCATTTTTTAAGTAGCACATTAGCGCATTTCGTATCAGTCTAGTTGGCAACACTGGTCGTGTAGATGCGCCAGTGGCTACTAATATGCGCGACTGAGTTGGCATTCCGTTGTCACCCCTTGATGCTTGGCACCCGGGGCGGACCGCCCCCACCGCCCCCCAACCCCCATTACGCCGCCACTGTGTTTATTATTGTCAGAAGGTTCTTATGAAAGAACAAATTAAGAAAGTTGAGCAAAACATTAGAAAATTTAAGACAGGACGACATCTGTCGGGTCAGATAGTGCAAAATAGATTAAAAATACCTTAAAAGCCTCCTTGGGGAACTCCGTTATCTCCGTATTGACCATGTAAAGTTCCTGTAGGGTCCTATTAACGCCAGCCAGGGCATATTGATCTATGGTCTTGATCGGAGTGTCTTCTACCCTCAGCACTCTTATAGTAGATCGGTGGAGTAAGGGACCAAATAGGTTTGCTGAAAATAATTTTCCACATTAAAAACATATGCGTCACCGACTTCAATGCCAACAACAGTTTGCACAAAGTAGATATCTAGTATCTATTTTTTGCGGACTACAATGTCCATTAGCAGATAACCACAAACGAAAATGTCATTCATTCATTTATTTAGATGATGTTCTGGTTTGTAGTATTTTTTGTTTTTGTTAATTTTTTTTAAAGCGCTGAATCATTTTCGATAAAATTAATATGGGACCTCTTCAGGAGTATACTTTTTCGAACAAAAAAAGAATTTTGAAAACAGGCTAACGGTTGGCGGAGTCGCATAACAACATAAAAAAAAATTAAAAAAAACATACAGACGAATTGAGAACCTCCTCCTTTTTTGAAGTCGGTTGATATAAAGTTTAAATAAAGACTTTGTCAGAGAATATTCACAAAGAATTTTTAGAGAAAGAAACATTGTCAGCGCGAATAAGACTTGAGACTTGAAAGAGATCCGGCGGAGCTCCTCAGCTCCTGAGTCCGGAGGGACTCATATAAAATTCTCAATAAAGACCTCTCTTATTGAGAATTTTATATGAGTCCCTCAGACAAAGTTATTGAGTTTCATTGGCAGAGTCACCACCTTAAGTTTCCCAAACTAATTCAAATTCGCCCTATATGTCCCAAGGGACAGGAGAACCAAGGAAAATCTTAGTGCCTTTGGGTGTGTAAAAAAATATTATGTACTTACATATTTTACACTCCTTTAACAATAATCTCTCAATAGGCAACCCAAGGCCAGCAATATTGCCCAAGCCGACACTCAAAAGTGATAATCCAGCATTTTCACACTTGACAAATAAACCTGCATCTGTCCCGCTCTCACATACACAAGGATAAAGCAAAGATCTTTCTGTCTCTTTCGGACATGTGTACCGTGGGCCTGGAGGTATGTACTCTGAGTTCGAATTTGTTAGAGTTGCCAGTAGGAAATATATTATGATGACCATCTTAGTGGGGTGGCAATCTGAAATGAAAAAAAAAATTTTGCTAAAATAATCAAGAATATCCTGCAATCCTTAATTTCTGACAGCAAATGAGTTCATAATTGAATACTAAAACAGGTCTGAATTCGCGTAAGTTTAAAGTTTTATCATGAAAGAATAAAGTGTTATTTCTGGCCACCAATGAGTTTCTAGCTGGAAATAAGTTGTTTCTGGCTGCCAATCAGTTGTTTATGGATGCCAATGAGTTTTATTTTTTTTATTAAGTTTTTGGTTGCCAATGAGTTGTTTCTGGCTGCCAGTGAGTTGTATCTAGCTGCCAATGAATTGTTTCTAGCTGCCAATGAATTGTTTCTGTCTTCCGAGATGTTTTGATGCCTATGAGCCAATGAATTGTTTCTGGCAGCCAATGAATTGTTGCTGGCAGCCAATGAGTTGTTTCTGGCTGCCAATGAGTTGTTTTTGGCAGCCTATGATTTTTTTTTTGGATGCTAATGAGTTGTTTTTGGATGCTAATGAGTTGTTTTTGGCTGCCAACAAGTTATTTCTGCCAGCCAATGAGTTGTTTCTGACTGCCAATGAGTTGTTTCTGGCAGCCAATGAGGGTCGGCGTGTCGGAAAAGGGGCAGCCCACGGGACTTACGGCCGGGACACTTATGAGTTGTTTCTGACAGTCAATGAGTTGTTTCTGGCAGTCAATGAGTTGTTTCTGGTTGCCAATTAGTTTTTTCTGACAGCCAATGAGTTGTTTCCGACAGCCACCCAATGGAAAATACTGATGGATTTTAATGTTCTGATGATGGTAATTGAAACAAAACAATTTTATACTTTTGCATATGGTTGCCTGAATAACTATGTACTTGTAGTTGTACAGGGACAACGGCACATCATGCTATCCAAAACTGTCAAATTTCTTCAATCGATTTTCAATTCTATCTCCAAGCAATAGAGTTTACTATCCATTGGGGAAATTTGACAGTTTGTGGTAACCTGATGTGCTGTTGACTGTACTACTTAAAATAGGGTATGTCACTAAAAAAATACCTACTTTTGAAAATATATTACCAAGTTAGCATTTCCTGACAAACCAAAAGAGAGAGTTGTAACGTAAAGTTAATTATCAAGGCTGTCGGACTGAGTGTGTACCTATTGTTACTTAGGAAGTTATAAAAAAACATTCTTCTCTCTTGGTGCCAGTTCGTTGAAGGTCAAAAAAACCTGTTTTCTGTCGCAATTTACGAATGAATATTAAGTGCGTTGCGATTTGTTAACTTGATTAACGAACGGCAACTAATTAACTTATCAATTTTCCCTTTAAAAGGTATCATTACGCGAAAACATAAGCGCAAACGTAGTAAACAAAGTTTCAACTTTCACTTCAAATAAATTGCGTTTACACGGCTTACCTGCTAGTAATACTTGACGCATCGTCGACTACAGCAAATTCAGCAGATGTTATACTATTCTCAACACTTGTAACATAATAATTACGTATTAAATACGTAATATTTTTCCGTGGAATTCTGCGTAACCAACCCCACTATGGTCATCAAGCAAACTGACGTGAAACTGACTGACTGACCACCACAGATTATAAAATCTGACATTTGAGTATCAGTGTTGCTAAAAAGAAAATAATACGTTTTGGTAGAAAATAGTAAACTGTATGAAATCCCCGTTGAAGTTGACATAGTTGACATTTTCCATGGACTTAGTACTTTCTCTTTTAAAGGACCAATTACTTAGAAAAATCGTATTAAGAAATATGAAACTTAACTCCATAGCAATAAGGTACACTTTCGACTGCTTCTCCGACAGCCTCTATTGAAACCGAAAGGGACACCGATGTGCGAGGCGGATTGTCTCTTTCTTTTTTCTTGCCAATTTAAAAAAACTTCATTAATCAAAAAAGTCCGGCTTTGACAATGAAGTTAATAACGAAGAAACACGTTGCATTTGAAATGAATTTCAGTTCAAATTGATGTAAATTAATTGTAATCATAATAACTTCGTCATCTTTTCCTAAATTACCAAAAGAAAACGAAAATTTTTTTCAAACCATTTATTACTACTGGCATCCCGTAAAGTGTCATCGTAATGTCATGGTAGCATGCTTTAAATCGTTTAAAAATAATTCGTAACGGCAAGGATTATACCAGTTTTTTAAATTAAAATACTGACAAAATGGTAGAAAGATGTTGTGTTCACACTTGTTCAAGTGAATCGTATGGTGGATGTAACATATATTTTCACAAGTGAGCTAAAATAATTTCTTATAAATCTATTACTATGTTGTCCATGATTTCTTGTGTTTGGCGGAGAAAGGTTCTCAACAATGCTGTGCTATTTTATTGCAGAGTGCATAAAGATTCAGAACAAAGACAAAAATGGCTCAACAGCGTTGAGATTAGACAAAAGATAACAAAAAATTCCGTTGTATGCAGCCGGCACTTTGTGCCAACTTGCTTTTATGCTGGGAATTCCCGCCAGTTACTCAAAATGAACGCAATTCCTACTATTCCTCCCACGGTAAAAACTATGTACTATTGCGAAATTGTATTTTTTTAAATTCGCACACCAATACACCATAAATACACGTTACATGTCTACAAAGATCTTTTGGCCCGCGGTTTCCATGGTGACGCCTTTATTTACAATACAAGTTCTTCTAGCTACAACTGTCACCTTTGTAGACCTATAAAATACTACTTAACAGTTATAGTTTTAAATGTAAAGTCCCCACCGAGTGGCACGAGCCTCCGTCGAACAGTGAAGGGGGATTCAGACCATAGTCCACAACACTGGCCTAAAATGCGGGTTGGTGGGTCTTTCGGAAATAACCTTTAGAGTTACGGGTTTCCTCACGATGTTTCCCTTCACCGCTGAGCAAGTGACGAATGTATAGTGACACAGGCCTCAACCTGGCATCGAACCCACGACCCTCCGCTCACAGGTCCCAGTAATCCAGGGTTACTTTATTCCACCCTCATTCCAAACCGCCCCCGTCCAAGTACAGTTAGCATCATCATCCTTTTCAAACTTGGAGTATTTGAAATGAAACTTCTTTGGGCGCGTTGAGAGTGAAATTTCAAAGTTGAGCCATGGTATTCAAAGTTTACCTTTAGAGAAATTTAAGACAGTAATTTAACAATGTAAAAAAATAATTAGGCCAGGTACAAGGTTGTACCTACCTTGTAGTTTGAAAGCCTAGCGACCTTGCATTAAATCTGGTAGTTCTGATTTTTTGCTGACTTGTTTAGGATGTTACAACCTAATGAATAACCGCATATTTGGAAAATATACCTAGTCACAACGAATCGAAAAAAGGCAAGATTTTTTTTAAATGTACCTTTACCCAACACTGTGACGTCACTGGCGCGCGTTGACATCGGGTATATTTTCAAATTACTAAACGCGCGCGTAGGTATTTGAAAACATACCCGAACGCAACACGGCAACGCACTCACTCATTTAGATCAGAACGCCCGCTTAACTTTGACAACGAGTAACGAATTTTCATTAGGTGCCTACGTAAAAAGTTAAATAGAGTCATTAAACTTTAAGTTTCATTAAACTTAGTCTTTTAAACTTAAAGTCTCATTAAACTATAGTTCCATTAAACTAAAGTCTAATTAAACTTAAAGTCCCATTATTAAACTAAAATCCCATTATACTTAAAGTCTCATTAAAATAATCCCATTAAACTAGTCACATTAAACTTAACGTCCCATTAAACTTAAAGTCCCATTAAACTAAAGTCTCATTAAACTTAAAGGCCCATTAAACTGAAAATTTAAGCTTTTTCATAAACAACTTTTATCTACCTACATTTATAATTTTCAGTAGGGATAAAGGAATTTAGAAGTATATTTTGATATATTTTGCAATAACACAACACGGAATTTCCAGTTTGAAAATATACCCCGGAAACGCGTTGACGTCGGGTATATTTTTAAATCCCTAATATGGTAAAACATATTTTTAAAGTATACCTGAGCCCAACACTATAATAGACTCAGCGCCGAACGACACCATGTCAAAAAAAAATAAAAAAAAATAAAAAAAAGTGTTCAGTAAGTGATAGGTACTGGTTCAGGATTTTCATTTAAAGCTAGGAGGTTCTTTTTCAACCTGTATACATATATGCTCACGTCAGTAATTCCTAAGGGGGTAGGCAGAGAATCAGTGGCTCATCTTTACCTATTTTCTTGATAAAGAAAATATTTATTACATAACTTCATCGTAACTCAACCTTGTGACATTTGAATGACCTATGGTAAGAAGTACTAGTCACAATTTCTAGTTTTGATTTTTGAGCGAAACAAAATCCAAGATCGGATCTAATTTAATACAACATTGCAAAGTGTTTTAAATTCCAATCATGTCCAAATGATAGTATCAGGGAGATCTTTAATTTAAACTTCAGTTGATATTTTATAAAATACTCTATTTTTGAAGAAAACTACGAAAATGTGTAGCGTTCTTAAACAGCACCATCTATGGGATTTTTTTGGAAGCTTACCTCATTTTCCACTACCTCATTAAAAGTTACGTGTTAGACTCGAGTGCCACGATTTTTGACCTTGTGCTCTTTTGATTCTCTCGCTAACGCTCAGAATTCTAATTGTTGTAGCACTCGCTGCGCTTGTGATCCAATTTTAGAATCCTTCGCTTGGTCGGTCATTAAATTTGAGCACGCGGTTAAAAGCAACTTTGCACTCATGTATAACAAATATCTCTCTGACTCTCATCAGCCCATACAATGTCCCCACCGAGCGAGGGGCACGATGTGTTAAGTTTACCTTGCCCAATGTTAAACAGGTTAATACCAATGTACAGGTTAAGAATGTAAAACTGGACGTTGTGGAATCTACTGTATTCTTAAGGAATAACTCTTGATGCAAAGCTTCAATGGGGTCCTCATATTGATAAGTTAGCGAGCAGACTCAGTTCAGCAGCCTACGCAGTTAAACAAATCTGTCAATTATCGGACGTTACCTTTGGATAAATTTAAGTCAGTAATTAAACAAAAACTTTACAAAAAGGGCTATTACAAAATTTCTGATGACCTAACTGACATGGAGCCATGGGAATGACTGCTCAGCTTTAGAGTTATTTCAGAATTAGTTAAAATTAGAAAATAGGAAAATTTGTAATGCGATTAAAAAGAACACCCTCAGAGTTTCTTGCCTGTTCTTCTCTGGGGAAGACTGCACCTTTGCGAATAGGCGTAGAGTCAGTAGGGTCAATAGAACGAATGCGTATGTATGGTATGTATTTAAATCCTTTAATGTTTGTTTGTATGTATTTCATGTAATCTTGACTTGTTTTAAGTGGCATCCTGATTATCCTATAAAATAAAGATTTTTTCTATTCTATTATTCTATTCTATTCTGTGAAAGGGGGAATTTATTATTTAATAGTTTCTAATAAAAAATAACATACGATCAAAATTAACTTATAGATACCTATGGAACTAAACGGGCTCCTATGGAACTAAGGTCCGTTAGATAAAATAGGAAAAAACAAATTCTAAGCATAAAACTCCAATTTTACAAAAATCCAATATGGATTGCTTGGGGAAAATGTTTTCATGGGAAAAGTTTTGAAATTAAGTTAAAAGCATGTTTTAATGATTTGATTATAAGATGAGACGAAAGGTGAGTTTTTGTTTTTTTTTTCGCAACCTAACTACACAACTTTGTGCCGTGTGGTGATCGGCTTAGCATAAAACCACCCCATTTCTTTCCGTGGGTGTCGTAAGAGGCGACTTAGGAAACACAAATGAGACCTGCCTCCTATTAATCCATCTCAGGCAACAACACCTCATTTTTTTATGAATCTGAGGTGTTGTCCTATGGTCTCATGCGGTGTGGTAGGCTCTGTAAAGGGCCGCCTGGTTCGCGACTACCCTCCTACCGAAGTCCGACGCCAAACAGCTTGCTGTGTTCCGTCGGTGCGTGGGAGTACCGGTGCCTTATAGGCGTTTGCTGGGTTAACTCGCTCCATCGTCGACCTCATCTATGACCTTGGTCAAGATTGAGGTCAATAGTTAACCCATCTTATAATTTAAAAAAAAACATTCCCGATGTCCACTACTCTGTGTCCTCCTTGTATATTATCATACAATTTGGTGTTTCATAACAAAAATGTAGTAACGTAAATGTTGCTGATGGTTTTTTATACAAAAATAAAATTACAGGAAAACTTCTATCCTTAAATTGAAGCCTGTATTTGTCTGTTACGTATACTTTGCACTCCCAAAAAAAATTATAATACGAGTAATCGCATTGTCACCCTACTAGAACGAGACGTTCTGCCTCGTTGCTCTATCTCTTCTTCGGCCCGCGTTTGAGCTCGAAGATTTCAATCCTGATGTATTAGATCCATGACATTTTCTCTTCTATGATTTATGTTGTTTTTTTTTTTCTTTTTTTTTTCGGAACGTATCTGTGACATGGACTTAGTACTTTCTCTTTTAAAGGACCGATTACTTAGAAAAATCGTATTAAGAAATATGAAACTTAACTCCATAGCAATAAGGTACACTTTCGACTGCTTCTCCGACAGCCTCTATTGAAACCGAAAGGGACACCGATGTGCGAGGCGGATTGTCTCTTTCTTTTTTCTTGCCAATTTAAAAAAACTTCATTAATCAAAAAAGTCTGGCTTCGACAATGAAGTTAATAACGAAGAAATACGTTGCATTTGAAATGAATTTCAGTTCAAATTGATGTAAATTAATTGTAATCATAATAACTTCGTCATCTTTTCCTAAATTACCAAAAGAAAACGAAATTTTTTTTAAACCATTTATTACTACTGGCATCCCGTAAAGTGTCATCGTAATGTCATGGCGGCATGCTTTAAATCGTATAAAAATTATTCGTAACGGCAAGGATTATACCAGTTTTTTAAATTAAAATACTGACAAAATGGTAAAAAGATGTTGTGTTCACACTTGTTCAAGTGAATCGTATGGTGGCTGTAACATATCTTTTCACAAGTAAGCTAAAGTAATTTCTTATAAATCTATTACTATGTTGTCCATGATTTCTTGTGTTTGGCGGAGAAAGGTTCTCAACAATGCTGTGCTATTTAATTGCAGAGTGCCTAAAGATTTAGAACAAAGACAAAAATGGCTCAACAGCGTTGAGATTAGACAAAAGATAACAAAAAATTCCGTTGTATGCAGCCGGCACTTTGTGCCAACTTGCTTTTATGCTGGAAATTCCCGCCAGTTACTCGAATTGAACGCAATTCCTACTATTCCTCCCACGGTAGAAACTATGTATTACTGCGAAATATTATTTTTTTGAATTCGCACACCAACACACCATAAATACACGTTACATGTCTACAAAGATCTTTTGGCCCGCGGTTTTCATGGTGACGCCTTTATTTACAATACAAGTTCTTCTAGCTACAACTGTCACCCGTCGGCCACAAGATCTTTGTAGACCTATAAAATACTACTTAACAGTTATAGTTTTAAATGCAAAGTCCCCACCGAGTGGCACGAGCCTCCCTCGAACAGTGAAGGGGGATTCAGGCCATAGTCCACAACACTGGCCTAAAATGCGGGCTAAAATAAAGACCCACCAAGGGTCTTTCGGAAATAACCTTTAGAGTTACGGGTTTCCTCACGATGTTTCCCTTCACCGCTGAGCAAGTGATAACTATTAAATACGAATTAAAAGACGAATGTACAGTGATACAGGCCTCAACCTGGCATCGAACCCACGACCCTCCGCTCACAGGTCCCACTCACTATCCAGGGTTAGTTTATTCCGCCCTCATTCCAAACCGCCCCCGTCCAAGTACAGTTAGCATCATCATCCTTTTCAAACTTGGAGTATTTGAAATGAAACTTCTTTGGGCGCGTTGAGAGTAAAATTTCAAAGTTGCGTCATGGTATTCAAAGTTGGCCTTTAGAGAAATTTAAGACAGTAATTTAACAATGTAAAAAAATAATTAGGCCAGGTACAAGGTTGTACCTACCTTGTAGTTTGAAAGCCTAGCGACCTTGCATTAAATCTGGTAGTTCTGATTTTTTGCTGACTTGTTTAGGATGTTACAACCTAATGAATAACCGCATATTTGGAAAATATACCTAGCCACAACGAATCTAAAAAAGGCAAGATTATTTTTTAAATGTACCTTTACCCAACACTGACGTCACTGGCGCGCGTTGACATCGGGTATATTTTCAAATTACTAAACGCGCGCGTGGGTATTTGAAAACATACCCGAACGCAACACGGCAACGCACTCACTCATTTAGATCAGAACGCCCGCTTAATTTTGACAACGAGTAACGAATTTTCGTTAGGTACGTAAAAAGTTAAATAGAGTCATTAAACTTTAAGTTTCATTAAACTTAGTCTTTTAAACTTAAAGTCTCACTAAACTATAGTTCCATTAAACTAAAGTCTAATTAAACTTAAAGTCCCATTATTAAACTAAAATCCCATTATACTTAAAGTCTCATTAAAATAATCCCATTAAACTAGTCACATTAAACTTAAAATCCCATTAAACTTAAAGTCCCATTAAACTAAAGTCTCATTAAACTTAAAGGCCCATTAAACTGAAAATTTAAGCTTTTTCATAAACAACTTTTATCTACCTACATTTATAATTTTAAGAAGGGATAAAGGAATTTAAAAGTATATTTTGATATATTTTGCAATAACACAACACGGAATTTCCAGTTTGAAAATATACCCCGGAAACGCGTTGACGTCGGGTATATTTTTAAATCCCTAATATGGTAAAACATATTTTTAAAGTATACCTGAGCCCAACACTATAATAGACTCAGCGCCGAACGACACCATGTCAAAATTAAATAAAAAAAAATAAAAAAAAAGTGTTCAGTAAGTGATAGGTACTGGTTCAGGATTTTCATTTAAAGCTAGGAGGTTCTTTTTCAACCTGTGTACATATATACTCACGTCAGTAATTCCTAAGGGGGTAGGCAGAGAATCAGTGGCTCATCTTTACCTATTTTCTTGATAAAGAAAATATTTATTACATAACTTCATCGTAACTCAACCTTGTGACATTTGAATGACCTATGGTAAGAAGTACTAGTCACAATTTCTAGTTTTGATTTTTGAGCGAAACAAAATCCAAAATCGGTTTTTAATACAACATTGCAAAGTGTTTTAAATTCCAATCATGTCCAAATGATAGTATCAGGGAGATCTTTAATTTAAACTTCAGTTGATATTTTATAAAATACTCTATTTTTGAAGAAAACTACGAAAATGTGTAGCGTTCTTAAACAGCACCATCTATGGGATTTTTTTGGAAGCTTACCTCATTTTCCACTACCTCATTAAAAGTTACGTGTTAGACTCGAGTGCCACGATTTTTGACCTTGTTTAGCAGGTATGTGGGTAACAGATACAAGTTATCGTCTGATTCCTGATTTATTATTCTTCCTCCTCCACAAAATTACTTTTTAACAACAAATAGTTTTTTTCTACCAAAAAAAACATGAATCAAACCGCGGTGTCCCAGCGCAAGCGCCACGCCAACTAGCGGCTAAAACGTGCAACTATCTAGTGTTGTAAAACCCAATCGTAAAACTAGTCTATTAAACAAAATCGGTAAATATACAGAGTTAAACCGCAAAACGGGCCGGGCGCTTGCCTCGGTTATAGCGAGGAGGGAGCTTGCTCTCCTCATCTGTGTTATTAACCTTTGCTACACTTGTGCTCTTTTGATTCTCTCGCTAACGCTCAGAATTCTAATTGTTGTAGCACTCGCTGCGCTTGTGATCCAATTTTAGAATCCTTCGCTTGGTCGGTCATCAAATTTGAGCACGCGGTTAAAAGCAACTTTGCACTCATGTATAACAAATATCTCTCTGACTCTCATCAGCCCATACAATGTCTCCACCGAGGGGCACGCACGATGTGTTAAGTTTACCTTGCCCAATGTTAAACAGGTTAATACCAATGTACAGGTTAAGAATGTAAAACTGGACGTTGTGGAATCTACTGTATTCTTAGGAATAACTCTTGATGCAAAGCTTCAATGGGGTCCTCATATTGATAAGTTAGCGAGCAGACTCAGTTCAGCAGCCTACGCAGTTAAACAAATCTGTCAATTATCGGACGTTGAAACCGCGAGAACCGTATATTCACTTCCACAGCCTAATGTCATATAGCATTTTACTGTGGAGTAATGCTGCGGATATCAATAAGATCTTTGTTCTGCAGAAAAGGGCTATTCGCGCGATTTATCAAATGATACCTAGAATGTCTCTTAGACAAAATATTCAAAGAAATAAATATTCTGACTTCTGCATCCCAATATATTATATGTGACAATCTTTTATATGTGAAGAAAAATGAACATTTGTTTAAGAAAAATAGCGATAGGCACAATATAAATACTAGGACCAAGCATAAACTGAAAGTACTAGACAGTCGTCTCCGCAAGGTCACGAAAGAAGGTATTCAAAATTTACCTTTGGATAAATTTAAGTCAGTAATTAAACAAAAACTTTACAAAAAGGGCTATTACAAAATTTCTGATGACCTAACTGACATGGAGCCATGGGAATGACTGCTCAGCTTTAGAGTTATTTCAGAATTAGTTAAAATTAGAAAATAGGAAAATTTGTAATGCGATTAAAAAGAACACCCTCAGAGTTTCTTGCCTGTTCTTCTCTGGGGAAGACTGCACCTTTGCGAATAGGCGTAGAGTCAGTAGGGTCAATAGAACGAATGCGTATGTATGGTATGTATTTAAATCCTTTAATGTTTGTTTGTATGTATTTCATGTAATCTTGACATGTTTTAAGTGGCATCCTGATTATCCTATAAAATAAAGATTTTTTCTATTCTTTTCTATTCTATTCTGTGAAAGGGGGAATTTATTATTTAATAGTTTCTAATAAAAAATAACTTAAGATCAAAATTAACTTATATATACCTATGGAACTAAACGGGCTCCTATGGAACTAAGGTCCGTTAGATAAAATAGAAAAAAACAAATTCGAAGCATAAAACTCCAATTTTACAAAAATCCAATATGGATTGCTTGGGGAAAATGTTTTCATGGGAAAAGTTTTGAAATTAAGTTAAAAGCATGTTTTAATGATTTGATTATAAGATGAGACGAAAGGTGAGTTTTTGTTTTTTTTTTCGCAACCTAACTACACAACTTTGTGCCGTGTGGTGATCGGCTTAGAATAACACCACCCCATTTCTTTCCGTGGGTGTCGTATGAGGCGACTTAGGAAACACAAATGAGACCTGCCTCCTATTAATCCATCTCAGGCAACAACACCTCATTTTTTATGAATCTGAGGTGTTGTCCTATGGTCTCATGCGGTGTGGTAGGCTCTGTAAAGGGCCGCCTGGTTCGCGACCACCCTCCTACCGAAGTCCGACGCCAAACAGCTTGCTGTGTTCCGTCGGTGCGTGGGAGTACCGGTGCCTTATAGGCGTTTTCTGGGTTAACTCGCTCCATCGTCGACCTCATCTATGACCTTGGTCAAGATTGAGGTCAAGAGTTAACCCATCTTATAATTTAAAAAAAAACATTCCCGATGTCCACTACTCTGTGTCCTCCTTGTATATTATCATACAATTTGGTGTTTCATAACAAAAATGTAGTAACGTAAATGTTGCTGATGGTTTGTTATATAAAAATAAAATTACAGGAAAACTTCTATCCTTAAATGGATTCCTGTATTTGTCTGTTACGTATACTTTGCACTCCCAAAAAAAAATTATAATACGAGTAATCGCATTGTCACCCTACTAGAACGAGACGTTCTGCCTCGTTGCTCTATCTCTTCTTCGGCCCGCGTTTGAGCTCGAAGATTTCTATCCTGATGTATTAGATCCATGATCTGTGACTTTCCCATAGACATAGAAAAAATAACATAGAAAAATAACTTATTTTTTCTATGTCTATGGACTTCCCCATCGTTCATTTTCTCTCTACGACGACGTGAAGTTGGCGGGATTGCGATCACGCAGATTGTCATAACACAAGATTCTATTCTATTCAAAGAGTATATAATTTCGCTCTAATTTTATTTTTTATTTCTAATTGGCGTGACACTGGCGTAATGCCCCAATGGGTCGATCACCACAATAAAAAAATAAAAAAATAAAAAAATAAAAAACTAGCGTTTCTATGATTTTGTTATATTTATAAAATTATAATCTATTTTATAATATAAGTGAAGATTAATCCTGATGTAATTTTTTCATAGAAAAACACTTCTATGGGCTAACGGGCAATAGTCGGGGTCTTACGAGTTGAATTTGCAGGTACATACTTCATTTCCAAATTATTTCATAGCTAACCAAACTCAATGCAATTTAGCACACAAGTAATAAGTAAATATTCTTTGACAATTCACGCGGCGTCGTCGTCTAACTCCAAACTGATCAAGACTTGTACTAAGTATGGAAGCTTAATCTACCTACCATATAAAAATAAGTCGGGTTTTCCTTCCTGACGCCATAACTCCAGAACGCACGAACCGATTTCCACGGTTTTGCATTCGTTGGAAAGGTCTCGGGCTCCGTGAGGTTTATAGGATACTTTTTTTTTTTAATTAGGACGCGGGCGGAAAGCTAGTCTGATATATTTTTATTTAACGAAAGGGTTCGCTCTTGACCACAATCTAGCCCAGGGGAGAAGATGTGGTTTATTACTTCTTACGTAATTTTTTTGTAAATAATACTTACATATTATTCATAAACACCCAGACTCCTAATAATAATATTTGATAAAAATATTTATGTTGGTGGAGAAACGAGCCCGCCACCGCGCCGGAGGCGAATCATTACCGACAAGGTATCGCCTGAACTATCAGGAAAGTCCCAGAACAATCTGATAAAAAAATATGCCTGATTTATTTACTATTCATCCTTTCGATCTTTAGATATTCCAATCCTAGAACGTATTTTTTTTTATCAAAGCAGAGTGTCATGTCAATAGATCTTTGACGACTGATTTGGTTCAGTAGTTAGTAGCGCTGCCTTTGAATCAATGGTTTCTAGATTCGATTCAAAATTGTACAACTCTGTAGGAACCCCAAAAACATAAGCCGTTTAAAAGTTAAGTGGATTATATGAATTCTTTGGTTACTGGGCGAGATTTACTCTCTACCGTTACCGTTACAATGGCCAGTCCACCCAGCAGTTCTGCCACAAAGACTCCACGACGATAATCACCTCGGTCTGGCCACTGTGGCACGAATGCACAAATCCCACTATTCATGCTACATTTCAGAAATGTAATGGATTGAGTGATCCGACATTCTTACCAACTAGTACAGTCGATCTGTCTATCGCCGCGGTCAATGGTTGACGGGGCACCATAAGATAGAGTCTGTGACTGTATGGGGCTGTTGCAGCAAGATGTGGAGTGGATAGGAGAGGTGAGTCGAAAAGAATACCAGCATCGCGCCAACGTAAGGAGGATAGATTCTGTACTTTGTGTGTGATATATAAATGGGCGGGAATAAAGCTTCTTGAAACCGATGGTCCTGGATTGTTTCTTCTCCCGACCGATGTGTCTTCGTATTATCTTCTCTTTTACTTTTTTCATTCTTAATTATGTGGTTGGAAGTAGAAATCTAAGTCTTCGGGTTCCGTTTCTATGTCCATTTCTGTTAGGTACTTAGTATATATTCTCGGCTTCTTGTTTTATTTTTTTGTCGATCTACAGCAATCGTTTTCCAATACGATTTCGGTTTAGGGAGTCCCTACAAGTGAAGATCGGACGTCAAACTTTTCTCCTGTATTCCTTATAATTATAAGCATAAGCGACGTGCAGAAGGTGTGGTTTCAGGCTTCTAATTATGTGGCCGTAGTATGAAATTCTACGCACTTTAATAATTATCGTTATTGTTTTGCTATGTAGTATTTCGTTGATCTTTTTAGGTGGAGCGTTTTTAGATACATTGAGCATTTCCCTGAGAATATGTCTTTCGTATTTTCTTAATCTCGATCGGTTACGCTTGGATACGATTGGTTAATATTGCCACATTGAGCCCATAAGTCATTGTAGGCATCTTATACATAAGACGTGCAATTTTCGCGGGATCTCAGAGATGGTTTCATCAGTAGTGCTTGAGTTGCTTCTTTGAGTACGTTGTTAATATCAGTCCAGCTAGCATTCCAATTGGAAACTTCTAATTTATCTGAATGGGTGTGAGCGGTAGTTTTTATAGTAGTCGCAATGTCTCGCTGCACGCGGAGTCATAAAACATGATTTGCGTAGTGTTGCGCTTGTGTCGAGCATGTGCTATCGATAGAATGAAAAGCATAGTGAGTATGTGCATCAAAACAATGAGAAGACGATCAATTACGATCCTTTTGTTACTCATTTGTTAATGAGGGCATATTTTTACACAGAACCCACTTTTTCAAAATGACCCTCATTATCAAATAAGATCGTAAATAACTTTTAAATACCGACTTATTATTTATTGCCTTTCATTCGTTCTTTGAAGTTTGTCTATTCAACATCATGGAAATGATGAAAATGATTCAGATGACGATGACTATTAGTGTAATTTAATATTCAGCAATGTAATCAATTATTCTTATTTGTCTTTGTTTATCATTTTTTATTTAAATATAATATATTAAACACACATACAAAAAATAAGACTTAATGATTGATTTCATTCTCATTTTATAAACATTTGTCGATAACATATCGATACGCGCGTTATGCTTCACTACGCGTTGCCATAAGACCATAAGTGCGAGTGGGCGAGCAATATGCTTCGCTGCGCTTGCATATTTTACTGCCCCGCGTGCAGCGAGACATTGCGACAACTTTAGTTCTTGTAAGACTTTCATCTTATTGGCTATTAGTCCTTGGAATTTGTATTGTACAGTCAACAGCACATCAGGTTACCACAAACTGTCAAATTTCCCCAATTGATACTAAACTCTAATGCTTGGAGATAAAATTGAAATTCGATTGAAGAATTTTGACAATTTTGGTTAGCATGATGTGCCGTTGTCCCTGTACAAATTCCTTCTGAATGAATGAAACTTTATTTGGGAGACAGGATTTTTTTTTTAAATCTAACTTAAAATTAAACAGCAATTATAACAGTGCCACCCAAAAAGGCGCTGGCTCAGCATTTGCTACCAGAAATAAAAATAATAAAATAAAATAAACAAAACAAAAAGAGATGGGTAAATGGTAATAAATTTAAGCAATTCTGTGCTATCAATTATCATTATCAGAAACGTAATTAGGTAAAAAAATTGAAAAGTGTAACTGTGACTGTGTGCGTTTCTTATAGTCAAATGCTATCTTAATTGCAGTATCTTGGTATTTAAAGTAATAAGATTTATTTTTCGTTTGAAAGCTTCTATCGATCCCCAAAGTAATTTGTGATCTGTGCTTATTAGTTTTCCCTTTTCTCCTACAATGTAGTTGAAAAATACGGGTTTCTTAACACTTGTTAGAATATGATCAATATGCGAATGTTGGTTTCCATGAAACCAAGTAATCCAGCTCGAGGGCCTTCTCCAAGTATTACTTAGTTTTAAATCGTGCTTTTGTAAGAAGCTTAGAAGTAGGTAAATAACCTTTTAAATTGCTGGTTTGGTGATAGAGGTTGTTCCCGGTCCTTTTACATTGTTTTGTATAGTTGGGCGAGATTTACACTCTATAGCTTAAATACTAAATGGCTACCTAGACCTGTCATTGTGATAAAAAAAATACTATGGAATAGCTACCTAGGGTGACTGAAACCTCTATAAAAATAGGACAAAATAATTAAATATTTAACAGTTCATCAGGATACCTTGTTTTTTGCTCATACTCACCTATTTTATGTAAGTTAAAATATTTTACTTATGTGAAACTATTTTTTCAGCGATGATTTATGATTCATGACAGAAATTAGCAGAATATACTGACACAGTTTTTGCAAGACTTTTGGATCTCCAAAATTCCAGTAGAAACTTCTTCTATCGCCTATTACTGCCGCGGAAAAGAAAGCCAGCAAGACCGAGGAACTAAAAACAACCAAGAGAAAGAACTAAACAACCAAAATGCCGAAGAAACGTAACGAATTTGATTGTGCTAAATTGCAAGCTACAGAGCCGTTTAGCGCTCCTGTTCAAAGCTCTGGCCCGTCGAACTGGTGGGAAACCCTCTGCTTCCCCTACCAACTGTGTGGTCGTTGTTGGGAATTTTTGGTGTCGGCATGCGCGGGTACGAACCAATGTTTAGCATACTGGTTATGTATCCAATGGATAATTTGTAAAGTCAATCGTGCAATCACACCAAATCCTATCATATTCCCTTACTTCTTTAACGTCTTCTGCCAGGTGATCTTGTTTGCTGTAGTTGTAGTCTATTTATTTTTGACGTATGGTAGTGGAGTCCGTAACTATATAAAAGCTTACTACTACGCCTGGATGAAAATACCTATTGAACAAACGAGTTTAACAAATCGTACGAGGAGATTACTATTTAGAAGGTACTGTTTCAGAAAAGCGGAATTATTTGATGATTCTAAGTTGGTTAACGTAACTATATCCGCTGGTGCACAAAACAACTTTGATCTTTGTGATGTCATTTTCATAACAGTAAATTATTTTGCTTATAAATTATTGACTTAATTACATACAAGTTTATCATAAAAAAGTGTTTTTATTAATCGGATTCACCTTATCTTCGTGAGGACTGACTTTGACCTTATGGTAAAGATTGAGGTCAAGAGTTAACCCATCTTATAATAAAAAACAAAAACATACGTTAGCATGTTTCTATATCTACGACACAAAACTTTACAGTGATACTCAATGAGTTTGTAATCCCTGACAAAAAAGAGCGGTGTTATAAGTTGACATGTGTGTCTCTGAGTGTCTGTCTGTGGCATCATAGCTCCTAAACGAATGGACCGATTTCGATGCGGTTTATTTGTTTGAAAGCTGACTTAATCAAGATGATTCTTAGCTATACAAGGTATTTCAAAAAAAAAAAACAAAATTTAATTTTACAAGTGAAATAGTCGCAACTCTAGTAATCAGTTGCACGGTTTGACATTAACAAAATGAAAGTTTCCTTTGAGTATGTAGTATTTGTTTATATGGAGGCGCAATATTTGACATATACATACTTATGAAGCGTGGCCGGCCGCCATTTTTGTTAAGTTTGTTTACATTTCACTCGTGAGTACTTCAGCTGTCAAGTGAATAGCAACATTAGTGAAAAATTGTGTTTTTTGTTGAGGAGAAGTTGTTTTGTGGTTTTGTACAGTGTCAGAACATTGGATGAGAAGGTAGCAAAATGGCTTCGTGCTCTGTAAAACAGTGCAGCTACAGGGCTAACAAAAATAGCAAGCAAACGACTGTGCATCAGTAAGTAACCTTTTTTGTTGAAGTACGCCTATTAAACCCAAAAATACTTCTAAAACCTTTATTACTAAGATTATATTTTATAGTTTTCACGTTTTTTACACCCTAAATTACCTTTCTGGCTAACTTTATATAATATTTTCCATAACAAAAATTTCTATACAAATGACATTAGTGATGTAATAATAATGGCTATCGAATTTATATCGATGATTCTGTATTAGTTACAGAGCATATTTGTACGAGTGATCAGTTACAATATTTTTTATATTAAAATAGCGGTGGGACACATTAAGCTAAATAAGATAAGAAGCTGTTTTTAACTATCTATTCACTTTCTGTATTCAAGGTGTAAAGGGACAGTTTTGCTAAAAACTGAAATGGCGAAATCAAATCATAGCTAAGATTTTATAGTTACCTACGTTAAGAAAATATATTAATTTAATTAATGTTATTCTGTATGATTATTTTACCTTAGAAATTTGTTTTTCTTTTAAACTACATTACCAAGTGAGAGGATTATTAGTATTAGTACGTATTTGGTTTGATTATGTTTTCAGGTTCCCAAAAAAAGAAGCGTTGCGACGTAAGTGGTTTGACATTATTGGGAAAGATAATTTGAAACCTCATAAAGTACTCCACCTATGCTCTTTACATTTCGAGGAATCAGCATTTAATAAAACCTTGCAAATTGTAAGTATTTCTGTGCCTTCTCTTTCTTTTTTGGTAAGGAATCCATGAAATTCTTGGAAAAAAATCTCATACTGAGGCAATTTCTAGTTGCATGGAGAAGCTAAATATATTTTTTTACGTAGCATTTGCCCTTAGAGAAGTCCACAGTGGCATTTACTCGTCGAAACTTCGTACGCACTCCTTATACAGATGCACACTATGCACAGATCGATCGAACCCAGTCCGAAACCCTGTACCTTGTTCATACACAAGTAGAAAAGACCACTCTACAAAACCAGGGATACGGCTCGGGCACCGGGTCACGCATCCTCACCATACACGAGGCTCAAGGGTTGACGTACGAAAAGGTGGTGATCGTGCGTACTACAACGACCAGGCAGGAGCTACACGACAGTATCCCACATGCTGTAGTTGCCATATCGCGTCATACCGCCAGTTGCAAATATTATGCGGATGATGGTAACGATGCGATAGGCAGATTCATCAAAGAAGCAGAGACGGCAGGCAGGGGAAAAGTGGTCAATTACAACCTCAAAATGGCGATCAAAAGTCGAGACACAGCCATCATAGATGCCTTGAGGTCTGAATGCAACAGCGAAGAACCGTCACTCGTTTAAATATATATTATATACATTATGTATTCATATATTTATTATACTTATTTATAAATTGTAAACCTCTATGGAAAGTATTGTATTATAGTTAAAAATCAAGTATTAACAAGAAAATTTAATCTAGACAAAGGTACGGACATAAAGCCTGTGGATGCTAATAATAACACAACTAATATTTATATATATTAGTAATATTTATATATATTATTTATATTATATTAATATATATATATTGTATTTCCACCCGTTCCTTGGGAAAAGTTGTTCAGTTTAGAAGGCGAATTCACATCCTAAAGTCACAGAATAAATAATAGCTTAAGTTTTGCTTACTAATTTTATAAGTCACCAAAAAATACTTGCTGCCTGCAATGCTAGCTTAAATTGACACTAACACACTCTTTAACCTCCTTACTCTGTCTGTTTTTTCGAGGAGATTGATAACCTCGACGATCACATGTTGGTTTATTCGCAAGCTTTTGCGTATCTTTTAATAATATTGGCAACAGATTCCACTTTTATAACTAGATTTTTTCAATAGCGTGCATGAGTGTCATTTTTGTATTAAGCATTTCTTCGGGTGCTATTGAACGACACGAAATATCAGGTTCGCAAAAGTTCATATCCGAGATCTTGAATTTTAGGTTGGGTGAAACGTCACGCTCCGCGTCGCTCTACGTAGAGCTTGGCCTTCGGCCTCACCATATACGCAGTTTTCCTCGGCCTGCTGCCTCGCCTCGCTCTTAGAGTGAACCTTTTATGGCGGTCATCATGGAATTGAGAGGGTGGTCGCTCTGGGCTTAGCCCTGCGCGAGCTCGGTCTTCGGTCTCGTGTCACGATTTTGTATGGCGGCTTTTATTTTAAACAAAATATCTTTTGTATGATCATTGTACAATTAAACACATACATATGTCACTGTAAAATTGTCAAAGCTTTAGTAAAATTATAAACTCTGGGTACTTTGTGAACTGGTCTTTTTTTTCACATTGACAAATTGTAAATAAATGTAAATAAAATAAAGTAACCTTTTTTTTCACATTGACAAATTGTAAATAAATGCTGTGATTTTGTTTATTTTTCAATTATCATAAAGTAACCGTACTCTGTACCACCTATCGATACTTTGAACAAGTATCGATATTTTGATACCCTAGCATGTGCTTACTACAGGCACGCATATTTTTGTGAAATTTCCTGTCCTTTTACTCTTTAGTCATTGAAAGTTTCATATAATTAATATGACATACTTGTCAATTTGTAATAGAGCTGTGCAATAAGCTTAATTTTAATTAATTTTGATTTATTTATTTTTTTTGGGTTTTTTTGAAACACCTTGTAAGTATTTGATCAAAATTGGTCTTATTTTTTCTATGTCTATGAAATTGGTTCAACCTTATAAAATAACGTTGTCCAAATAGATCTGGGGCCTACCACCTAAGCGAAGTTGACGCTGGGTGAACGAATGGAATGTTGTCGATTGCTTCTTTATAAGGAGACCTTGATTAATGATATGAACCAAACACAGCAATGTACATCATTCCATTCGTTCAATCAGCATCAACTTCGCTTAGGTGGTAGCCCCCCAGATCATCTGATGTCATATGCTGCTAACCGTAATTCTACTAGATAGAGTATTACATAGACTTAGAAATAAATGAATTATAGAATACTATGAAACTATGATGCCTATCCTGGTGGATAAAAGAAAACTACTACTGTCTACGACACTCTGCATACGCTAGCAAGACCTGTAACAAACTCGCGCGTCACGCCACTCCGATGACGGTAAAACTTTTTAAAGTATTAAACATACGACACTGTTTTTGAGCAATAAAGATTTTACATACATACTTTATTTTAATTGTGCGAGGACCCTGGGGGGCTACCACCTAAATAAGCGAAGCTGATGCTGATTGAACGAATGATGAACGAATGGAATGATGTACATTGCTGTGTTTGGTTCATGTCGTTAATCAATGTACATTTGGATGTGTGGCCCTTAATCCT